>JACJUM010003174.1:19068831-19106955 GCA_020976665.1 Heortia vitessoides | reverse complement strand
AATAGTCTTGGGTTGTGAATCAAATTCCCTTCATTCGCCAATCCCAATACTATATCCGAGTTTAACATTTGTTAGCAAATTTTAAAGTCTCAAGAGAATCCGTCCTAATAGTTTTTTTCTTTATTTTTAAATTCAAAATAGTTTCTTCATAATATAACAATAATTAAAATTTTCATAATATGTACAGGGCGTTAAATGCCCAGATATGAACATAGTGAAAACGTACAAAACAGTACGAACACTATTAGTATGATGGCAACCCAGGCAGGTACGGTACCTGGAAAGAGAAGGTATTTTATTAAAATAAATATTGGCCATATTTAATACATGAAGGGGGGGGTTAGGAGAAATAAACCTAAATACTAGAAAAGAAAAGGAAGCTTTTGAATAGGAGGTATATTAAAGACGGTACTGCATGAAATATCGTAACTAACATTATCATTAGCATCACATCAGCCATTGGAAGTCCACGACTGGACATAGGCCTCCCCAAGAAATAGGGAATTTTGCCCATCATTGTCATGCTGGTAGAGCGCGGTGTGGGCAGGCGGGATGGGCAGCAGCATCCCCGTCGCAAAAACGCTTGCCCAGCGCGGCAATTATGGTCAAATTCCTCCTTTTATGCGGAGGCCAATGTCCAGAAGTTGACGGTTTGCAGCTGCCGTTGTGATAACAAGGTGTTGGTTTGATGGGCTCCTATAGCGCAGATTGTAGAGATCCTATCTTATACGCCAAAGGTTGTGGGCTCGATCCCCAGCCACCTACACCCACAAACATTTAAATAATTAATATTTGAGTTTGTTCTAAATGCCTAATACACCGACGGTTATAAATTTAATTGGCGAAAGGGATATATGGGCAACGAAAAATGTATTTATTTATTTCTGACTTTTGTTAACTGTTCAAGTAAAATAGGATTCAATTTCAATAATGTTTGTTAAAAACAGCTTAAACATAAATAAAATAGCTTTCCAAATAGTATAGTTATAATGAATTAATTCCTATAAACCTGCACATTCTCCCTGACGACAATTGAGTTAACGACCGACGATATAACTAAACATTTGTGATGCCACTGTTGTCTGATGTCCATGACACGCGTACTTCAATCGACTTGTCTCCGAGTCGGGTCACCGTATGAAACGTGTGAATGTATTGTTATGCTCGCGACGGGACTCACCGCGCCGCGGCAGGCTGTGCACGCAGAGGCAGTTGTCGACGGAGATGGACAGCAGCGCCGCCTCCGAGCGGCTGGTGATGGCCGGCCCGTACCCGCGCACCGGCAGGAACTCCAGCCCCGTCACGAACATCATGTGCGCGTTCTTCACGTGTAGCACTCGCTGCGAACCACACAACCCAAATTATCATTTCGCGGTATATCTGAAATATACTGGGAGGGTAAAAGAGTACCTCCCTATCAGGCAATGTGACAGGTGACTGGTTCACACAGGTTCTAAAACTGAGAGATGGCGGTATATCCATATAAAGCTACGCTCTTCCAATGGGTTTACTGCATTGAATTGCAATGATGCATAACTTCTTTAAAATGTCGAAGAAAATCTTGGCGAGAGGTATAGTATAACTTATTATTATATTATTAAAGATCCCAACAATTGTTACAGTTTTACTATAAAACCTACATTTTTTTAATCTTATATTTTTTTATAAAATTTAAATAAATGTATATCTTTTACCAGCAAATACCGCATGCTTATTTAAATCAGAAGATAGTACACTAAAAGGAAAATATATAAAAACCATAAAAACAAAAATACTAATTAGAATTAAACTCAAAAATCCTTATCTATCTTAACATCTAAAGATAGATTTAAAGAAGCTAAATACAATTATAAAGAACGAGATTGATGAATTACTTAAGATTTTATACATAATATATTAATGGTGCACGCAAGCTTTTTTAGCCAACGAATTAAAATGACTGACCGCGGCCACTCGAGCTGAGGTCCCGCTTCGAACGTCCAGGCAAAGGGTCATTATCGAGCGAACTCGCCCAACCCCCCGCCCATGCGCTGCAAATGACATTATCATACCAGCTATTGAACGTCTAATTAACGTTTATGCGGCTGCCCAACCCGCCTTTGCATTTGAGCTGCACTGTTTCGGAAGGATATTTCGCCATCTGTCAGTTCTGGTACCTCAGTGGCCTCTTACGACACCTGGTGCAGTGGGAGGTACAATTCTACTTCGCCGGTACCTCACGGCAAGCAAATAACATCCGCAGTCTCGTTCTTTTTTTAATACCCTAGGTGGACATGCATACAGTCCGCGTGATAGTAAGCGTCTCTGCAGTTCACTGCCTCTCTCACCTTTAAAACCGGAACTCAGCAAGCAAGCGAACATTGCTGGGTGGCGGTCGAATAGGTGAGAGAGAGGGACCAATGCAGACGACCTTTGTATGAGGTCTAACTCATGTGAACAAGTCCTTTCGGCCTCCGACTCCTGGAAAAGTCATACTAGCGATCTCACCTGCAAACTGAACGCGATGTATATATCGACGGAGCCGGAGAACATGGTGCCGACGCCCACAAACCGGCCGTCGTCGCGCACGGCCAGCGCCGACAGAGACTCCGGCAGCAGCACCGTGCGCACCGGCGCGCCGGCGCCGGGCCCCGGCCCGCCGGCGCCGGCCGGCGACCACAGCTGCAGCAGACCCTTCTGCTTGCCCGACCGGGACAGCGGGTTTGCGATCGTGAACATGCGGTACTCGCCTTCCTTATCCTCGATGAGGCCGAATCTGTAGATAAGAATAGGTAACTACATGAATGTCTCAGTAAAAAATAGTCATTAAATCCTTGCAAAATGTTATTGAAGTTGTCGAACAAGACATTTGGTACAAATTCACATAATTAGGTGAGTAAATAAGAAATGAGTCCAAACACGGGCCTGATAGTACAGATGCTAGTGATCATACCTAGTGCGTCAAAAATCGTGGACCAGGGCAAATAGTGTCTGGGTGTTGAATGTATGTCATCATAATCATCATCATATCAGCCATTTCAGTCCACTGCTGGATATAAGACCAGATCGACAAATAAGCATACAGTCCGCGATAGTAACCGTCACTGCAGTTTATACACGCTCGTAATATCACAAGGATATTATAACGCGTTGACAGTCTTGTGACTCAATTGCCTCTGTTATTTGGGGGTAGAAATAGATGTATGAGGTCTACCTCATGTAAATTAGTTAGCAATTATAAATTTACCTCAATTTACTTCCGTCCGTCCATGTGTATCATGTATTCAAATCACAACTCTTTCTGGCGCGACACGCGTCTAACCGTGTCGACTCGGTTAAAACTCAATCGTAAAATTCTCACCGACACCGCCGGAACAGGTACTTGTTCCCGTTGGGGGGCTGGCACATGAGCTTGAGCACGGGCGCGCGTTTGCTGTCGGTGGACCACACGTTGGCCAGGCCGTCCTTGCCGATGCTCACCAACTGGGTGTCGCACGGACTGAAGTCCAAATCGTCCAACTACAAAACAAATAGTATATAATTAAAATTACTTAAAAAATTAAATAAAAAATTCCGCTGTCTGCCTGTCCCTATATATGCTAAGCAACGGTACGAATACTTTAATGCGGTTCTTTTTTAAAGATGCAGTGATTTATTTGACGCATTCATGCATTTGACGGGCCCGATGGCGCAGATGGTAGTGATCCTATCATGTGCGCCAAGGGTTCGATTCCCACCCAGAGCAAATATTTGTATGATAATATATGTGTTTGTTCTATGTCTGGGTGTTAAATATATGTATTTAAGTACTATATCCGTGATCCCTCTGTTGTCTGGCGTATGTAACACAAGTACTTTAAGCGACTTACCACGGAGTCAGGTCAAATATGAGGAGATGTTGTTGGAATTTATTATTATAATTTATTCAAGAGAAAGGTATAGGTATGACACATGCATAAATATTATAGAGATACTAATAATTTATAATAAACATATTTTTTGCCATTTCATTGCAAACAATGGCTGAACTAGACAGGACAGTTTTTTACTTATTATTCGGACGAGCCTATTGCTAGACTTCCCAGTCGTCAATTCCAGCGCCACCGAATAAGAGGGTGGAGTCGCTTATTAGTGAGCCACCCTGTGCCGGTATTCACCTGCGTGCCTCGCGGTGACGACCGCGCGTTTAGCTAAGGTCGCCCCGCAAGGCTCGCGGGGACTGAGCGGGATCGACGGCGAGCATCCCTAAGCTCGGGCGGCCCGAGTTGGGGAGTGAAATTAATTTTGCAAAAGAGAACAGAGTGAGCCCGGTCGTACTAAGGCGGCCGGTTATCGCTCGTTGGGGCAGGGACTGCACACGTTCGCCGAACACGATGTTCTGCTCTACGAAAGATGTGTCTAGTGTAACTGATCCTTGAGTGCTAGTAAGAGGGTCCGTGAGGGACGCGTTGGGTGATGTGATACTATAGGGCGGGTCTTCTATGATATGACGCGGTCTACGATGACGGACGTGGAGATAGAAGAAAATTAAGTAGTAAAGTATTGTATATCTTAAAAAGTCTACAAAAATGTCCGCGATGGTATATGTCTATTAGAGATCTCATCATAGCACCCGTAAATAGTCCACTGCTGGACATAGGCTTCCCCAAAAAATGGGTAATATGCCCATAACTGCCGCACTAGGCAAGCGTAGTGGTAATCGAAGTATTCGTTGCTTGCACAGCGTGAAGTTTTTAGCTTGAAAAAAAATATGCTGCCTAAAGTCAGCATTCCACTCGGTCGAAGTCGCGAACTGCTAGTAGATATAACTTAATATAATAGATAATATAGCTTAAGTTACTCTTGATAACAATAGCTATCTGCCAGTGAAGGTTCCACTAAAACCGGTTTATCCGTTTCAAAGGTTGGCTGTCACAAACAGATGTACCATAGACGCATAAAGAGGGTGGGCTGGGTGGTCTGGCCCTGCCCAAGATTTTATGACATTACATTGAGTGTCAACTGCGTGAATGAATGCCATGCCACCCCATTGGCCATGGTCTGTCGAAAAATAACCCTAAATGAGTCAATAAGATACAAACAATGAACTTGTTTTTGTAAGTACCGTATAAACTTTCATATACATTTAGTAAAAAACTGTATTTCAAACTGGAATTACAAACAGACACTTAATTATCTTTTATATTATAAGACTAGTTCGACAAACAAGCACACAGTCCGCGTGATAACACTACTACAGCCTATAGACGCTCGTAATACTAATATCACAAGGATTTCACTAGCGCGTTGCCAACCTTGTGACTTGAGGATAGGTATTATGCCACATTACCCAGTAACTTCACTGCTTCTCTCACACACAGTTGCGAACTCTGTTATGTGGTCGTAGCGGTTTTATATGTATAGATATAACACAAAGTACGGACCTCCTTAGTGTGTCCTTCCAGTTCAAAGAGCAGCTCCATCTTGGGGAAAGACCACACGCGCACCTTGCCGTCTATACCGCCGGTGGCCATCAGCTTGCCGTTGTGACTGATCCTCACCACCCTCTGGAGTGGGTCCTCTCTGGTATCATTAAAAAACAAAAAAAAATTAAAACAGATGGGCCACCTGTCTTAACGAACTTATTTTTATTCGCACATCCCAGAAAGAAAGAGAGAACAATCTAAAATTAGTACCACAGCATGCCCGTGAACCGTGAGGTACCTCAGTCGTGAGGTATACCTGTACCATGTGTCGACTTAAGTACCAAAACTGACAGATGGGAGGTATATCCAACCGAAATAGTGCAGCTCAAATGCACAGTGCCTATGTCTAGCGGGGACTTCCAATGGCTGGTACAACGAATATAAGATTACATAGTTTAATAGACAGATCAAAAAATAGTGTGATACGAGATTTATGTGGTGTAAAAGATGATGTTCTGACAACAACAGCGAAAGAAATGTCAATATGGTTTGGACATGTAAAAAGGATATTTAAAAGTAAAATGACTGCACAGATACAGAACGGAAGTGAATGGAATAGTTGGTATATAAAGTATAAAAAGACCTAGGCGAATGTACCTTAACCAGGTGGTTTAAAGAAGGGCCAGGTCAGAAGTACCAAGAATAAACGAGCGTGCATGAAAGGACTGATGCAAATAAAGGAAGCAAGAGAGGTATGCCCAGATCAAAGCCAGGGGAGATGCAAAATCTCTATCTACGCTATGGGACACAGGCGTCATGTATGTATGTATGTATATTCTAAGAAAAGAATAAAACAAAAATAATAAATAAAAACTAACTTCGTTGTTAGATAAACTTAATGATGCACTACTCAGACTACAATTGTAGCGCAACCAGTGTAATGAGCGATGCCTATCATTAATGGGCCCGCTCCCTGATTACTCTGCTTGACCTGCGACCACAGGATTCGCGCGACCGACGGCTATCACTTCGAGTTCGAGTGGTCCTCGATGAGGACAATTAAATATATTCCCACAATTAGACGATGCAATGCTACGAAAAGAATGTATGTGAAGAGGTTGTGATTGCGGAGTGCCAATGTGAGCGAGATTGACGGAGGGCAGGAAATCTATTTAATCAATATTTATTAATAGTTTAATCTCGTGGACTGTTATGAATCAGCTATATACATAGTTTTTGTATACATATTTCGAGGCTAGTCAGTGTTAACCACAGGCATGACAGAAAAGGTTGATAATTGTTAATTGGTTTCACTTTATTGTGGCTGTAAGCTTGTAAATTGTAAGTTATTTATCAAGCAGTCAATAATAAGGTCAAAGGGGTCATTGAAGTACACTCAATAAGATTTTATTTATGTTTCATATACTTAAGAGGGCATAGTCAAAAAAAAGATCCTGTGCCAATACATAGTACAGTTGAGCAAGTTACTATTGACATTTATGATATTTGGCATATTGTTTACAAGACAAAGGTTTCACCTATAAAGTATATTATATATAGTTAACTTAAAATGCTGACAAAAATAATAAAATTCTCAATACAAATTTATTTAAAGGACTACAATTAATGTATTTATTTATTCCTCATAGATATTTCAGTGTCAAGAAAATTTGTGGTCACACTATTTTACTGGCATTGCTAATGCAGTATTTTTAATTAAATTAGGCCTCTTAATAAGAGGCCTAATTTAATAATAAGGTATTTATTGAGTATATATGTAAATAAGTATATATATAAAATAATTAAGTATATATATAAGTAAATATTCACTTTTCTCTCCTGTAAAGTTGGTAAAAATTACTTAAGCAGTGTTGTAAGCTAAGGGACGACTATTTAAAAAAGGTACTATGTAGTAGCTTTTTTATTGGATTTTAAGGAAATGCTAAAACCTTAATAGCCCAGAATGAAATTAGTTAAAAAATTATTTATAATAAAAATCATTATACAAACCATATTCATATTCTATTCTTATCAAGCATTATTCAATATGAAGTAATGTTTGATTTGGCAGTAGCAATATAAAAATCAGTCAGAATAGTGTGTTTGTATAAAAAAAAATATCGAACAAACAGATTATATTACAAACATGCTTTAAATAATAATTACTAACTAGATATTTCTAGTTATCTGAGACATAAACATAGGTATGCATACATTAATTATCTATTAATGTAGCAAACAAAGACTATAGAAAGTAAAGACTAAAATATTTGCTGAATGTATTATGCAGGAATTTAAGAAAACTCAATGATTTTGCTACTTTCCCATTTCAAATGAATATTCATGCAGTTTTAAGAATACTTAATTCATGACAATAACACAGTTGTATATACTTTCAGGGTCTAATTTTGCATGGAATGTTTCGTTAAAATTCATTTATGTTTGCTTCATTTAATATTTGTGTTCTTTTATTCTATTCATATATATTATACATCTTTTATTCTAATAAAGTATTTTTTTAAGACAAAGAAACTAAACATTAACAAATTGATACAAATTTGATAATTTGCCTATTTATTATTAAAATAAAATTCCAGAATAATTTGAAAATATCCCAGATTACTCTTCTTTTGTGTCCCATTTCCTGCATTAAATTTTTTAAGTTTAATTACACCCTCGGGTAATGGATTTTTCTCTGCATTACTGTCATTATATAGATAAAATCAGCAGCAATTTAATGAATGTCATCTGAGATTGTTACCAGCCAAATCTACAATATAATTTTTTTTCATACAATGTTGTCTTAACTTCTTATGAACAAATTTAATGTTATTGCAGAAAATATTATTGTACCTTCAAATATCAGAGAATGATTAAAAATTAGGATACACTCAGATAAATGTTGATGTAAAATTATGAAACATGCTGTACCAAGTTTAAATAATCTGATAAGATGTTATATATAAATAATAAAGACCTACTCAATTTTATATGGTATCTACTTTTAAAATAGAAAAAGGATAAAGATCATTTAAAGACGGTAAGTAAATTAATGCCCAATAAATGTAAATTTCAAATACTCACCCAAAATCAGTTTGGACACTGTCACATGGTCTTATTTCAAATGATATTCTCTTTTCTGTTGTGTTACAATTACTGTCTTTTTTGGAGATATTGTCATTCTCAGACACTGTTCGCCTTCTTCTGCGTACAAGACCATTCTCAGCGCGAAAACTACCACGGCGCATTTCTGCAGCATCCACCATCCGAATGTTGACTTTATAAAGCTGGCAGTGGCTCTCCTGACCAGCTGTTAGGTATGTCCGGTTCTGCAGGTTCCTCACAGAGCATGTCATCACTACATTTGGCCCAGTTTCGTGTCTCATCACCTCTTCTGCCACAAATCTTGTGCCATTGTGTGATAATTCAAATATTTCCTACAAATAACGAACAGTTATTGACTTTTTATTATTTATGTCGCAAATAATCAATTCGTTTTGCTATTATTAAGTCTGTGACACGTATGCGCCAGGGTCGTAACGAAATATAATTCTACTTAAATCCGGGATGTTTATACTCACGAATCCATTTGCCACGCCAGTGTTTGAAGCTCCACCACCGCCAGCAACGATAACATGTCGATTCGTTAGCGTTTGCAGCGTATAAAGAGGAAAATCTACCCGAGCTAGTAGTCCGTCACATCTATTACGGGCCATTTTGACTTATAACTTCAATTTCACTTATCCTATACGCCCAAACCTTTTTCATAACACTATCTAGATGCAATATCAAGCCACATGAGTCCGTTTTGTAGACAAATTTGTCACTGGTCACTTGTAATATGGCTAAAACAACACAAATTTTACAATCAAACTTCAAGGAAATTTTAGAGTTCCAACATGACAAAAGTCATTTACTTGACGTTTGCGTTCAGTAATTGTCACGAGAAAAAAACTCAGTCCTTAAACCAGAAAAACTTAATTAGTTTTGAACGATACATAGGAAAAATGCACTTCACCGAAAGATTTCATTATAAATACGCTACTGATTTTTTTAAACGATGTCAATGGTTTATGTATTTATTTTAATAATAACCAAGATAAAGATTTAAATAAAATGTATACCGCAACCGTATCTTCCATCTTGGTTATAATTTTAAAATTTGACTACAGTGTGATGGGTTTCAAGCACAGATGTAGTTATATCGGTATATATTGTTAGATAAAAGTCAAGTACCGGCGTAGTAGAATAGTACCTCCCTCTGTACCAGGCGTCGTGAGAGATGGCTAAGGTACCAGAACAGGCATATGTCAGTATATCCATCCGAAACAGTATAGATCAAACACTCAGGGTGGGGATGTGCAGCAGTATCCCCGTTGCGAAAGCTGCGCTCTGCGATTGCCAACAAGCTTGCCCAGCTTGGCCAATGTAGGCAAAATTTTCCCTTTTTTAAGGAGGACTATGTCAAGCAGAGGATTCCCAAAATTACTCAAAGTACCAGTATAATAACAACCAATTTACCTGTGATCTATTTCTTGTGTTTATGGAATAGGAATAAGGGTCACAAACTAATTTAGTTTATGATAGTAATATATGTGTTCTTTAACGAATTTTAATAAAGCTTGACCAATAAACCAAAGGGTAGGAGATGGGTGACAGAATTTATGTATCTAGAAAATAATAACACTAATTTTTGTCATTTTTTATTAAATAACTAAAATACTTTAGTATTTCAGTATAAATATGAGGCACACTGTATAAATATTCGATTAAAATACCATAAGCTTAAACACCTTCACACACTTCTATCAATACTAGGATTTCGAAAGAATATTTAATTAGGTATTTACGGTAGGCAACAGATCAACCTTCACAAATCTGTCAAATGATTACAGTAAATTTTGAACTCAATGGCTCGCTTTTATATATTTATATCGATTTTCTTACACATTTGGATAGGTTGATCTGTTGTTGTGTGTACATATCTATATAGAGCCAATACATTTTTGAAACTACATATTATTGAATTAAAAATTGTGAAATATGTAGCGCGTCGCCTTTAGCAAATCATTATAAAGCAGTTACATTTCTTCTACAGACTCATGTACACTAGTAGAGCCCTATAAATCAAAGATCTTGCATACAATATATTGTATGAACTCAGTTAATTTGGCATACTTGGTGTAGTGTTTTTCCAATAGTTTAGTATTTAATTATTATTTTTTACAAACACTCAAAACTTAATGGCGTCCATGACACGAGCTAGTCGTGACACGCAAATCTGGCGGACAGATATGAGGCGTACCGTTATGAATAGAATTACCATGACAAGAAAACTAATAAAATACTCAATAACTGCTCTATTTTAACACCAACGCTACACTGCTACAGTTATGTATTAGACATACCGACTGTATGACAAGACTGTATCATCAAACACCTCCATGCTCGAACATGTATAAAAAAAAATTAACCATCTGATTCAAATGTCAAGATAAAATGTATACAAAAGTTTTATCTATCAAGATAAAAAAAAATCTTTCGTGTATTCCAGCTGGTGTCCTAAAAGTCTGTACCGATTGTAATAGAACTTTCACATGCATATTGCTGAACGTTACACATAACAACTAAGATTATTTATATATCTAGGAATAAATTAGTGGACCGTGCATCAAAAAACATTTATTACACATTTCAAAGATGTAATTTTTTTTTTGATGTGTGTATAAATATAGAAAGTTTCGTATTTAAACCAACGACCGATCAAACCGCGCTACTGGTAAGCACCTAATCTAACACAATATAGTGTAGGCAATGACTAAATATATATATATATATATATATAAAGCATAAATGGTGAATTTTGTTGAAAAGATGGAATAGATAAGTCGTTAAAAAAGTCCCAAATAAAAACGGGTCCGATGGCGTTGACGATCGAGCGCCAAGGGTTGAAGGTTCGATCCCACCTAAGGCAAACATTAATATGATGAACTAGCAGCGCCCCGCATTTCCACTCGCGTTATGTTGTAGTTTCATACTAACATTGAACCCCATAAGGGATGATTTTCGAAAAAAAAATGTTTACACGTGTGAATCAAAAAAGTCATGAATCTTTCAATGAGGAACCATCGCACCGATTTTTATTCGCATAACTTCAAAAACAGCAGTTTCATACTAACTTTCCAAGGAACATATTGACTAATGTTAGGTACATACGCTGTATTGAAGTATCACTGAAGATATCACCAATTATAAACAAAAAATCTTTCACCAGAATTCACCAGTCACCTTATGGAATGTCGTCACCAGAATGGTGACGACATTCAATGGTTCCATAAAGTAATAACAAGATTACCTGTTGCTTATAATATACCTACTTTTCTAACGGCTTTATAACGGCTATATAACGGCTTTATAAAACGCTATTAATTTCACATTTAACAGTTTTTTCGGCATTTCCGGTTACTTTGCTACAACCGATCTCACGATACAAGATAAATAAACTGCGTTTAAAAGCCGTTAAATATAATCGTTTTATTATGAGTACATACATAATAAACGCGTGAACATTACAAAATAAATAAACATATCAGAATGCATCACACTTCGACCTTAAACGACCTAAATCTGATTTCCATAAAATCTGAAGTCGATGTGGAAGCTAGACGTCTACCAACAGTGTCGGCCTGGAGGCAGCTAGTAAGTGAAGATGATGGACCGGATGAGTCCGTCGCGGACGCTGTCGCTGGTCTGGCCGATGCCGAAGTTGAAGTACACGGACTCGGCCGCCACCTGCTGCGCGCACACGCCCATCGGGTACCAGCCCGCCTTGTTCAACACGATGCCCACTTTGTACACCTGCCAGCATTTCAGTACAAATCAAAGATGTCTTCATTTAAATAGGCCTACCATAGGCTTGACACACGAGGACGGCCTTTGTAAGAGACAAAGGTCGTCTGCATTGGTATCCCACTCTCACCTATCTCTACCGCCAAATAGTGTTCGCATTACTGTGTTCGGGTTTGAAGGGTCAGAGAGGCGGTGAAATTATTGGAATAATGTGACGTAGTACCTTTGTTGTACAGGGTTGGCGACACGCTAGTGATATCCTTGTGATGACACTAGCGTCTGTAGGCTAGGGTCACGTTTACCATCAGGCGGACCGTATGCTTGTTTGCTAACTTTAGAATATAAAAAATAAACTATCATATCAAAACATCAGAAAATATGAGTATAGATTTTCTTATAACAATTCTACACAAATTTCTGATAACCTTATAGTGTTGTTATATGAGTCATTTATTTGAGGTAGGCCTCATACAAAAGGTCGTCTGCATTGGTAACTCACTCTCACCGCAAAAGATAGCAGTGTTTGCATTGCTGTGGTTTGAAGGATGTGAGGCGGTGACATAACTGGGTAATGTGACATAACATCTTCAAGTCACTAAGTCATTGTGACAATACGAGCGTCTATAGGCTGCGGTGACGCTTTGTATGCGTATTATCGAGCGGTTTGTATGCTTGTTTGTCGACCTGGTCTTATAAAAAATGAATGAATTAACAAGTAGGTATTGAGTGTCCTACTTTAATTCTAGTCTCCTGTCACCAGACGGTTCTTATAATTAAGTTTAATGTAGGTTCATGCGCCGCACACGAGCCACCTAAAAAGAACTTACAAGAACCGATGATGATAAGAAAAGATTTACATTGTGTTGAGGTGATAGACTTTTTTTCTTTTTCGGCTAACTAGTGCTGGATGTCTCAACATCGATGTTGGTGAAGCCGTTCATTAAGGAAACATCCTATTGTGCCTGAGGTCACTGTCACTGCAATTAACGAGCCCGACGGTTATCACTAGAGGGCGCCTCTGAGACCGGACCCCGGCAAGAGTGGCCGTCGTTTGGGACATTTAAAATGTTAGCCTGTATGCACTAGTGCATTTGGTGTTCGATACTTTCTGCTATACAGAAAGACTACATGTATAGTGTGTGTAATTGGGAAGGGGAAAAAGAAGAGGGCAACTGTAGAAGTTATTTATAGAAGTGATGGCTATCAGCCCGGAGCCGAAACTCCCTATGATTTGTACTGTGAAAAAAATGTTGTGTATCTCCACCGGAAGACTGATTTGAAATATTTTTATACCGGACTCTCGTCCTGTTACTATCACGTTACATGCCCGGTCTTGGGACGCTCTTCCATTTCATATCTGTACTACCGTGTAATATTTCATATTTTCCTTGTTTTATCGTGATTTAGCTACACCTATGGATGTCGGGATACAATATTGAGCAACATAACATTATTTAACTCTCTTAATTCTATACATTAATATAAAAATATATCTGTCGCAAGCTTAATACGGGACTTGAACCTGCATCTTCCGCATCGGCATACGTCTCTTGCAGGTTTAGTTTATTGTACAAGATTGCGTTTTGAAAAATGCTAAATAAATGTCAAGATTATATATACTAGAAAAAGTTTAATTTGTCACAGGCCTCAGGCAGGATTTGAACCTGCATCTTTCTCTTGCCAG
Source organism: Heortia vitessoides (assembly GCA_020976665.1). NCBI lineage: Eukaryota > Metazoa > Arthropoda > Insecta > Lepidoptera > Crambidae > Heortia > Heortia vitessoides. Next base: position 19,093,038 of record JACJUM010003174.1, on the reverse strand, counting down.
GGAATTGCACTACCGTTGTGCTACCGAGACCTTAGAAGACACGTCGAATTTTTCGTAGTATTCTTTATGTGCAGAGAAGTCAACGCCAGTTCTTCAATGCTGTAGGTAAACCTTCAAACACTTAAGAGTATTACAATTGATACTTATACAAGTTCAGGTTTCGGTAGCATAACGATAATGCAGTCCCCCGGCAAGAGAAAGATGCAGGTTCGAATGCCGCCTGAAGCCTGAAACAAGTCAAACTTTTTCTAATAGATATAATTTTTGACATAAATTCAGCTTTTTACAAAACTAGCTAAACCTGCAAGAGACGTGTGCCCCTGTGGAAAATCTCGGCGAGGGTACACCCCCGGGGACCGACCTTGTTCCGCTGTATGTAAACGGGCCGATTGAACATGATGTCGAGCAGGCGGCGGTGCGGCACGCGGCTTGTATAGTGCGTGTAGGTGAGGCGCGCGCCGTCGGCGTCCAGCAGGTGCGCGTACAGCAGCTCGCTGTACGCGCCGCCGCTGCTGCCCGCCGCGCCCGGGCCCTCCTCGCACGGCGCCTGCGTGGGCACCTGGCGCACACCCGGAGTAATCGTCATTGCAGCCATTGGAAGTCCACTACTGGACATAGGCCTCCCCAAGAAAGGGGCAGTTTTGCCCATAATTGCCGCGGTGGGCAAGCGTGTTGGCAACCGCAGAGCGCAGCTTTCGCGACGACAATGCTGCTGCTCATCCCCACCCTCTGCATTATATACGGCCGTCTGTCGGTTCTGGTATCTTAGTTGCCTCTTACGACACCCGGTACAGAGGGAGGTACTAGTCTACTCTGCTGGTACCTCGCGGCGTAATAATAATAGTTAAATAAATTCATAGCACATATCACACGTGGACCTGACTCCGTAATGAGTCGCTCGGATTACTTGAAATATAGACTATAGAGGCAGTACAAACGGAATACTTATATACTATATTCAACACCCAGGCGCAGTACGAACACGATTATCATCATATAAATATTTGTCCCGGCTGGGGATCGAACCTGCCAGCTTTGGCGCACAAGATAGGAACGCTACCATCTGCGCTATCGGGCCCACGTTTGTATTCAATAGCATTTTTTTAAGTTTTTCACATAACTACATAGTAAAAAACTAAGTCGCTTTCCACTATCTGTCTGTTCCTATGTATGCTTAGATCTTTAAAACTATTCAACAGATAATGATGTGGTTTGTTTTTAATAGATAGAGTGATTCAAGAGAAAGGTTTTTATGTATAATACATGCATAATATAGTAAACATACACTGATAATTTTAGAGAATTCCAATGTGATGTCGTTGATAATCACTTTTTTGCGAATACATTGCAAATGGTGATTGAACCCGAGATCAAAATAGTGTTGAATATGTTAACAGTATTGTACAACTTAAAAGAATCTACAAAAAAGTCTGCGATAGTATGTCCCTCTCTTAAAGAAAAGCCACAATAAATTTTTTTAGCAATGGAGTGTCCCGAGGTTCGCATATCAGGCATTTATTTTTCATCATATTTTTAATTGAGATATATATCTAAATATATATACACATAAAGAGAAGCTGTCTGACTAACATATCAACACAGTTTCTAAATTATAAGGGTTAGAAACTTAAAATTTTGCACATTTTCCTTAAATAACACACTATTATATAATTCTTTCTTAGTGCTTCACTAATAAGAAAGACAGGATTGTATAATAGACATGGATAGCCAAAAATGTTAAGGCTTACAGAGACTAATATCCCGATGTGTATACAGAACACATTTAAACTGCGACGAAATGGAATGCAATACCGATTCAATGAGGCGTTATGATATTAGCTCTAGACTGACCTGGACGCCCAGCAGGCAGATATTCTTATCAGCCATGAAGGTCACAGAGCAGTCTAACACACTCGCATTGAAGCAATCCGTATGCTGCATTATCGCCCTCTGGCAGTATATCTTGTTGAAGTCCCCGTGACGCTCCACGGGATCTGTCCCGAGAGGCATGTGTCCGCCGTACGGGACGCGCGCGCCTGGAAGGGAATTAGGAAATAACAGTCATCCTTATAGCAGCCGGAGAATGTTCACCGTTTCTAAGGGAGGCCCATGCCCAGCAGTGGACTTGTGCCTACATAAATTACTAAATATTGTGCCTACATAAATTACTAAATATTGTGCCTACATAAATTACTAAATATTGTGCCTACATACCTGTATTAATTTTATATTGTCATTGCATCATCTTTATGAACACATCATGCAGCCATGTATGCACCAAATATTTAGGGCAGATTAATCACATGATCATTGCACATCGATTTGCACTCGGCACTATTCCCTAACTTGTAATATATTATTATAATAATGTGTCTTCATTTTATATTGATTAGCTATAGAACTCACTCTTTGTATAACTTGTATAACTGAACGAACCACGTCATATATATTAATCAATAATTGTTCGTGTTTTCATCTCAAAGAACACCTACTCAACTCTTTACTGCTACAGACTTCCAGTGGATGGTATGGTGATGATTATTATAATTGTGATACCTCTGTTGTCTGATGTCTGTAACATGGTGACAGGTAATGTATGAGATGTTGAAAAAAAAATTAAAATCCAAAAACGCTAGTGGCCGTCTTAAGCGATGGTGAAACAGTGCCTCACCCTTGCCTTCTATCGGCTTCATCATCATAATCACATCAGCCGATGGATACACTCTGTTGGACATATGTTGGAATAGGCAAGGGCGCTGTTTCACCATCCCTTAAGACGGCCAATGGCGTTGTTTTATGTTATTTTTTCAACATTTCGTACATTGACGTGATACCGTGATAACTCGCTTAAAAACCTGTATTGCAGACATCAGACAACAAAGGAATCATAAATATAATGCTTAAATAAATATATTTAACACCTAAACACAGAACTAACATCGTATAAATATTTGTTCCGTGTGGGGATCGAACCCACAACATTCGGCGCACAAGACAAAATCACACTACCATCTGCACCATCGGGCCCGTCAATTTGCGATCCTGGTAGAAAGACTATAGAAATTTGTTCCAATCAATAGAAAATACTGAATAGATAGAAATATGAGCTATGTTTACCGTCGGGGCAGACGTGGCGCGGGAAGACGACCGGCGCGGGCCGGAACTCGGCCGCCGGCAGCGTCACCGGGCTGGGCGTGTCCACCGTGAATGTTTGCATCTGTGGCACAGATCACGTTTTAATACGTGCACATAGTAGCATCGAACAGTAACAATATAAAATAAATAAAATCATCTTTTATTATATATTATTACTGTTATGAAGCAAGATAAATGCCATGTAAACTATTAAACGGATTGAAAGTGTATATCAGGTCGAAACTGGTTGTCAGGTCGAACTGATTGTTTAATACCTTAAACCTATATATAGAAATTATGAATTTTTAAGAAATCTATCTACAGGGATATTGCCGCGGGGTACCGGCGAGTAGAAAACGCAGAGATTCTTATAAGACCGAGTCGACAAACAAACAACAGGCTGCGATAGCGAGCGTCGCCGCAGACAACAGACGCTCATAATCACAAGGCTACCATCTCCAGGCTACCGTCCCCCACCCTTGAAACCGGTATCCAGCGGTAGAAACAGGCGAAGCGTTCGCGAGGGCGAAGCTACGCGCGCGGTCCCCGCGTGACTCACACCGGCAGAGGGCGGGCCGCCGATGAGCTGCTTGCGCGGCACGCGGCAGGCGGAGAACCCGCGCGGCAGCGGCACGTCGGTGTCGCTGGACAGGATGTTCATGAGCACGGCGAAGGCCTCCGACTCGCTCAGCAGCGGCGACCGCGCCGGCGCGCCCGCGAACTGCTGCGCCGTCAGCGTCAGGAATCGGATGTTTTCGATCACGCTCCGGATCGACAGCTTGTCTTTGCCCTCTGCGGGAACGGGACCAATGGCTCTTTTCAAAGATTTCGATTTGAGTAATCGTCTATGGGAAATGTTCCCATCTAGTTTAATAATAATAAATTCCTACGACATTTCATACATTGACCTGACTCCTTGTTTAGCACTTGTGTTGCGGACATCAGACAACAGAAGAATCACAAATATACTTACTTATATACATATTTTAACACTTAGACATAGAAAAAACATAAATATCATAATATCTCTATCATTTGCGTCAGTGTGCCCATCATAATTTAATGATGAGTCATGAGGTTTTAAGCCTAATACTGACGTAGATTCCATTGTAACCGGGGAAAAGAGGCCAGGCACCGTTGGTGGCTTGGCCACAACAACAGTGATCACTCAATCACATCTTTAGGTACGGATCTGGGCCTGTGTAGAGTAGAATTATGAGTATGTGTAAAGTATAAGAATTCTCTTAATCTTCTTGTATTGATAATTACCTTCTTTGTTCTTTTTGTCTTCCCTGGACGGTCCAGGTGTGGATTCCTCTGGCAGTTCTGGCTGCTTGCATGACTCTGTTGTACTCGCAGGGCTGTTCTCGACGCTACTTTCCACATTCACTACCTGTATAATAATTAGGTTATATAACTCCCAAATGGGCTTGATGGCTCATTTGTTAGTATCTGCATCTTTTGAGCCAAATATTGTGGATGTTTTTGTGTTATTGTACCATTTTGGCTTCACAATTGACATGTTTAAAGACATCATATATTCTATTATTGTTTATATAATATAAGCTTAGTTTTAACTTAATTATCATAATTCTTTCTTACTGATGTTTGTTTAGGGTTGTCTGTAAGTCAGCATGTTACAAAATAAATATACAAAATATAAAACCTTATCAGTGGAAGTTGACTGTTCAGGAGTCTTTCTCTTTTTTTCTGAAGGTGGAAAGTTATCTGATGATGGACTGATGCTGCGTTCTGTATTCCGCTTTTCCAGAGCCTTGGCATATCTTGCAGCTGCATCAAACAGATCTAGTTCACTGTCTATGTTCAGGTGGTCTAATGAAAACACTGTTATAACAGTACTGAGCTCAACATCTTCAAAGCTTGTGTCATTTAGAACCTCTTTTGTGTTGGTACTGATGATCTGAAATATATTTTTAAGTGTTAACCTAATTTTATATTATATAAGTTAACTTATAAGTTTACAATTTTAGAGTTGTGTTCTATGAAATGATACCTGAATACATTTTTCCATAAGAATGTTCTCCTCGAATAGTCGAGCAAACTCATACGCTCTGCATGCATTTCGAGGATACAGGTCAGACCAAAGGTATCTTGTGCACTCCTTTACCAAATGAGGCAGCATATATTTTTTAGCTCCATAACACAACTCACATGCTTTGTCAAATGAACTTATGTTTATATTATCTGTATATATGTACCTGAAATCAAAATTTATTAGGTAATTGGTACACATAATGAGTAAGTATCCACCTTAACTGTATAGCCAGGGGCTACTCACTCTAGTAACGCTCTGAATGCTTCTGGTTGGACATCCATAATAGGTATAGGATCGTTTCTCTCTGCCATACCTCCAAAGAACATGGCTTCGAACACTGGAGAGGCCATAGCTAAGATCAGTTTATGGCCAGATATGACGACTTGATTAGGTTCTGCACCCACTAAAAATGAGCAGTCGGACCACTGCCCAGACTGAAGAAGGTGAGCTCCTCTTTGTTTCATCTCCGTACAGTCAAGCTGCCAATCACATGGCGCTCCAGCCATTTTTAACGAGTTAGTTTAAAGGGCGATATAATAACAATTATTATATAATATTATGTTATTAAAATAAACAAGTCCAGTTTCGCAGCTGATTCGTCGCAACACAACAATGTTAATGTTGTAATATTTATGAATGACGCTCAATATACGTTTACGTTTTTAAGTAATTGGCTAAGTACTTATCACTTTATAGTGTATGTTTAACAACAGATATGTTTTCGCTTAATAATCAAAGTTTAAAACTAAATCATTATAAAATACTATTGAAAAGATCTAGATAGGAAATTAATATGAAACTGTTTTCTTATATTTTTTATAGCTATTTTGTACGATACGTCTATCTTCGTAAATGTAAGTAAGTTGTCAGAATCTTGGGTACGTTTAGTTATTTAAAAAAATATAGAGTTATATAGGAAATTGTCAAATCGTCATCAATTTCAAGACGATTATAGTTTAACTCTTAGTAAATTATAGTTTTAGTCAAAAATGATGTGATTTACCTTTTTATTTAAATTTAAATGATTTCAGCAGTTTCAAATTTATAATTAATCTGAGAACGAATAAAACGTTCATAACAAAATTATAAATACGTCAATACATACGTCAAACTTTTGTCAAATGAACGAAATAATTTGTGGGCGATGTTGCTCCTAAATTTTATAATTTGCCAATTTTAAGTATTCATCAAAAATGAATAACGACGAAATAAAGACTGTAGTTCAAGAAAAATTCCTATCGAGTGAGCGAGTAACAGCATTCTTGTGCGATGCGAAGGTGCTACATCCAGAATGGGTGAAAAAAGACAGACTCCTGGCTATCGTAGAATATGGAGACGAAAAAGCAGTTTTCTGTTTGAACACGACATGCTACCCTCCGAAATCTTTTACTGATCTATCAATTGAAATAGTATTACCCATTGATGACACTTTTAAATGCGAAATAGACAACAAGCCATCCGACCCTGAAGTCATTCTGTACCTGAATTTACAGTCTCGTAATAATAAGTTTAAGTTTGAAATTCAAATGACTCCTCGTGTTGATAATTTCGTCGACGACCTTTTTCGTGGTATTGAAGCTGTATGTAAAATGCTGACACCTCCAGAGTTCGTATGGCTCAAGAAATACAGTACCAAAAGTGATGGCGACATTATATCTCCGAGTATGGTAGTACCCAGAAGTGGCTTAACTAACACACAAGGCCCAACTCCCGTTGCTGTTAGAGAGAGTCTAATAAAGCGGAAAATGTGTGACAACGAGCCTGATTACACATTCACTAAAAAGTTTACTGTGTTTTGTGGAACATGGAATGTAAATGATAAATCACCAGTTATTCCATTAAAAGGCTGGTTAAATATGGACAAAGAACCACCTGACATATATGCAGTAGGTTTCCAGGAGTTGGACTTATCAAAGGAAACATTTCTCTTTGATCAGACTTTTAGAGAGGATGAGTGGTACAATGCAGTTATTGGGAGCGTAGATCCAAGAGCAAAATATGTGAAAGTGGAGAGAGTAAGGCTTGTTGGGATGATGCTGATTGTTCTTATCAAACAAAAATATTATTCTCATGTACACAATATTGTATGTGACACGGTTGGCACTGGAATAATGGGGAAGATGGGGAACAAAGGTGGAGTAGCTATCAGGTTTGACCTCCATAATACATCTATGTGCTTTGTTAACTCTCACCTTGCCGCCCATGTTGAAGAGTTTGAGAGGCGAAATCAAGACTTCAGAGATATCTGCAGTAGGATGCGGTTCTTACAACCCAATCAACAGCCAAGAGCTATCAAAGATCATGATCAAATTTATTGGATCGGGGACTTAAACTACCGAATCACAGAACTCGATCCAAATAGTGTTAAGAAAATGATTAGTGAGAATAATTTTGCTCCAGTTCTTGAATGGGACCAACTGAAACAGCAATACAAATGCAATAATGTTTTTTCTGGGTATATTGAAGGTCCAATAACATTTAAACCTACTTATAAATATGATCCAGGGACAGATAACTGGGATTCAAGTGAGAAAAATCGTGCTCCAGCATGGTGTGACCGAATATTCTGGAAAGGTGAAAATGTTATGCAGCTAGAATACAGAAGCCATCCATCACTAAACATTAGTGACCATAAGCCAGTTTCAGCTGTGTTTAATGCTTCAGTTAAAATTATTGATGAGGAAAAATATAGGAAAGTGTATGAGGATGTAATTAAACAACTAGATAAACTTGAAAATGAATTGATACCACAAGTGAAGGTCGACATCACTGAAATAGATTTTGGTACTGTCCGTTATTTAGAACTGCAAGTGCGAACTATAACTGTTAAAAATATAGGAAAATTGCCAGTTGAGTTTGAATTTATAAAGAAACTAGATGAAACTAGTTTCTGTAAAGAATGGCTCATAGTGGAGCCATACAAAAAGTGCATATTTGCAGAAGAGACATGTGAAATCCAACTCAAGGTGCTTATCAATAAAACATCTGCTTGTAAGATGAATGCTGGCACAGACAAACTCTATGATATCTTGGTATTACACCTTTATGGTGGAAAGGATATCTTCATCACAGTTAGTGGGACTTACCAGAGAAGTTGCTTTGGCTGTTCCATAGAAGTGCTGGTGAATTTAAACATGCCCATAAAAGAGGTGCCTGTTGGGAAATTAATAGAACTAGAGAGCAAACGGGATCAGTGTGTATCAAATCAGTCTACATATTCAATACCTAAGGAAATTTGGTTCTTAGTGGACCACATTTACTTACACGGATTAAAGGAGCCTAACCTGTTTGAGCAACCAGGACTTCACTCTGAAGTGCTGCAGATTAGAGATTGGTTAGACAGTGGATCAATAGACCCCATACCTGGTAGCATACACTCAGTAGCAGAAGCCTTGTTATTGCTTCTAGAAAGCACAGTAGATCCTATCATACCATACAATTTACAGTCTGTTTGCCTAAGAGCATCCGCCAACTATTTGCAATGCAAACAAATAGTAATGGAATTGCCAGAGTTCAGAAAAAATGTATTCCTATATTTGTGTGAATTCTTGCAAGAGGCTTTACAACATAGTGCTGAAAATGGCCTGGACTCCAAAACTCTATCTACTTTATTCGGCGCCATATTCCTGCGTGACAACCCTAGTCACACACAGGAGCCCCAATCCAGGATAAACAAGCAAGTCATTGACAAGAAGAAGGCCCAATTTGTTTACCATTTCCTTGTGAATGACCACAGTGATTTGATTTTTTCAAGATAATTTATCAAGATTAATTTATTCAAATACTCACTTTTCCATTAGTTTAGTGATTTAATTTATTTTATAATTTAGTTGATATTGTTATCACATCGAATGTAGTCAGTATTTGTGTAGGAAGGGTGATTAGAGAAAGATATGATATGTTAGTTTTATTTCAATATAATTGTAATATCTAATAATCTTAATGACTTACTGTGGTATATATATTTATATGACAAAAGATTGATGCTGTCGACTGGAGATCAGGCTTGGCCAATTAAGAAAATACTATCAATGAATGAGTAATGAAAATTTAAGATAATGGACTAAGTTTGATCTGCAGGAGATGAGAGAAGCTGACAGCAGAACATTGCAAACAAAGTAAACAATTGCAATAATTATATTTTATTATAATGTATGTAATGTTTATACAAAGCCAACATGTTGTAGTATATCACAATGTATGTACACAATCAATAGGATTATATACAGTTTATATGTAACTGGCCAAATTTTTGTACTCTTAAAATTTTTACCTAACACCTTTTAGAAAACACAATATTTTAATCAAAATATACAGCTTGGTAAAACAGTGTGGAAACTATAATATGAATATAACATAAATGGTTTCCCTTATATATATATATATTATAATTACCTTTTTATATATTTAATCATATATACATCCTATATATATACATTCTCATCCTTGATTGTATAATTGCGGTATAAAATACATAGCGTTTCCCTACATACTTTGATATTTATGAAAATCTTCAAACAGTAAACAGTGTTTCTAATACATAGAGGCATTTATTTTTAACAAGAGTCTATGCAAAATTAACTATTAGGTACTCAAAAAAATATATATTTTAGTTGTTTATAAAATATATATAAACTAATTTAAATTCGTAATTATATATATCCCGTTAATGTATAGTGGAACACATGTATGTAATATATTATTGTTGCTGTTACCATCACTCAATTATTTGGCAAATACGCAAAGGCTGAATCATCTAACCTGGTTTGTCTGTTATTACTGAATATAGGTATTGACAATACCTTTTATCCTGTTGTTATCAGGTTTTCACCATAACGCTTTTTACCATGCTGTATAAATAATTTGTATCGAAATGCACGGAATTACGAATTGCTTGAAACACCTAATGAAAACTTTTTGAAGTGTTAATGAATTATGCGCACGTATATACGTAGATGTAATATTTTTGAGAATTATATTATTACCTTTGTATCAGGGATGTAATTGTCCATAATGCAACAGAACAGACTACAAAAATCTCAAAAGAAATTGCAATCGACACGAACTTTTAAATGCGAATCATAGAATTTTATATTGACTGTAAAATTTAGACAGATTTGTGAAGGTAGCCTTGTTTATATAAAAATAAATATTTTGAGAGTTATATTTCTACCTATGTATTGGTTATTTAATGGTACATAATTCAACAGATTAACCTACACAAATCTCAAGAAATTTTGCATTCAACAACAACCTTTAAATACGAGTCATAGAGTTTAATATTGACTATAAAATTGTGTCAGATTTGTGTTATTTTATTGGTTTCTTTATTTATGTAAAATGAAATAGTTTGCAACTTTAGACGTGATTTGTAGTCTCCTGTATGTTTGTTAAGCAAGACGACAAGCAATAAAAGTCTGTCGAAATTTGGCCACCAATTTTTAACTCAGAGTTTAACATCGAATGCGAAAGTTTGACAAGATTTTTATTGGTTCTCTTACGGATTCATTAATTTTACTGTTTATATACACATATCTGTCTAAACGGTTATTAGTCAGAAAAGTAATACCATGTCGTTATGTAACAGGTAATGCAATTTACAAAATATTACGTGTATGTACATGCTACAGAGCCAGTGTATTTGTTCATTAAGCATTTTCCACATATGTATTGTGTACAGTAAAGGGCATTCCTAAACTTGTTGCTATAATGTTAATAAAACTACTCTTATGAATCACTTATTACATTTAAGGTTTGTCAGTGAGCGTGCAATTCGTCGCTGACTGACTATATTGTATCAATCGGAAACCGGAAATGCATCGGTGAGTGAACGGAAAACTGTGTCTTATTCAGTCACCTAATGAATGAGTCGGCTAGCGAGTCACCGAAAACTGCATATACCTAATATATTATGGAATCATAAAGTCCATTTCAAACTTAATAAAGAATTGATGGTGGCGCCATCCCGACGATGGTGGGGTGTTATAGTAAGTATTGACGTTGATTGTATGGGATTATAGATTTGACTTTTTCGAATTCGAATTTCAAATCGTATAATATGCAATGCTCTATGGTCGCTCAAGTAAATAAAACAAAGCGAACTGTGGGCAAATTAACAAATGGAACTGTTCAATATTTTGGCTCCAGAGATATGACTATGTCACTCATAAAACTTATTTAACATTAAAATTTCAATATAATGTTTTAAAGCCATAACAGTAGTTTTATTAGAATAAGATACAGATTATACAGAGTTGTAAATGTATAGCGCGTTACTAGATAAAAAATTCATTGATTCTTAATTTTACAGATTAAAAAAAATACTGACTTTTTTTGCTAAATAAACAAATGAATTTTAACATAAATATAAGTATATATCGACGGTGATAAATTCAATTGTAGTAAGAGACAATGTGCAGTTTTACAGGAAGAACAAAAAATAAAATAACTATTCATTCGTTATAACTATATTATTTGAAAATCTATTTTTAGTTGTTTAAACTGTTTCCAAATATTATTGAAATAGGAAGTATTTTTTTACTTGAAACTATTAACAAAAGTTAGAAATAGATCAATACAAACATTTTGCCTGTATGTCCCTTACGCCATTTAGATTTCTGACCGTCGATGTGTTCTTCCCGAATAATTTGTACTGTTAAAGGATCCAACTGTTAAAAGTCTTTATATTAACATTGTCATGTTGTATGAAAAGATTTTGTTTTGCTATGTGTAACTAACATCTTGGTGTATAAACGACCACACAACCTTACAGAGGAAACTATCCTAATCTAACAAGCAATCTTAAACTTAATCCCTTATGATTAAGAGTTCAGTATTGATTCCAAAATTTTAGAAGATTTGTACAGATCTGTCATCCTGTATACGTAGTCTCAGGTGAAATTTTATTGTAATTGGCGTCTTCATCTTAAACAGATTACCCCTATTATAAAGAGGTGGTAACCTGGTTCGCATCAATTTCATGTAATATTATATAGATATGATAAAATTTGATGTTATGTACTATCATGGGAGTACAAAAATAATTGTTATTAAAACAGCCATGACACAGTCACGCGCCATCAACGAACTGGTCATATTAATCCTTATGTACCTACTTGAATAGTAAACGGTATATTAAGTAAAAAAACGTTTGTACCAATTTTTTTTTTGTTATGATGTAGCTGAGCGTAGAGATTACCGTTGACGCATATCGCGTTTGGGTAAACTTTGGTGGTATATACAAGGCTTTAGATCAACATATTTAAGTCTGTCAAATACCAATCAATTATGAACTGAATGCTCTATATGTAGAGTTCATTATCATTGAAAAAATATGGATGAATTTGTATATTGATTTGATTCCTGTCCCAATTTATTTCGACTGGCTTGTCATCGTGGCCAGCGGGTCGATTTACTATTCATACATACATTGCGCGCTCTAATTAAGATAAGACAATGACGCCACCATATAACTTGCAATGTAAGTGAAATCGCAAGTCGTGTCGTAATCGCGGCCATAGTGATGGGCGAAGTCATTGATTTTGTCATGATCTTGAAACCGTGGTGAATCCGATGATGACACCAGATTAGTCATGGTTTTAAATTTGATTTAAAAACTATCGAAGTCGTACTGTGTCGACGATCCGTGTTGTAATAATTTTAATATAGTTTTTAAGGACCCAAACATAAGTGTCATTATACCAAATCCTTCGATTCCGCTCGACAATATCATTGTTCAAAATAACTTGCGAATGTATCTAGTACCTAGATTATATGTCTATTTATTTATGTGAGTAGTGTAATAACTACAGCTTTATTTGTAATAATTATTTTAATAACTAGATGTGTTAAATTTGTTCACAAAGAAGCTTAAGTATGTTGTCTAATATTATATCTACTGACCGAAGAATAATGAAATTGTTTTATTGTTGTTGTTATTAATTAAGTTCGATAAATGTATGTTCACGTTTCACTTATAAATAGTAAGTTCATTCAATTTAATTTTTTAAACAGTCAATCTAATCTGTATATGCGTAAAAAATCACTAACAAGAATATCGAAATAACTATCCAACTAATATTTATTCTAATCTATATAAAAAATGTAAAAATACCAAGTATTGAGCCGTGAGGTACCGGCAGAGTAGAATAGTACCTCCCACTGCACCAGGTGTCGTAAGAGGCGACTAAGGTACCAGAACCGACAGATGGCGGTATATCCATTCGAGACAGTGCAGCTGAACAAACGCACTGGGTGGGGATGGGCAGCAGCATCCCTGTCGCAAAGGCTACGCTCTACGATTGCCAACACGCTTGCCCAGCGCGGCAATTATGGGCAAAAACCTTTCTTGGACGGTCGCCTCCGGTCGGACCTTTCACGGCCGGTCGACAAACGCCTATGTCCAGCAGTGGACTTTCAATGGCTGGTATCAAGATGATGATTCGAGTTTTATGTGCAAAATGGTATGGATCCATTTAATAAATAGATACAAACAGAATTGATGTTCCTACTGGATTATAAGGATTTATTTTTCCAAATTTCAAAAGGCTAACGACAATACTAGCCTCAACTATTCTCTCTAAAAATGTAATAAGTATTACCAACTACTCGAGTTTCATATGGAAAATTGTATAGGTCCTTTTTATAAATAGATACAAACAAAATTGATATTGCTACTGGCGACTAGAGAATTATTTTTTTTCAAAATTTCAAATATTCCATCATCGTAACAAATGACACACGTCGTTGTCAATTGTCATAATCGCGTATCAATTTTCTAAACAAAGCCCGGTCATTTTCTGTAAGGGCGTCGCGAGTTCATCATCTTTTTTGCAGATTTACTGGAAATTGATTGAAAAAACTACCCATCTTAAATGTAATGTCACCAAATTTACTTTACTGACTACTGTTATTGGCAGTCAATGTCAAAAGCGTAGTGACGATTGCGCGGGAATTAAAAAGTTCAGCTATCCTGTGGAAATTCGCCACGCTGCGTAAATCCGTGATCAAAGTTATGAAGATAAAACTGCGTGAGTACTCAAGGTTATCCAAATAACGTTTATGCCAACCACCAACCATAACAATGGCAATTATTTGCAAATACATACATAAGATGTATTGTTTTAATGTTCGTGAAGTTTATCTATTACATGTACGTGGGTGTCCAATTTCTATATGAGTTTAACTATATAAAACGCTGATTGTTTCTTTTTACGTTTGTAAACGTTTCTAAACATTTTTTTTTCTTCACACACTAGCCAGAGAGGTCATTTGCCCGGGGGGCAACTCTAGCGCACCTGTACCCACTCAAATGTGGTTTACAGCGCGCGATCGCTTCCCGTCGACGTCGTCGACGGACGACACCGAAAGCGGCACTGATTGGGACACGGACCCGAACAGGCATCCCGCTTTGATGCACCCCCGCCACCCGCCGCCTCCCCAAGCAGTCCTCACCGGCTCTGTGCGCAAGCGACGAGGGAACCTCCCGAAGCACTCTGTGAAGATATTAAAACGGTGGCTATATGACCACAGATACAATGCGTACCCGAGCGACGCCGAGAAGCTTGCTCTGAGTCAAGAGGCAAACCTGACCGTTTTGCAGGTTGGTGCAAGCAATCACGTATTGATACTGATTTTTAGTTTAATTTTGCCTTTTAATTCTGTGCTATTGGAGCTTTAGACTGAAGTAGCACTAAATAATTGTAAGACCTACCTAGAGTAGCCTATGGGCGTTTGTATGAGGATATCTTCTACAATTCACCAGTCTTAACTTTTTAGACAGTTTTCGTGCATCAAGTGCCGACAGAGTAGAATAGTGTATCAGGTATCGTAAGAGGCGACTGAGGTGCCGGAACCGACAGACTGAGGCGTATCCATCGAGTCCAGCGTAGTTAAAAAGCATTAGAGTGGAGAGAGGCGTAAGTATTCCCGTCGAAAGGCTACTCTATGCTTTGCAATTGCCACCACACCTGTTCAGAGCGACAATTGTGGGCAATATTCTCCCTCTTCTGGAGAGGTCTTTTTCTACCAGTGGACATTCTACGGCTGCTATGAATATAGAAACAGAACCTGACCACACTAGCTGCTTTATACGGCTTTTGGCTTTATACGCTAGCTACCCATTCTGCATTAACTGCAAGAGGAACACATACATAAAACGATGATAATATAAAGCTTACATATCTTTACTAATATTATAAAAGAAGAGTTTGTTTGTTTAAACGTGATAATCTCAGGAACCGCTAGTCCCATTTGAAAATATCTTGTTGGATAGTCTATTGAGGAAAGCTACTACACCCCCCAAAGTCACTTAAACGCGGATACTGCTAGCTATTTTATAAATTAGTTACTGATACCTTTACGTTATTTCTTTAATCAACGCCTTTCTCCTCAAATATGTTGAGTTAATCGATTTATTAGTCGTACTAGCAGTGCTCGCGACTTCGTCCGCGTAGAATAGTGACTTTGGGGGTATAGTAGCCTTTTCCCCGTTATTGCAACATTTCTCACTGACGCTTCGATCCTATTGGTCTCAGCGTAATGTTATATAGCCTAAAGCCTTCCTCTATAAATGGACTATCCAACAAAAAAATAATTGCTTAAATCGGACCAGTAGATCCTGAGATTAGCGCGTTTAAACAAACACTTCCGCTTTATAATATTAGTATAGATTACAAGCACGCAGTATAAATAAAAAGCTAAATGAAAGCTCTTAGTATTTACGGTGTTAGTTTGATAGATAGATTGAAGAATAGTGTGATAACGATGTGGTGTAAAAGATGATGTTGTGACAACCATGAAGAAAGAATGTTGAGATGTTTTAAACTTGTAGAAAGAACGGATAAAGCAGAATGACTGCACAGTGAATGAAAAAGTTGGTATAGGACGACCGAGGCGAACATATCTTAACTAGGTAGAAGGGCCAGGTCAGAAGTACCAAGAATAAACGAGGGTGTATGAAAGGACTAATGCGTGTAAGGGAAGCGAGAGAGGTATATCAGGATCGTAACAAGTGTAGATCAAAACTCTCTGCCTTCTCCCGTGGGACACCGGCGTGATGTATGTATTATGTCGTTTCAGGTGTGTAACTGGTTCATTAACGCCCGTCGGCGTATACTGCCCGAGATGATCCGGCGAGAGGGTCACGACCCGCTTCACTACACTATATCGAGGCGCGGGCGCAAGCAGCCGGGACCTATGGGGCTCGTAGGGCCAATGGTGGGTCTACCTGGCACCTCGACTGTAGGTGCCGGCCTGGGCCCACCCAACAATGTCACTGTTACTTCTTGGGATGGTGTTATCGTTGAGGTGACTATCTATCATAGTGATTAATGTTAAAGTTAACGGAAGTCTATGGGTAATGTTGCCTGCGACATTGGATGCGGGCGTTAGGCGTTCGGTCCGACTCCATCACTCCTTAGTTTAACGCTGGATTTAGAAAATAACCAAAAATACAACCACTGACATGCTTGCTCCTCAACCAGTTGCGCCAGAAACAGTTGTAATTTAAATTAATTAATTAATAATTAATTAATTAATATAATAATTAATAATTACCAGTTAATTTTTACTAGTATTTATAGATTGATATGGATTGCGAAGTTTTGACAAATTTGCGTAGATTGATCTGTTTCTGTGCATTATTAACAAACCGTGGAGCGCTGATAGTCAAAGATCCTGTTTATTGCTAGTCTATAATGGTAGTGATCTGCAGGATGGTGTGGAGGCGCGCGGGCCCGAGTACGGCGCCGGCCTGCTCGTTTACCGCAGTGACGGGGACGAGCTGGCGGACGGTGAGGAGGGCTACTCCAGCGCCGGCAGCGAGGACGAGGTCAAGTACGATCCCTCGGTGTGGCAGTCCGTCATCCGGTATGCGCCGGAGGACCAACACTTCCACCCGGCTTCCAGAGGGTTAGTACGCCTTGTTATACCACCCATTATGTAGGTAACATTCCGCTGTGTTAGCCCTCGGACCCAGCAGATACATAAACGTGCATGCATTGCCCAGAGGGGCACTCATGTCGATAATCGTAATTTGAGTATATATTTTATTTCTATTTCAATTTAAATATATTTTTACTACAGTCAATATTTCTCTTTATTTTTAACCAAATTCAATGTCTTGTATAACAGTACTATTTAAATTTAGCTGTGTAAAATATATGGTTATAGTATCCGCGTATAGATGTGTGACTAATAAACGTTATTAAAGACAATAAATAGTAGGTAGCTGTAGTAGCTACACGTCACGGAGCGGCGACCACATAATATTTCTAATTTCCATAAAACAATTTCCATTTTATCACTTGGCAGTGCATGCTTTGCCTCCCGCTATAACTCCATGTATCGGATTTAAGAATCTAGTTAAACTGTGACTACAGACGTCATCAAGATATCACAAGCGAGTCATCAACATTATGGCCTGGAGATATGGTCACAATACCCAGTAATTTCACTGACCCTGCACCTTTCAAACGAAACAGTAATGCAAGTACTGCTGTTTGATGGCACAAATTAGTGAGATATCAATGCAGACGATCTTTGCCAGAGAAAGAACCTAACTTCTAGTAATTTTTACTATCTCTAGTCTACTTCAATAGTATAATTCCGACGTCACTGGTTCCTACCAGAGTTTATTGAAATTCTGAGTAAGGGACTTGTAAAACATGTCTTTGTATCGCCACTACTTGCATAGATGTTAGACAAATCAAAGCTAATTTTAATCGATCATATTATCTCAGAACCGCAGCCGTGGTGACGGTAACTACGACGGACCAGGCTGAGCACGCGCCGGATTCGACGCTGGCCCGGGACGCGTGGGGCGCCGCGGGGGAGGGCGCGGGCGCGGGGGAGCCGCCCGCCGCACCGCGGGGCCGCCGCATGCAGGTAACTATTAAAATGCTATCTAAGGGTATTTCTAAATGAACAAAAAATACAGATTAAAGTCGAACTTACAACCGTGCTATGTCCGTGTAAAAAGCTTTCATGTTAGCTATTGGAACTTTACACATTTATTTACTAGTATTTTGTAAGTTGGTTAAGGTAGCAGCCGTTACCAACTGGTAGTTAAGACATTGCGGAAGTGACAGGTATTGGAAAAAAACTGGTTTACCGCGGGTGACTAATTAAGAAGATACGTTTGGACGATGTTAGGGACCGATTAGAACCAAAAAAGCAGCTGTGTATAGCATAGCCTTTTAACTCGAACCCAAACTGTCAGAAGACGAATGTTTCACTCGCACGCATCTGTCGGCGCCTCTTCTCAGTGGCGCTCGACAGTTGTGATCCAAATTTAATTTGCTTTTTATTGATATTTATTTTCAATAATTAATTCACACAACATCTCATACATTCCTCTGACTAAGAGACAAGTAGCTTAAAGCATCATAAAAATATTAGCTCTGGGTGGGGGTCGAGCCCACGTCTTTTGGTGCACAAGATAGGATCACTACCATCTGTGCTATCGGCTATTTATATATCTACGTACAACTATATTTATAAATATGCAATCGATTTTGGAGTTAACCAGCCTGATAAAAATCCAATCATTTACAGGTCAATTACCTCTGTTTCTAAATCTGTAGGTAAATCGTATCAGGGTCTTATAATAGCGTGTCTAATCCATGTATCTAACGGAGCAACGAACAGCGTTTGACAAAGTCTGGTACAATGGCTTTATTTAATAGGTTTTCCTAACATAACTTCGAACATGGAGATAGATAATTTGTTTGTCAAACCAGAAGCGGATTGATAAATAATTACACCACCAACGGTTATCGAAATATTACGCTTCACCACATATAGTTCAAACTGGCGCGCCCCAGGGTTCAGCGCTCTCCCTCCCCCCCACACATCTTTCATCCGTCGTTTGATTTGTTCGACTTCTTGACTATTTGACCGCCCCATCCCTTGTGCCAATAGGATCTAATACCATTGGAAAGGTCTTGAATCGCCATCAGCTTAGTTTAGATCTCTTTTCTCCTGTGGGGGTTTATGCGTATGCCTCGTAGAGAAAAGGGGTCAGAGAGAAGTATCAGGTCCGGGTTGGTGCTTAAATTCACCTTTGACGCAATGTGACTCTGCCACGAGAGCGGGCTCTCCGACGCTCCCTCGCTTAATCGTTCCTTAACTATCGTCCATCCGCTTTTTTTGCTAGAAACCTTCGATTTCGGAATGCCCTTTGGATTTCCCTCCGTACGTAGTTTTTTGCGGTAGGCGGTTAAAGCCGGAGCTTCGGTTTCAATTACTGACTCCATACGGTTGATAAGCAGGAATATGGAAAGTGCATAACGTGTAGCACAAAGGTTATTCGAGTACTGGTTTGACCCGGCCGTGTGCCGCGTGTGCAGGCGGGCACGCCGCCGCCCGCGCCGCCCGTGGCCGTGGAGCTGGAGGTGGCGGCCACCGACGTGTGGTGCCACACGCACGCGCCCGCGCCCGCGCCTGCGCCCGCGCCCGCGCCCGCTGCCTCGCTGTGAACAGTTACTGCGTTCGTCGTGTCAATGATACAAGCGCGAATGCTGCATACTTGTAGGTGATTACGGATTGGGAATGTTAATAGTGAGGGCCGGAGGGATGACAAGTTTTAGTACAAAAACATTTTGTATTTAAAAACTTGTAACACAGAATTGTTTTTTTCAAGGATTGATAAATAATGCTACTTTTCTAGAGAGTTGCGTTGCGAAATTATAATGATAGCAAATGGTAACTGAATAATTGGAGATTAGATTATATGAACGTAATCCACAATTATTTAGTGTTTGGGCGTTGTCGGTGTTAAACATATTGTGTGACGGGGTTCAGTCAGTGACTAATTTTAAATCCTATTTGAATATATTACGTTATTAGCTCTGTAAGAGAGAAATGCTATGATTTTAGTTCGTATAATAGAAATATTGTAGAAATAAATAGTTTAAATATAATTGTTTTTTCAATTGTAGTTAACGCAAACCAATATAATGAGTTAATGCCGGCATCACCTGACAATATCACTCCATAACCATAGACTGAGCAATTCAGCCAGATGAGAACGATAGATAAAATGTGTTGATACCGCAGGTGGTGCCGGAGGGCGAGCAGGAACAGTTCAAGTGTCTGTACCTCCTGGTGGAGACCGCGGTTGCAGTGCGGCAGAGGGAAAAAGAACAAGATTCTATCCTCCCAGTATGAACTGAGCGTCATTATCTGGAGAGATTACAAGAATGTCCAGTCGGTGTGATAGGTCTATTCCATCGACAGTCTTCTTTGCTTCATTTTTGAAACTTATTTCAACATTTAAGAGAAGGTACCAAGCAACAGTATTCTGATAAAACTAATCGTGTAGTGTAAATTTAAAAGAGGCAAGTCCTAAGGGGTATGGTCTTGAGTAAGTAGTAACCCTGCATCTACGATTTCATATAAATCTAGTTTTAAATAAAATCACGAACAGTTTTGTTGGAATACTATGGTGCAAAGTTCCTCCTCTTAATATGTTCTTCCTATTCACTATAAAGTTACAGGAAACCAAATCTGATAAAAACTGGGAGGATTTTTACAAATACGTGGGCCTATGTATACTTTTCAGTCGTTCCCAAACTCACTGTTAAGAGCCGTTTTGATAGTACCTAGGTATTATTTCGTTTTTTTTTCTAGTTTTTCTTGATACATTTTGCCCATAATTGGAGTCAGCGCTTATTTCTTTAAAAATTATAGCCTATTCTGAGAAATCCAGGTATCCATACCCGCTAGTATTTCTATAAATAGTCGTGTTATTCTAATGTTTGAACTACATTATGAAAATTTTCCATTAAAGTATTCCGTAGTTTTACCGTAAATGAGTAACACACACGTAGTACACAATGCAAAAAAACCCTTCACTCCACTAGTCTACAGTTTAGTTGAACTCTGTGGATTGTATTGAAAGACTGTCGAAAATTCGGCCGGTTCATATACTTCACAATAGATTTTCGCGGTTATAGGATCAGTAGAATACTACTTTATTCATTTGTATTTTGATATTCATTTGTTTAATTATGAAGATGAACTGTCAAACGACTGGACATTTTGTTGGGAGACCGTATCAGTCGCTGTGAGCAGCTAATTCTAAACCATACAAAATATTTTTAAGACTAAATGTATCTAAAGTCCATATTCACGAGGAGTTTTGGATTTTACTTTTTTTTTGTGGGTAGAGTATAAATACAATAATCTGAACCTCATAATTAAATATTAAGAAGTAAATTTTTGTTTATTCAAATACCTAGACAATTAAGATTGTGAGCTAGAAGTTAAGCTAAATATTTTTGCTTTTAGTAATTATAAGTAATGGGTTATGTGCAATAATAAATCAAAATATAGTGAATATTATTTTTTGTTTTATTTATTTATTTAGAATGAATTTTATCATTGAATAATGTTTTTATTTGTGTATATCACTAATCTACCCGCCTAGGTAAGATTGAAATGGAAGGAGTCGGAACTTTGATGAAATCAAACAAACAGTGGTTACTCGTTACAAACTTGGTAAGTTTTAAAGGGTGACGCATGCTAAAACTTCCTATGTGCTCTCAATAGGAACAAATCAAATCAAACAAATACTTTAAAAGGAAAAATATGCATTAGTCTATTTTCTTTTTTCCATTCGTTCATGTAATTATAATTCAGTAATTATGTTCATTATAGAATTAAAACATGCAAACCTTAATATTGTGACGCTAGAGGATGATTTTATTAAAAATAATTGGCAGGGATTGGCTATAGACTCATGAACTGAAAATGTACTACTTAAAGAGGATTAGAGGAAATGTACTGCCTAAACGACCTAAGTGTTAACAACCGTTTATATTTTTATATGTATATAAGTGTGCATGTTTCCGGTTTGCCGGTGCATGTTCAGAAGAATAGAAATCACCGATAGTTTATGAAGGACTTGACGAGTGTAAAGTTAATATATTTTATCTTAAAGTAGGTAAATCCTAAAATTGTTTCTAAAACCTGTTGAAGTAACACAAACATTTTTTACAGTACTTTTACTCTTCCGTTTATATAAACTAAATGAAAAAAGTAATAATTACAAATATATTCAACACAAAAAGCAATGAATCAAGTTTAAATTGCATTTAATATAATAGATCAAAGTGATTGACAGTTATTTATTATATCTGTTTCTGAACGCAACTCCTCATAGATCATGGTCGATTCCGTTCGAACAAAAACGGCGGCAATTTTGATTTTAACCAATCCCACCCAAGCAACGCTATACTCTGTCAAATGAGTATAAAACTTCAAGAAGAAAGAAAAACATTTCATAGCCTACAGATTTACTTCACATCCTGTCTTTCTCTGATTCATAATACATTTGAAAATAACTGTTTTAACGGAACAATTGTAGTTGTAAATAAAAAGACAGCGCAATTATCATTCCAGTTCAAAATACATCAGTCTTTTCTAACAAACAGACGTTCGTTACATACGAAATTAAGTTTTCGGTATTTCTTTGTTATTGTGCCGGATAAACCAAGACCATGGAAGTTGAAAATAAATGTAAGTAATATCAAACATACCGTTTGTTTCTTCTAGGATTTTGTTTTATTTTGTAAATTAAATGTTTTTATTTATTCTCTAGAAATTTTTCAAGTGACTAAGTATATAATCGCTACTGATTATACTACCGTCAAACAAATTAAAAATAATCTTATTATACTCTTATAAGAATATTCTTTAAAGAAAAAATAAACAGGGAATATTAAAGCACTAATTATTAGTTTTCATTGCTTGACCCTTACTGATAATAAGTATTTATTTTTTCTTTTATTGTATTTGTTTAGTTTTTATTATTTTTTGTGATATTTATAAATAAATATAGTTTTTGAGTAATGAACATTCAAATTTTTTATAGCCATTGAAGTGGTAATTTTCTGAAATTAAAATTAATCAAGAGAGCCCCTTATAGTTAGAATTGTGTGTAAATGATTATTTTTCATGTTTACATTTTATAACTTATTTTCCTTTCTTGGAAAATTTTAGGATAGTGATGTTATAATTTTTTATGTGCCTTATTAAAAATAGTCACCTCCTAGTTCTTTATTTTTTAATCATGATATATTGTATTAGGTAAGTTTCTGAGTAGTAATGAATGTAGTAAAATTAAAAACATATACCCATACAATTATTGAATGTTGGATTAAACAATATATCTCATAAAAATAAATGGGAAATCATTTGTATCCTGTCACCTACCTGAAATATTAACTTAAAAATATTAGCTTGATTAGTACCAGATCTAATATGGAAAGTAACTAAAACTAGAAGTTAATGAAAATGAATTAGATTGCTGAAATTTCCTTTCATGTCTCCTCTTAGCCAGGGTTTTTATAAACTTAGTTATATGGCCATACATTAATATGATATATTGTTAAAATACAACATATATTGTGCATACATTATAAATAAATAAACATGTTTGAAATAAATTAATGAGACATATCTAGTAGAATTCTTTATACAAATAATGACAGTAAAATTTATATGTACATATTTATTCAATTTACTATTTTTTATGACCTCATTCACATAAACAAAGTTCCTTTGCTCAACACTGGGAAGAGATAACACTTATCTTTCCAATTGACCGTTGGGCTGCAAAAGGATTATTTATAACAAGAATAAACAAGTAGACTGGACAAAGATTAATTCTTGTGATTACTAATATAATTATTATTTACGAATCGGAGAAGACCGTTAAACGAGTTTTCAATTAATCAGCACTTTAGTCCAATAACAACAGTTTGTTTTTTTGCGTCGTGTGTCATCTCGGTTTAAACTCGCGACGGTTGCAAGGACGGCTACAACGGTCGCGCGCGCTGACTCACCGGTCGCCGCAGCGTCTTCCGCGCTCGTCTGTTCTATATTTGAACTATATGTTTGACCTTTTATAGCGCATCTTTAACAGGATTTGTATGTAGCGCTTTTCTTGCCTATACACCAAACCTAAATACTAAAGCGTATATCTAGCCACTTCCGCGATATTCAATTGTTCT
>JACJUM010003174.1:19011549-19063831 GCA_020976665.1 Heortia vitessoides | reverse complement strand
ACTACCTATGCGCCAACGCCCGTCTTAAATTAACCATGCATACTCATAAACTTTCTCGATAAAGATCTTATTATAATTTTTTTCATTCAATCGGTATCATCCCACATGTTTATACCGGTGCCTACTCTCAATTCGGCGCAATAACCCGCCCCAATCTTTTACGCCCGCGTGCAATTTTTATGACGTCATCAAACTATCCGTAAGTGACGGTGGATATTGAGAGCGTGGTAGGCGATCTGACACACCATCCATTTCGGTCCCTCGAGGTACCTACTATCACCGGCCATACTATCTGTACACTGCTTCTTTTAAGCGCTTGAAAGAACATACAAGTCGATACATTTCTGCCAAGGTACATTGTAATAATAATAATAAATTGTTTTTCACAATAAGCAGACTTAATACTATGATATCAATTATTGTTACAGAGTTTCTTATATTAGATTGTGGAAGGCTGGTGCCTGAACTAGGCTGTGTTTCTGTATTGTAAAATATACCTTATTCTGTGGAGCACTACTAATAAACAGGCAATGTCAAATCCATTGTCTTTATCTTATCAGCCATTAGAAGTCCTCTGCTGGACATAGGCCTCTCTAAGGGGGATTTTGCCCATTAATTCACGAGCTGGGCAAGCATGTTGGCAATCGCACAGCGCAGCTTTCGTATTGGGGATGCTGCTGCCCATCCCCGCCCTGTGCCATTGAGCTACACTGATTCGGATGGATATTCCGCCATCTGTCGGTTCTGGTACCTTATCCGCCTTTTACGACACCTGGTACAACCCCTCCCCCTACTATTCTTCTCTGCCGGTACCTCACGGCAGATTCTGTCTAATCTAGAGTTTTACTAATCAACATTATTTAAATAAAATATCAATTGAAATGTCAAAATAACCGCTTCTCAATTAATGTTAAGGGGTCGTAAATTTGATATACCCATTTGTGTGAAATGTTTATGTCTGTTTGTACAGACTTAAAAACAGTTGGGCGGTTTCCAAAGAGACTTTCACTTGCATATAAATCATATAATGACAAGTAATTAAGGCTTTTGTTTTGGGAAATGTATATGGAACTAGCTGACGGACGTTGTCTTATTTTAACTATAGACTTATGTTAATCATGTAACTAATATTGCGTCTTTATTTTATATATTACGAGCTGTGTCCGCGATTTCGTCGGCGTGGAATAGTTGGGTACCATACCTCTTTACCTTAACTTATATAAACTTTGAATGTCATGTTTATTTATATTGAATCAATGGCCTGAAAAATAAGTTTCAAGTTTCTAGTTCTAAAAATAGTATATTCTAAAAAAAACTTTTCATTTCCCCTTTCGACCTTACAAACCTAATTGTCTGGGTCTAAAGAAGGTCTGTGCCAAATTTAATCAAAGTCGGTTGAGAGGTTTAAGCTGGAAAGCGTAACAGACAGACAGACAGAGTTACTTTCGCATTTATAATATTAGTAGCAATAAAGCTAACAAACGTAGGGTATGGTAAACATGATCGCAGCATATACACGCTATTGCAATCACAAGGATATCACTAGCGTGTCGCCAACCCTGTGAATTGAAGGTACATGTCACATTTAGCCAGTGATTTCACTGTCTCTCTCTTTCTCTCTCTCCCCCTCTCTCTCTCTCTCCTTTCAAACAGCAATGCGAACACTGCTATTTGGCGGTAGAAATAATAGGTGAGAGGGAGATACCAATGCAGACGACCATTGTAAGAGGTCTTGTCTATAAATTGAGATCTAAAATAGCCTATCTCTCAAGTTGGATCAGATACTGTTAAGCAAAAGATTTTTAAAATCGATTTGTAGTTTAGAAGCTCATTCCGTACAAACACTATGACACGTAATTTTTCTATACAAAGATTAAAACTCACTCAAAAAAGCATTAATAAAACCGACTTTCACAACGAATCGCTGTGTCTAGCGGCCGTGGAGCAAGTGCTAGTTCTAAGAGATTTTTTTTAACCAGAAGACGCTCTTATTTGTTAACGCTGAATGATTTAACTAAAAGGAAAACAATTGTTAGAAAGTAGCAATTGTTTTGTTTGTCTAACTGAGTGAACACAATGAGCCAGCAAAAGACCGCACACCGTCTACCGACATCTGCAAATACTTTCATTTCAAATATTATAATATTGGTTCATTTCAAATTGAGACAGTTGAATCATACATATGTAAATGATATTGAGAAATCTGCATAACAATAGATCGATTGTCTACGGGGCAAGTTTTTCTATGCTTTTTGAAAGTTTAAATAACACCAATAATTATGCACGACAATTACTTGCTCTGGATTCTCTTTTCAGTTGAGTATTAGATGTCGTATGTAGAAAGCATGCCATGTCAATGGCCTAGGCTTGTAAAAACACTGCCTTTTGATTTTCTATGACGCCTCTCTTGGACATAGAGATTTCTAAAAGGATCAGTTGTAGACTGAATACCTGGTCTTTTACTTTATTTTGAGCTGAATAGAAGAATTCTATTGAATCTGAGCTCTCGTTGGATTTACTGCCATCTGTCGGTTCCGGTACGAACAAAAAGTCGAAGTACTAAACCTATGCAGACGAAGTCACACATAGAACTTGCCATGTGTTTGGCTTGCAACACTTGGGACGAACGTAGAGGGCTTTTGATTCCGGAGCAGTTCCCGCGGGTGCGATAAAAAATGAACTCCAGCGTATGAATGCGGGGGAAAGCAGGTAGCTATAGTTTATGGAAATACTGACAGTTGCGACTTCGGCTGGACTTACACCTTGCTTAGTGACCGGTACTATACCACTCGATTAATTGCTGAACGAATTCGCATGGAAGGTTCGCACTTTAATTTGTTATTTAAAAAAACGGTGTACCCACATAATTATTACAAATGTGAATTGATTGTTTGTTTGTTAAACTTTCACGGGCAAACCATTCAACAACTTGTTAAAATATTCCATGTGTATCCAGCTTGAGCCGTAGGGATAGACACACACAAGCTTTTAATCCTATAACTACTTCGAAGATACCGCGGTTTATCAAGTCCACATGGATTAAAAGTTAGTTTCTCACAAAGTATCATTTTACTAACAACACCTCAGTGTGTTGTAAGTCAATTATTATAGCCGTATGTGCACCAACTTGGATAATTCTTCTTTTGTTGTGTTAATTATCAGGATCAACGGGATCGGGAAGATTGTATGAAACATTTTGTACTCATCATATTAGCTGTAGGCAGTCCACTGTTTAACAAAGGCCTTTTCAAGAAAGGAGGATTTTTTCCCGTAATTGCCGCGATGGGCAGGCATGGTGGCAATCGCAGAGTGCAGCTTTTGGATGTATATACCGCCATCTATCGGTTCCGGTACAGAGAGTACTTTTCCGCCGGCACTCCATGGTACTTTGTATTGTTCTTAATTAACAAGGTTAGAGACCTAGGAGCGGTGTTAGTCTCTCAATGTAAAGTATGAACGGAAGGAAACTTTACCTAGGTGAAGTCAGGGGCGCTTGTACCCTGCTATTTATTATCACATTGTATTAAGAGTTGAGAGATAGGTTAAAGAATAGTGTGATAAGAGATCGATGTCGTCTAAAAGATTATGCTGTAATAACAATAGAGAAAAGAATAAGATGGTTTGGACATGTAGAAAAGACAAATGAAAGTAGAATGACTGCACAAATATATAAAACGGAAGTGAATAGAGGAGTTAGTATAGGATAACCTATGCGAAATACACTAAAAAGGTAGAAGTATTAAAGAAGGGACAGGTCAGAAGTACCAAGAATAAACAAGCAAGTATGAAAAGACCAATGCGAGTAATGAAAGCGAGGCAGGTATGCCAAGAATGTAGCGATCGTAAGTTGAGATCCATAGTCTGCCTATCCCGATAGTACACTGGCATGATATATTTATCTGCATGTATAAAAATATATGTCAATAATAGACGGAATTGTAGACGCACCAAATGGAGTCCGCTTATTCATCGAGAGTACGAGGTCCCAATAATATAGCGTAATTTAGTCACGCAGCTATGAAATTTGAATACGCTTTTAACATTTCTTTTGAACATTGCTTTTGAAGAGCATGAAGTTTAGAGTGCTCTATAATATTCATTAAAGCATGCGCTTAACTATTAAAGGCTGAAACAGCTTGATTCCTTACTGAGCTCGGCTTAAGTGGAATGCGAGGGTTACCACCAGCCACCCGACAGATGTTCGCAATATCCGCAACGGATATTTCAACTTGAGTCTCGCTGCTCCGACCAATAATATCGCCCGATAGCATCTTGCGCGATACATGTATTTACGTTCAGTCTTATTACTTCTCTCACAGAAATTTAGAATAGACGAAAGCGTAGGTTCTAAACTATAGCGAAACTTTGGAAAACATTGTCGCGATTATGATGAAAATCTACAAAGGGATAATTTGTTTCAAATTAAAACCGCAGTGACAACCGCAACGTGGATTAAATGAGAGGTTTCTCTGTTTTGATTAAGGTTTCGTAATGATTTAGAAATCACGTTTTCCTTCCCCATCGTTTAGTAACCTTAGACCTTGATAGCGTCTGTTACTTTAGAGTTTAGATAGTGGAGTTAAGAAGAATCCGAGCTATACAACAAATCAATATTTTTTTTATGACTAATGCGGCATACAAGCATACGTTACACGTGATAGACGCTGGTATAATCACCAGGATATCACAAGCGTGTTGCCAACCTTGTGACTTTAAGATTGTACGTCACATTACCCAGTAATTAGATTACTCATTTCGCGGTAGAAATAGGTGAGAATGAGGTATCAATGCAAACGACATTTGTGTGTAGTTATTAATGTAATAAATACGAAAGTCTGTCTATCTCTTGTTACTTTGACGAGTGCTCGGCTCCCATCGGATAGATTCGGATAATAAAAATACTTTACAATCGCTTGTAAACGCGGTTCATTTAACTCTTGACTATTTTTCTTTGACGTTCCAGTTACCTTGTGGCAACCTTTATCATGATTCGTCCATGAACCATATTTGAAAGATGTTATTAGTAACTTGAATTTACTAGTAACTTATTAAGACGTTATAAGTTCATTACCTATAGAGTAATATGAGTAGGCAACGCGATGATGTGTGAAAATATTATAAACTCCGGTAATATTTTTTTTACATAGGATACCGACATTATTTTCTGCATCTACTATGCAGAAAATAATTTGAACAAAATAGGTTCATTTGTATCCCGGAAAAAATATATACCTAGCATCCGTTTAGTTCACTTTTTACCATACCATATTCTAAAGAGAACGCGATCAAACTACGACAAACGATATTTTTAATCCAAAAGTTCCTGTGGGACGCAATTAAAAGTAAGGCCCACGCGAATGTAGACACGGGCATTAAACTAGATAGATATCAAACAACAAATGCACTTTGTACGATATTGCTTTATTAAGCTGTTCAGGCACTTAAGAAATTCCAAATTCAGGTCTAGACATCTAGACAATAATTTGTCACTTGATACGTCGTATTAATTTTCGGTTCCTGCATTACAAACAGCATTCCTGGAAGCAATCCAGCGATATATCATATGTGCCGTCACATCACATCTGGTGTTTAGGGCAATACTAACTTATATGATGTATGGTAAAACAACTTCGCAACAATATACTACATTTTATCTGAATTATTCTTAGATGAAGCAATAATATTAGTAGTATTGACCTGACCTGACCTGTAATAAATTGACCTGACCCTGAGTTAAATAAATCGCTTAAAGCACTTGTGTTAGACAACAGAAGAATCATCATCTATAATACTTAAATATATATTTTGGCTATTCATACAAAACAAACACTAATATCATCATATAAATGTTAGTCCTGGGTGGGGGTCGATCCCACGACCCGTGGCGCATAGGTTAAGATCACTACCATTTGCTCCATTTAGCCACTATATTATCACGTAGTTTATAGTTTCCTTTTAATATCATGCTATTTCCATTATAATCACAAGATGTCGTAGAATACAATTTGTTCTATTTGATCTGACATATCTGACTGATTATAACTTGTAGTGATGAAGAAAAGTTGAAGATTAGATCAATATATTCCTACGACATCACATATATACCTATCTACGAGATGAAGATCTGAACGGTAGCCCCTTCTTCTTTTCTACCCCGTATTATTATCATATCCCTACTTATCTCTAGCTTAGTTAATATTTGCCTGCCGTGAAGTTGTCGAGGATTAATAAAAAAACCAGCCGCCCTTCTCCACGAGACAGAGGAACATCCTGTATACAACCTGCGACAACTTTCACTTTGTATGGACCCAAAACCCCAATGCTAATCGACATTGTCTCATTTATTCATTTGCTCCCTCTGTTCCGGCACTTATTTAAAGTGTTAAAGTGTTGTAAGTGTTAAATATTATCTCGGATTCGTTTAATCCTTAGTAATGTTTATTTTAACTATAAAAATTAGTGACATACCACAAAGAAAAAATAAAAAGATAAGCAGGCCAAGAGAATTAACTATCACATGAATTTAACTTCATCCATAAATATAAATGGGAAAGTGCATGTATGTCTGTTTGTTTGTCATCTTTCACGGCGAAATGGATCGACGAATTAAGGACTACAATTTATTTCTTTTCCCCAGTTCTCTAAAAAGGGGGGTGGACGTTTGTTTGGAGCATTCCGCAATTTTCTAGATAGAAAGATAAAAATTGGTATGTAAACTATTTGCGACTAACAATAAAATCGTGCATCTTTTTTTGGAAATCTGCTCCTAACCCCTTAAAAGACGGGGTACAATTTTATATGGGACTTTTCGCAGTTTTCAAGTTAAGAAGATTCCCTAATGGAGAGACATAATATTAATTAAGGAAGGGAACGAAGCCGCGGGTAAAAGCTAGTCAAAATATATTTAGAAGCAGGTACAGGAACTCTCGGTATACCGTATTTCTCGATGTTTTCGTGGGTATTGTAGACACATTCTAGTCACACATGCGTGTTATAAAATTTGTGATACATTGTGATATGTTTTCTTTATACTCACTGGACTTCTCATGAATATCAAGTTTTTGTTAATAAATATAGAATATTTAAAATAATATATTAATGGTAACCTTTTTTTAAATATTGTACAGGTGCAAGTGTGCCTTTAAAATTTTTTTTAGACCAGGTCACCAAGCCTGCTGTCTGCGTGATAGTTAGCGCCTATAGACTCTCGTAATATCACATGGATATCACTAACCAACCTTACGACTTGGGGATATTATGCCACATTAATCAGTAAATTCACTCTCACCCTTATGACCGGAACACAACAATGCGATCATTTCTATTTTTCGATATAAATATGTGAGAGTGAGGTACCAATGCAGACGACGTTTTGTATAAGATCATCTACCTCATTTAAAAAATATATAATTTACATAATAATTTTCGATCTTAACACTAATTCTATTGAGAGATTCTGTTACGAAGACAAATCGGAGCATGGCCGTCGGCTCGATGTTGACCGCGAATACAGTAAGGTTTCAGGTTTCGGGTTTCATCCGTCGGCGAACTGAAGGCGATTTCGCCATTTGGCTTCTTAACTACGTGTGTCTGTATTTTAATTTGCCAAACATCTCGTTTTATGCTGCTATCCTGAGACAGACGGACTGACAGCTGACTGCAGTTTGCACATTGATAGCTGCGGCTAAGTATGTGGAAATCAACATAATTTGCGTGGTGAGGCATTCATTTTAAATTTGTAAAGAATGTTGCATACATCAAAATTATTCGCCAGTAATACCATCCAACTAATTAGTTATTACGACAGGCTCGTTAACACAATAGGCAGTGTCCTTATCTTCTGTGCCAAGGGTTGTGGATTTGATCCCAGGATTCCTCTGATGCCTGATGTCCGGTCAATGTCAGTGAGGTCAATGTATGATATATTATGTGTATATTATTTGAGGTAACAAACCTATTGCGTGACGATAAATAAATGTTAACTATAAAAAAGAGTATCCTTCAAAACAACCTCTAGACTCGCGATTTCATGCAATTCCCACCTTGAACATAAACACAAAGAATTAGGAAGTTAACAACCCCATTTTATGTTTGTGCTACATTTACTATTGTTCGCTCTTTGTTATGTTCAACGCTGAATACATATTCGCATGTGAAGTAGAAAAGACATGGTGCGAACGACGCCTGGCCTTGATCGATCCGAGTGCGTGTCAATTCATTCCCTTTATAGCTTTCAATGATACCGGTCGTGTCTTGCACTTTTTTTGTTGTATACAACGAATTTTAATGAAATAGTCTTCCTGATTATTATTTATGCTAATACTATAAAACTGAAGAGTTTGTTTGTTTAAACGCTCTAATATCAGGAACCGCTGGTCCGATTTAAAAAATGTTTCAGTGTTGGATAGTCCATTTATCTAGAAAGGCTACTATACCCCCCAAAGTCACTGCGCCAGACGCGGACGAAGTCGCGGGCACAGCTAGTATTATATAAACATAATTAGTTTACAAATTGAACGTTGGAATTTATTTTGGGTTTGACTAAAAGAGCACTATCGTAGACGTAAAAAGACAAAATAAATCTTTAATTTGCATAAGTGATTTACTAAAAAGCTGCACATACATACCTTATGTGTAAATGAAGTACCTAAATGCCAACTTTTTCGTAATACCCTCACAAAATGAAACGTACATATAGCAAACGAAGTTAAAAACCGTTTTATTTGATATATTAAATATGTTCTCTTGAATCCATCACAATAAATCAAAAAGATATGGCAGGGAAAGGCCGTAATAAAGATGTTGTTACAGCAAACTGAGGGTCATTATAATACGGCCCCTCGACTGCGACCCCACTTGATATCGAATGCGATATCAATTCGTATCATCCTGCGAACGCCTACGACTTCTACCCGAGCGGGGTATGCTGGAATAAAATTGCTACTTTCATACAAGGTTCAAAAACCTTTTGGTTCTTAGTGTTTCAGCCAATATTTATTAAATTTCATATAGCCAATATGTTCTGTTTTACATTACTTTTGTATATCGGCTCGCATGTATGAGTATGTGGATGGGGGAGGTTTCTGCAACTCGACGTCTTTTTGCGCCTATTTTGCGTTACTGGGCTGTTGGCTCTACTTTTATCAGCCCAGTTCTTCCAAAAAGTGTTGCAATCCCTTATAATTGCTGTTCGCTTCCTGAAGTGACCTTGGAGGTCTGATGTATCGGGGCATATATGCTGTCAGTTCACAAAAGTCTATGATGACACAACTGACTGTTTCTTCGCTCCCGACGCAGGCTTTGCATAGTGACTCACGGGCTCGATGGCGCAGATGGTAGTGATCCAATCTTACGTGCTTAAAGTCGTGGGTTCGATCCCCCCCCCCCCAACAAATATTTATATGATGATATTTGTGTTTATTCTGCATCTGGGTATTAAATACGTGTCATCATCGTATCAGCCTTTGGAGGCCTATAGCCGGAAATAGGCCTCCCCAAGATAGAGGTAATTTTGCCCATAATTGCCCTGCTCCGCCCTGTGTATTAGAGCTACACTGATTCGGATATACCACCATCAGTCGAATCTGGTACCTCCTGGTTGTCTGACGTCCATAACAAAATTGCTTTAAGCGACTTATCCCACGAGTATCCCACACAACTTCGCTATTGTAGCATGCTATGTACATATCGAATACAAATTTAATAACACGCTACTTTCTTTTGGCAAACTTCTCAAAGTTATTCGCCAGATGGGTGCCAAACGCGAATCTCCGGTGTGGTGCTTAGTTCGTAATAGCCATATGGCGTTGTGTCGGCCGTTCGCCCTTCGATATTTTCTTTATATCCCTTATATTTTCTTTATATCCCTTATATTTTCTTACAAGACTTTCGGTCGGGATACTTTCATATACCATATACATCCCTTATTATGTGTACATATGCCCTTAGATTTATATCGTGCGTTTATTTTACTTGTATAAGTAAATATGCCATGAGGTACCGGCAGAATAGAATAGTACCTTCCACTGCACCAGGTGCCGTAAGAGGTGACTAAAGTACTAGAACCGACAGATGGCGGTATATCCATCCTGAACAGTGCACCTCAAATGCACAGGGCGGTGATGGGTAGCAGCATCCCCGTCGTGATAGCTGTGCTCTGAAAAAACCTCCTTCTTGGGGAGGCTCATGTCCAGCAGTGGACTTCCAATTGCTGGTATGATAATGATGATATCATAAATCAATTTTTTAAAGTTGGAATTATAAAAATGTGTAGTACTTATATGAATTTGATAGAAACTATAGCTTTATTCAATATATTGCTCAGATGGAAGTATAAGTGCTTTGATATCGTCAAACAACAGATTTGTTGTAGTTATACATTTCATCGTCATCATCATACCAGCCATTGAAAGTCCACTGCTAGACATAGGCTTCCCAAAGAAAGGGGGAATGTTGCCCATAATTGCCGCGCTAGGCAAGCGTGTTGGCAATCGCAGAGCGCAGCTTTCGCGACAGGGATGCTGCTGCCCATCCTTGCCCTGTGCATTTGAGCTGCAATGTACCTTAGTCGCCTCTTACGGCACCTGGTACAGGGAAAGGTACTACTCTGCCGGTACCTCACGGTATACATGTACCTACATTAAAAGTTTATATATATGAGCATTAGCTTGTGATTTATATTTAAACTGCAGTAGAATTTTGCTCACTATAACGTCAAATTTCTAATTATGTGAAAAGGGGCCCTTGTTACACACCTGCATACAAAAATCATAATATAACCTGCCTGATCCGAAGTTCAGGACTCGTCGCGTACATGAATAATTTATGTTCTTATTCAATATTAATAGCGTGACTTTTGAACTTTGATTAGAGATATTTTCGATAGGCCCGATGGCGCAGATGGTAGTGGTAGTGATCCTATCTTGTGCGCCAATGTTCGTGGGTTCGATCCCCACCCAGGGCAAATATTTATATGATAATATTTATATTTGATCTGTGTTTGGGTATTAAATATATGTATTTAAGTAGTATATTTGTGATTCCTCTGTTGTCTGATGTCTGTAACACAAGAGCTTCAAGCGACTTTCCACGGAGTCATGTCAATATATGAGATGTTGTGGGAATTTAATTGTTTCATCATCATCATATCAGCCATTTAAAGTCCATTGTACATAAACCTCTCCAAGAAAGGAGCTTTTTGGCCATAATTTCCGCGTTGGGCAAGCGTGTTCGCAATCGCAGAGTGCAGCTTTCGCTACTAGGATGCTGCTGCCCATCCCCGCCCTGTGTATTTGAGTGGTACTGTTCCAGGTGGATATACCGCCATCTGACGGTTCTGGTATCTTAGTTGCCTCTTACGACACCTGGTGCAGTGGGTGGTACTATTCAACTCTGCCGGTGCCTCTTATTTATTTATTCATATTTGAACATGAGCTTATAATTCAAACATGATTGAAATAAACCCCCTTATCCGGGAATCAGCACGTTTCATTCTGCTATTCTGTAGTGTTAATATAAATTTACTATGATTTATTAGACGTATTATTCCAAGCGCATGTGAACGCTGACTTCTATATAACGTGTACTTGTAACTTATAACGCGT
The DNA here is from genome assembly GCA_020976665.1 of Heortia vitessoides. NCBI lineage: Eukaryota > Metazoa > Arthropoda > Insecta > Lepidoptera > Crambidae > Heortia > Heortia vitessoides. The sequence continues at coordinate 19,052,228 of JACJUM010003174.1, read as the reverse complement.
TTAGTAGCAAATGTGTTCTTACCTGTGGGAAGTTTCCTACCCCTACTTAAGTTAGGGTGGGTGGAGTGGAGGGTTCCTGTAGGCCTTTCAGGCCCGGAGAACTTCGTTTGTTATGTCTCTTTCTTCCAAGGCCGTCTGGGTACAGTATATATATATATATACTTGCGTGAAGTATATTTTTGCATATGACGCAGGTAGGTATTTGAATCAATTTACTGGTTCGTACTTATTTTAGTTTCTTATTGCAAAAGAATTGTTTCATACAATATTAAAAACGAAAACGATTACAGATAAATTAACCGTTATTTTCCATGTGCTGTGACAACTAGCAACAAGAATAAGGGAAATGAGCCGACCGACTTTATAATTGCATAAGTGGAAGTTTCATGTGACGCATAGCTCTCTCGGAATCGGAAAATACTCGGTTGTGATGTTTAAACAAAGCCTGAAACAAGGCAAAATCGATACGACTGCCGTCGCGGGCGGACGCGCGCCGCCGCTTCCAAATAATATTCTCGGCAAATCCCAACCCAACGCACGTGACCCAACTTGTTGCCGCTTCAGAAACGAGACAAAGCTATTCTATATAAAGCCTACTCTCGAGAGTGCAGCAATGGCGGTCTTTTGTTACTGTCAGCTGATGGAAAAGAAAAAACATCTTGAGACATCACGTGCCTTGCACCTCCCGGTCGAGACATGAAACATAAGGCATTACACTTTACGTTAATCGCTGCCCGTAACTTAAACATGTTTACATATAATAAGTTACTATCACAATCATATTTCCATCCTCATACCAGCCATAAAAAGTTCACTGTTGGACATAGGAGTCCCAAAGGCAGGGATTTCTGCCCATAATTGCCACGCTGGGTAGGCTTGGTAGCAATCGCAATGTTGCAGAGCGCAACTTCGTGACATAGATGCTGCTGCAGATCCCCACCCCGTAGTATTTAAGATGAGCTGTTTCGAATGCATATACCGCTATCTGTCGCATCCGGTACCTCAGTCACCTCTTTCGACACCTGGTACAGAAAAAGATACTATTCTACTCCGTTGGAACCCTACCCCATATTTCCATATTATTTCTCAATATCATATTCACGCTGCGCTGTAATGGAAAAGTAATTACTCTCATTTTTACAATTATTAAAAACTTTGACACGAGTATATCACGCTAGACCGTTGCATTTTCAATACGCTTAATTGAAATCGTAACTCTCGCGCGAGAACGGAACTAATTAAAATAAAACTCCCAAGGCTTCGACGCGCCGCTCGTGAATGTGGCCCGCCGCTCCAACCATGAGCCAAATATAATAAGCGACTAAGTAAGAATTATTAATCTTATACACCAGGTTGGGCGGCATTCCCTTTATATTATATTTTTTTTTTACATTGCATAAAAGTTTGTATTAAGTCAAGTTCCATTTTGTTTGTTATAATATCCATTTTTCTATTTGTTCAAGGGGCTTATCATCAATTTATGTAAATGTAAAGACTGGGTAAACTTTTATTAGTCAGAAGCCGTCGAGACCTACCACAAACTTTTATTGAGGAAACTAATTTATCACCGCTCCGATATGATCTATAGAGTGTGACATCCGAGGGGAGGACATCATGAATTGTCTTGCCAGTCGCTTTGATGAAGTTTGCAAAAAGTCGACGATTTGTTTATATGATATCACAATTTATTGTTAGGGTATTAGGGAAACCGTCAATGATTGATTAAATCTTCCTCTTCTTATACCTTTGTATATTGCTCTTTTGTGTAAGTGAGAAATGAGAAAGTTCAAATAAGAACTCTAACAAATGTTATTAATAGAATGTATTTTTTAAATTTGATTGATTTTGTGTTTTTCTTGTATAAAAGCAATATTGATTCCAGTGTTTCATTACAATACATCATTAAACATATATTATCAATAAGTACAGTAATGACGTCAAACTAATGAATGGCCCACGTCTGCTGACGAATTGTCGACGTCAGTCTGGCGGACGCCTTACAACGGTATTCCCGAGGTACCAATGTATGCAACGGCTGATTGTGCCTTACTCCTGGAATTCCCAGTTATTACCGCAAGGGGGACGTTTCCTCGGGGTTGTTGGCCGGAATCGATCCGCCGCCGCACCACGGCCGCCGGTGTTACCGGTGCACGGGGTTACGGCACCATGACCACTGCAGTCTTTTCATTTCTCCTAGAAGTTTCCTATTTTACTCAGTCTGAACGACTGCCCATACTCGCAGATAAAATTTAACAATGTCTCCCCCTTGCAAAGACTTTTTCGAGACGATTCCCAAATATCTAGCGGGTTAAAATTTGTGGTCTCTTTCAATATTTATGAAGAGGTGTTATCGAGTCCCCCGTGAGATTTTGGAATAGGAAATCAATCGGAAGCAATTCGAGTGGCGAAACAAATTCAGCGTGGTGTTGCCGGCTGTTAATTGGCTGCGGGTGGCGGCGCCGAGACGGCGGCGGAACCTCCGCATGGTGCCCCCTTCGCGCCCGCTCCACGGCGCCGCCCACCCCCCTCGACAGCTCGGCGTTTTTATGAGCGAGAAGCCCGTAGAGACCCGCACAAGTCTGGGCGGCTCTTAAATTAGTTTGTCTTCCCCGACCGTAGGCCAGCAGTTGCTAGGTGAACTTCTTCAACACTTCAGACTACCTGAATCAAGTCCTGGCATGAACAACTCTAATGACGTTTATCTATTACAATACATTTCTTCGATTTAGATTTTTACCACCCACTCACCACTTCAAGGACGCTATAATAATATTTTATAAGAATCTAATTTTGAAATCTGGGATCATATTATTTTTACAGCTTAATCAAAACAAAATAACGTCACAGGAATATCACATGAGGTAATAGATGTCTTGGCTGACATTATTTTTCCATTTGGTGGGCTTATTTTCTTGTGCGGGTTATCAAGTTAGGGACGGTAACGCGCAAGGGGTGGTTGCGGGGTGGGTCCGCAGGGCGGGGGATGCGGGACGCGGGGTGCGGCTATCGACCGACAACCCTCCCCCCGGCGTGGCTCAGTTTCCGGGCGAGAGTCGCGCAGTCCGCCGGCGCCGCGACGCGACTCCGTCTTTCGTTAGATAGTCAATTTGAATCTGTCATCATGCTGATAGGACTCGTTCGGGACTCGGTGATGCAGTGTTTCTGCCACTCATGCCGCGCGCCCGTTCTACCTGCAGGTCTGAAGAGCTGATGACAGCTGCTCCTCGAAGTCCTTGAAAGTATAACTTACGACGCTGATCTGCTGCTTCTGACTGCATGGACAAACGCCCATTGACGATCTTGATACTTCTTAAAAAGTCTGGTTTTATGAATTGATATTATTAATATCTAATATTTGAGAACAGTAAGTAAATACGGAACCAATAAGTCTAAAATGTTCCTCAAATCTTAACGCTTTGTGGTATGAATTGGATAGATTTGCGATTTTTTGTAATATTGTTCTCCACATAGATTTGTAATATTATATGATGCGATTCACCGATAAGCTGTATTATCGGTATGTCATGAAGTCACACCTGCTGTTGGAAAAGCCGGCCGGCCGGTGTGCGCCGTCTCGTAGACCCGTGCCGGCCGGCCGCCGGCGCCGGCCGGCATTTTGTACACTCTTCTGTCACTTGAAGATAATATCCAATGATTTGTTGTTTCTGTACATGCGTGGTGCCCTTTATAATCCTTTTAAACTCCTCAGTATGATATTTAAATTGTTTCAGGTGGTCTGTGTTCGTTGAGAATTCTATTGATTTTGCCAGGTTTAGTGGACTTGGTATCTAAGGAATAAAACTTTTTAAAGTATACTACGGATAAAATTCTACAATATTGCAATTGTTACTGGATTTTAGGCCTTGAGCTTTTATAATTTTAGCTATTGCTGCAACATGTCCACCATTTTGTGTCGTCCTAGTGAACACTTCCATTTCGTGCATTCGACATGTAGACCTGGACATTTTTTTACCTCGAAGACATGAGGTGGCAAGAGTACTATGAATATTCCGTGTACTGAAGTACTATTGTACTTTAGCATAATCACTTTTCCAAAGTTATGTAATAACTGTATTGCTGTTCGATACTTTAAAAGGTTTGGTGTTCTCCAATTGATTCGCGTTTTATGAAATTATTTTGCATAATGTCTGTCTTACTAAATAGAGACACGCGAAGTCGATATAATCACCATAACGCTGTTTTACATAAACTGGTGTTATTCAAGATGGTAGTTTAAATTTCTTGTAGCATGATTTTTCTGTGGAGCGTCAATCAATGTAAATAATTATTTGAATATCTTGATCTAAAGAATACGTTTTCTTTTTCAACTAGTGTGTGGTTTTAATTTGTAATTAATTAATACACAAATCACGTTACGTCTATGTTGCAGGAGTGTGACAATTATGTTATAATTGAATTTGTCAACACACACACCATTTGCGTGGTCGCCGAGGGGTCGTAGATTACATCATTGTTTAGGGGTGATTATGACACTCGAAAATAATAGACTCAATGAGTTGAGAACCCTTTTGCTTTTGGGGGACCTTGTGGATTATGATGAGGATCGTTTATCCTTTTATACTCATTAGTCATGTTGTGTTACAGTCAGTAATTTATGTAATTTAGCCTTCCATATGTGTCAAACCCACCATTCTACTATAATCTGATTCTATGGACGTGGATCTAATCGTTGTATTTTATTTAATGGCAGAGGCAATGCGATCATGTCGTTGTGATGCATTGCAGGTTCGTACAAAGTTCGCGTGTTTCGCATTATTTCACGTAACGATAGTCGTAAGTTGGAGGTAGGAGATTCAAGATAAATATGCAAAACCTAGCAGACGGTATGTCTGGAATCTGAGGCACCGATTAAATAAACGAGTAGGCCTGTGCCTGCTGCGCAATTATTAAGTAATTTTGGTAAAAACGTGCGCACTGGGATGTCATCTTACTAATGAGCAGAATTCTCAAAGCAGATGAGATACTCGCATCAGTCGGCTTTCAGAATTGCTCTCTTGGTTCTACATCAACTCGCAACCGCATTTGCGCGCTGTTTAAAGGACTGACGTTTCCACGATAGTATTCCCAGAGGTAGTAAATTTTCCGTCTGCTCTCCCCTCGCGAGTTTTAAAGCCTGGCTCTAAATATTTTATCAGTTTTTCATGTTGTATCGTGTGGCGCCAGTGGGGGCCGCCAGTCGCCCTTTCAGTTATAACAGCCTTTTCAAACATTTATATTCGATTTCCAGCGAACCCTATTTTATTTGTTTGAGGGCTGGATTTAACTTATTGTTGAAAGGCTGCATTCGGTCGATGTCGGTATTTTTTTTATTTCGGATGTATCGATTTTCCGTGGGTATTGTCACGAGGTATTCGAATCGCTATTTTGATGTCGTTGGTATTTTTATTGGCTTTCGAATTTAAACTTCCAAGTATAAGAACGGCAGGAATTTGGATACGTTCTTTCGTTATGACCTTGGATAAATTTTATGTAGCAGGTGCGGTAGTGTGGATCAATGTTTTACTCCGCAGCTTTGTTTCTTAGCGAATTCCCTACTGGTGCCGTCTCCGCATCGTCTACCGTGTAAACTGGGGCTTAGCCTTGCCGTGAGGGATTATCCGTATTTGCGGAAAATTTCCTCGACACTCCGCCATTCCCCTCACGTATCGGCCTCTCATCTCGCGCTGTCGTGCCGTTCCCTTATTACCTCCCAGCTATTACCCCAGCACTGTACTTTCCAAACATGGCTTCGACTCGAATAAATGACAACTTTAGTGACCTTTTAGAAGCTTCATTGTTGCTTTTCTTTCAATAAATCAATAAATAGTCACTTTAAATGCCCCGTCTATTTTCACCTATAGCATATACCTCTAGCTATAAATGGATAGGTGCAATTTAGAATTCTGATTCTTATCTGCTTTATGCTGGTAATTACTTTGGCTATGTTTCACGTTATATGTGAGGTTTTATAGGTGGAACGTAGCAACTGCGACAATTTCACATCGACTCGTCGATCCTGTCATGCGTCTATTAATCGATTCTTTGGCTCGGCACTCGTACGAGCATCGATTACTGTTGAATCATTAGCTTGCGCCTGAATACCTCTTCAAATAAACATTATTCGTCAAAATTGCTCTCTTGTAATCGTTTTTCGATTGTCCTCGACCGCCGATGGTGGTAATATTGACTTAGGGTCGGGGTGGCGAGACGTTTGTGTTCCTGCCGTGCCCATTGAGTTCTTGGTCATTTGTTTTGCACGTGTATACTTCTTGGTCGGAAATATATCGATCATTGACTTTTTATTACTGTTTCTAATATCTTTCATAAAGACAGACTTGTCTGTTTTCTATTCAAGTAGTTTCTAATTTAACATTTAAATGCGGATTCATTAGAGGAAGTCATGGGGCACTTTTGTCCTGATGTCAGTAGTTGGCGGCGGCGCCGGTGGAGCTCCGCTGACGTCTCCCTTTTTGTTTAGCGCACCGAAGGTCGGCTCCAGTCAAGAAACCAGTCGGCAAACCTAGGACTAAGCAGCCGAAGAAGGTCAAATTTATAAGTAAGTGTTTCGGTGCAAGAAGAATAAGCCCAATAAAGCTTGTTGAAGGTGGTTGTATCAAGCAATAGATTTTCTATAGAATTATTAGGATTACTTGTCTGAATTTTATTTAACCGAAAACTGTTAACCGACGTTTTAATTTCAACAAAAAAGAAGACTAGGAAAAATTCTCGGTAGCACAACGTTAATGCAGTCCCCCGTCATGGTAAAAATGCAATTTCGAGTCCCGCCTGACACCTGAGACAGTTACATATTTTTAAAAATAGCTGTGAGGTACCGGCAGAGTAGAATAGTACCTTCCCTTCACCGGGTGTCGTAAGAGGCGACTAAGGTCCCAGAACCGACAGATGGCGGTATATCCATCCGTAATAGTAGCTCAAATGCACGGCGAAGCTGCTGCTTATGCTTACCCTAAGCATAAGCAGCTGCTTCCCCGTCGGGAATGCTGCGTTCTGCGACTGCCAACACGCTTGCCCAGCGCGGCAATTATGGGCCAAATTTTCTCTTTCTTGGAGGGAGGGGGTTATGTTCAGCATTGGACTTACAATGGCTGTTATGATGATGATTCATAATAACATTTTTCTAATCAAAAACGAGTCCCAAATGAGGTTTGTTTTTTGTAGTCTATTAATTTTTGTCTAATATCCCTAACGACGGTCGCTCAAGCCGAGGCCTATGCGCTAGAGGCGCCCTTGAGTAATCGCCGTCGGGCTCTTATTTAGTTCGTTACAAATAAAATGAATATGATTGTATTACAAGTATATTCTTCTATGCTATATTCATCACATAGATACTTTAAATTAAACTTTCTTAGTGATACAAGTGGTTCATACATTCGTAAGCCTAGTTAGAGGCTGGAGAAGGCATATGGGCATGCATTCATTCGACAGCCGTCTTCGTGGAATCAAACCAGGTTAAGAGTCGGTCATCATCTCCCTACTCACGGCAGCGAGAAGCAGAGAACAATGCACGTGTTCACACAATAGGTTTTACATGGAATTCCATACGTTTGGTTCTTGTTACCTACTTCGAAGAGATTTTAGATTTTATTCTTGTACAGATACTAGCAGCGCGCGGTTTCGACAGCGTCAAGTTGTAGACAAAAAGCTAGCGTCATTTATTCTAGGCATTGGTCCGTGCTGATATATATATTTATAAGTGGACTACCAACACTGAAATAATTTTTCAAATCGGACCAGCGGTGCCTATTAGCGCGTTTAAACAAACAAACTCTTCAGCTTTATAATATTAATGTGTATATAATATGCAGATACATACAAACGAATAAAATTACAAGTGTCTTTTTGGAATTTAAAATTAATAGCTTAGGATTAGGGAATTAAAAAAAAGAATTTTAGAAATCTTCTGTCTATTTCTTCAGGCTAATGTCTGTATCGGCTGGACCAATTTTAACGAGACTAACTGGGAAATACGCATGGTTTCACGCCTAGGTCGCTGGCAGTGAAATCTAAAATGCTATGTTCTCAGTTAAACATTGTGTTATTTCAGCCTATCTTGCAGTTGTTGTGCAATGCATTAATAATTCCTTACTTATTACTATAGAGTTACTGCCTTGATTATAGAAGGCTGTCTAATATGTTTAGCAGTCCGCTATAAATCCTAATTTGAGAGCAAGCAACTATGCTAACCAAATAAAGCGTCTAATCCCCTTGTCCATTAATCAGGGTCTATTGTTACTGACGATCTGAAAGCATATGCTGTGCCGTTACTGCGCAACGTGTTTATCCGCATTGCCATGTAAGGACGGAGGGCCGGCGGTCCGTCAACTTTTTATAAGACTACAGTGTATGTAGCAAGCCTCGGTGATATGTCGGTACAGAACCGTTTGTAACTAGAAAAATTAACCAGCAAGTGTTCTTAGAAAAACATAGATGGCGGTCCCTGGTATATAATCTTTTTCTTTTAATATATTAAGTTCGCGTGTCACAGTGTTAGTTACCATACTCTTCCGAAACGGCTTGACCGATTCTTATGAAATTTTATATGCATATTCTCTATGTAGTTCTGAGAATCGGCTACTATCTATTTTTCATACATCGTGATAAGGTTGTCTAACCATGACAAATTTTTGATATTTTTTGTACAATAAAAAATATAATGTGGCATTAAAAATACATGCATCCCTAAATTTTTACCCTTCTACCCTAACTAACCAACTACCCTATTGTTTAATAGATATTGGCAATTTAATCATTGTGTACCATTAATATGGCAGAACAATGTTTGCTCGATAACTAGTAATATTAAATAGTTTCATATACATCTTAAAATATTACATCGACTTGACGTGAAAATTCAAAACACTTGTGTTACGGATATCAAATAACAGAGACAGACCCTGTCTATTTACGTTTAATTAATTTCTATTATATGTTCATATTGTTCACTTACTGTAGACATTATCATTACCTAATGATATATCCTATACTTGCCTATAGATAACATCCAAGAAATAACCGAATTCTCCCGGTGCCGCTGAAACGGCGCCTGTGTCATTAAGAAGCAGGCTCGTCATATATAAAAGCTTGTAAAAATAACCCAAGAAGTTTCTTTGCATTCAGTACCTTCGTGGACGAAGACGCGCCTATTCGTAATTTGTTCACACATAATTTTGATATTTCAAAGGCACCTATTAGAAATAAAGCTTACAAAAGTCCTTATAGAAAGGACGTCTGCATTCGCACATCACCTATTGCATTGCTGTGTTTTGCTTTGAGAGAGAGGGGCAATGAATTTACTGGATAATGTGACATAATATTTTGAAGTCACGATATTTTCTACACGCTAATGATATCATTATAGTATCAGCAGAGTAAAAAGGTACATCCCTCTGTACTAGGGGCTTAAGCGACTAAGGTACCGGTACCGACACCGACAGATGGCGGTATATCCACTCCCCAGTAGTGTAGCTTAAATGCAACAGGGTGGGGTTGAGCAGCAGCATTCGCGCAGCAATTATGAGCAAATTACCCCTTTCTTGGGGAGGCCTACGTCCAGCAGTGGACGTTTTGCGGCTGCTATAATGATGATTATGATAATGATATCCTTATATTATTAAGAGACTGCAGGCTGCGTGACGATTACAATCACGCGGGCCTCTTATGCGTTTTAGTCAAATAAGTAAAATAAAAAATTGGCATGTTCTTGCCTTACTTGAGTATTGATCTAGGTATTTTTTTAATGATTTGATTGGTTTAGTAATTACCTTGACTAATATTTTTAGTCTTATTTTCTTAGTTTATTTTTTCGACATTAATATATAAATATTTTGAAAATAAATCTTATTTCTATTAAATTTAAATGCTAGGATAAAGAAAACTTTTTTATATTACACGTATTTATCTTACCTCATTTTTCGTTTCATATCGGTTTTAAAGTCAAAATATTACATGAGGTAGACCTCTTACAGAGGGCGCCTGAATTGGTACCTCACTATCAAATAATTTTTTCGCCAAACAACAGTGTTCGCATTGCTGTGTTTCGATTTGAAGGGAGTGAGAGGCAGTGAAATAACTAGGTAATGTGACATAATATCTTCAAGTCACAAGATCGACAACGCGTTAGTGATATCCTTGTAATATTACGTGCGTCTGTAGGCTACTGTGACGCTTACTATCACGCGGATTAGAATAATGAAAAAATGGAATTTTACTAGTCCACATCTGTGGCCATATCAGCAAATGAATCCCATTAAAATCAGGGAACTAATCCAGTAATTGGCTTTTAAAAACTTATTGCCTTAGTCATCAAGTAGGCCGCAGTTTATTAAACGCGATAGTGAAAGCAATACTCGTATGAGTCACCCGCAAGGAGGGAGAGGATGCGCCTTCCCACCCTTGCAATAATTAAACAAAAGTTCCTTCCGTCGCGCCGGCCTTGGGAAGGAATTCCAGTAATGAAGGGCCTGTTGCGTTTTAAAATTCCACCACGTAAGTGGGGCCTGGGGGTTGATTAAACAGTGTTAAATAATCATCCCCGGTGTTCATTAGTGCTGCCCCAAGCAGTGATGAAAAGAATATTAAGTCGTTTTTTTTTAAACATATCACGTTATGCACAAATTTAATACCTAAGTTAAGTTCGTTGAGACGATTTATTCCATGAATTAGATACGGTGAGGTTTTTTTTGTAACTGGTGTTTTGTACTGCGAAAGCGTCCCACCACCAGTGTTTGCACTGCCTCTTTAGATAGATTCCGTGAAGAATCAGTATTATAGTTAGTTGCATCCATCCAACCCATCCAGCTCTTTAATCCAATGATGGCTATCTAAGTTAGAATGTCTGCGGGACATCGACGTCTAGAAAGGCTTGCATGTTCAATGATTCAATTTATATTTTAGACTGATCGTCGCAGTATTGAGTCACCAAATACTTGTTCCTTCGCATACATTAAATTGAATAATAAAAAGGGAGATTCCTTGATCTAAACTTTTATTAATTACTTAAAACTTTTTAAACTGTTTTTGTTTTCTTTTTACCTTAAACCTATTGAGCAATGTTGCGACATCATAGTATCGTAAAAAAATGCATGCATTTATTCAAGAGATATATGTATAAAGAACTGCAATGTACTACTAGTACGTCCCCCGACGTGATGTCATCTCGTAGACTGTACTCTTTAAAACTTTATTAATGAGCCAACTTTCGCAATAAAACAAGCTTCGGTGATAAATTTAACGTCGCTTTCTTAATCATAATAAACAACGGCAATAACAAGTTTAGTAATCATTCCTTCGGGGCGTCGCCTGGAGTTTTATTAAATACATTCAACGCCGCTTAGAAATCGGCTTAATGTATTCCTGAAATACTCGAGCCGTGAAGTACCGGCCGAGTAGAATAGTACCTCTCACTGCACCAGGTGTCGGAAGAGTAAGGTACCAGAACCGACAGATGGCGGTATATCCATCCGAAACAGTGTAGCTAAAAGGCACAACCGAAATGGGCAGCAGCATCCCGGCCGCGAAAGCTGCGTCTGCCAACACGCTCGCCCAACGTGGCAATTATGGGCAAAAACCCATCTTTCTTCGAGGGCTTATGTATGTGATATGATGAATCCTGAAAGCAATGAATAACAGTAACGAATGGGCCTAGTGTAGGTACTTGCAATCTTTTTGATATAATGGAGAGTATTCAAGTAAATGGAACGTGAGACTTGAAAATGGATGTAATTGAAGGCAAAAACCCTTAACTTGGTCAATTTACCGATGATAGTGGCTGTGAAATTTCTTAAACAGAATTGCCAAAGAGGATTAAGAATACAGACTTCTTGTCATGACTAATATAAAACATGTTTTATACCTGATATAAAGGATGTTATACCTATGTTGCACCCACCCCAGGTTTAGTTGAGAACTCTCTTCTTCAAGTTGTTGACTCGTATATATACCTAGGACAAAGTGCAATTAGGTAAGTCGAAACTGGAAAAAAAGGTCAATCGCCGAATACAACTTGGATGGGCAGCGTTCGAAAAACTGCGAAACATCTTCTCGTCCGACATACCTCAGTGCCTCAAGTCGAAAGCCTTCGATCAATGTGTGTTACCAGCGATGACCTGTGGCAGCGAAACGTGGTCTCTTACTATTGGCCTTACTAGCCTACTGAAAGTAGCTCAACGAGCTACGGAAAGGGCAATGCTCGGAGTTTCTTCGCGCGATCGAATCAGAAATGAGGAGGTTCGTAACAGAACCAAAGTTGCTCGACATTGCCCGGCGGATTATTAAGTTGAAGGCAGCAAGCGCAGCGTAGGGCGTCCACCCGCAAGATGGTCAGACGATCTGACTAAAACCGCAGGTGTACGCTGGACACAGGCCACATACAACCGGTCCTATTGGAGATTACTTGGGGAGAAATTACTAGAATTTTTGGTATCAGCTCCCAATAAGGACGCAAATTTAAAATTAAGAAGAACTACAAAACTAGTTTTTAATGAATTTTTTATTTTAAACTTTCCCATTTAGCCGTCAAAAAGTAGTTTAATTAATTTTCTGGAACTTTACATGAGTGGAACTTTACTTGGCTTATAAGGTTCTCGCATTTGCGTATTTAGCAAAAACAATATAGTATTAGGTTTATATAAAAAACTAGCAGTTGCTTGCCTCGTGAGAATCTCCATCTTCATTATATTAGAGTTTAAAATCGTTCTAGTAGTTTTTGAGTTTCATTGTTGCACCTTGCATACGTAGACCTATTTTAGGTAGGGATCTCTATTTAAAAAAATAATATAATATAGCCTATTTTACATGGTAAAGATGTAGCTTTCTAATGGAGAAAGAATTTTTAAAAACGGTCGTGTACTTTTAGGTATATTCGTTACATATATGCATATTAAACTTACCTCTTCATAAAAATAGTGTTGATATATTTTAATAAAATAAAAAATCTTCTCCAGCCACCGAGATCCGCTGCCAAGAGATGTCGAAGGGTGGTCTTGCGTACGAGGTGATTCTGGCAGAGCCCGTCGGCGTGCCAGTGCCTGTCCCACGCCGCGCTGACTCGCCCGAGAAGACTCCTTCTGTGGAGGAGATACAGGAGAAGCTCAAGGCTGCTGAGGAGAGGAGACGTGTAAGTGGGACAGTAGGGTTTCTATGCTCTAGGATATTGTAACCTGGGAAAGACGATGACCTACCAAATTTCACTACCGAAATGCCTGACGTATCCCTCCGATAAGTCTTGAATGTCTTTTCACTAATAGATAAAATTAAAAAGCTTTTTTCGTGTTTTTAAATACATAATATGAAATAACATCTGCAAAATAACCATTTAAAAAAATAATTTAATTTATATTTCTACACTATCCGATAATGGTTACTCCCTCACTCTGTCTCTTGATACTGGGGTCTATAGTAGGCCTCCTAACTTTTTTAATTTTATTAGGAGAATCAATTTTGTTTTGTAACAGTAAATGTAGCTCGAGATCTCGAAGTTTGCTCAGTGGTTTCTGCAAAGACTGTATGTTAGTCGCGGCGCATCCACTGAAGAGGTTATATTTTAAAGTGTTTTTACCTCTATCAAGGTCGTCTGCGTTGGTACCTCACTCTTACCTATTTTTACTGCCATCTAGCAACTTTCGCATTGCTGTGTTCAGGCTTGAAGGGTGAGAGCGGTAGTGAAATTACTGGGTATTGGCGCTAGTGATACTCTTGTGATATTACGAGCGTCGACAGTAGAGCTGGTCTTCCCCCAACAACCTATTTTAAAATTAAATGAATAATAAGTAGAAGCTTCAAAATTCCGGAGTGCACTTTATTTTAGAGAAGACAAGTGATACCAAACAATCCTTCTATCACAAATGTTCAAGACCCGTGAGAACTAGTATTCGACATACCTTGCAGACTGTCCATGATGAACCTTTCTTTTCCAGAGCTTGGAAGCAAGCAAAATGGCGGCGGTCGCCCAGAAAATGGCTAAGATTGAGGAGGCGTCGCGGATCCGCAGCGAGCAGACCACGAGCTTCATCTCGACCACCAAGGAGGCGTTGGACGCTAAGATGGAAACGCATGAGGAGAAGCGTGAGGCGTATATTAACGAGCTGCGCGCGCGCCTCAAGGATCATCTTGAGGGTGTCGAGAAGACCAGGTAAGGATGCTACGTTTTCAGACCTACTGGGCTCGCTACCTTGTTTTAAGAATTACAAGTACTCGAGCATGCAAATGTATGCCCACAAATTGTTGGAGACAGGCTGTCGTCCGCGGCAGGCTCATTACACAATACATTTATATTTTACAGGGTTATAATTAAAATCCCTAACAAAACTACTTTTTGTCGACTTTTATTTCTTATGTTCGACGTTTTGATTACCTTACGGTTATCGGTTTTAGGAAGACAAACATTATTATAATCCTCATGGCAGCCTAAAAAAGTCCACTTTTGGATGAAGATAGGCCTTCACAGGAAATTTGCTCATAGTTATCGCGCTGGGCAAGCGTGGTGGCAATCGCAGAGCATAGCTTCGTAAAGAAAAATATCAAATCGACCTACAAGCTTTTTTTATAAAGTAATATAAATGATTTTCTAAGTTTATGCACATTTTTTATAAGATAAGGGAGCTAATATTGTACAATTAGGTGAATTAAATATTAAAATAAGTTTAATAGCAATATTGCTGGACACTATTCATTGAGTTTTAGACACCAAACTTGATACTGTCTGAAAGTGAAACAAGTATCCTAAAGAAGCTTTGTTAGCGTTTATATTTGAGTTAGTTTCTATATAGCCTTGACTTTCGAATTAACAGTCCGTCCGTCTTGCCCGTAGACTAACTCTGGAGCAGCAGACAGCCGAAGTGTACAAGGCGATCGAAGAGAAGATGGCCACGGCCGCCGACAAGCGTGACGAGAATATCAAAAAGATGCTGGAGCGCCTGCGCGAACATGTAACTATCCCACGACTTTATCAGCACTAGCTGGATAACTCCATTTCAGACGTTTTGTCATCAACATCTCATACATTCATCGGACTCTGACATTTGTCGCTTTAACCTCTAATGTGACGGATATCTGACAACAGAAGAATCACAACTATAATGTTTAAATCCATATTTAAAAACCAAAAAACTAGAAACACGACATTTAATTATATTAATTTTTGTCCTGGGTGGTGATCGAACCCCCCAACCTGGGATTGAACAAGATGGGATTACTACCATATGCACCATCGGGCTCGTCAATGATAATTGTATGACGGATCACTTCGACATGATAAAGAAATTAGCGCACTGTAGTATTCTTTGTGTTTCATCTATCTTCTTAATACAAGAGAGATGTTTTGCCTATAATTGCCACACTAAGAAAGCGTGGTGCAAATCGCAAACACAATTCAGCAAATAGGCGATGTTGCTGCACATCCGCCCTATTGCATCTCCGCTGTTTCTGTAGAAGGTGCTGCCATCTGTCGGTTCCACAAACTTATCGTCCTTACGACAAGGTACTCTGCAGCAATGAGGCATAATAGTCTTTGAAAATGTCACTGGCTGGTATTCCAACTTCAATCAATTTTAGAAAGGGCCTTACTTAATATTCAGATCGATCTAAGTAAACCAATAAACTGATCATTGCCGGTGGTCGCCAGGAGGAGCAGGTGCGCAAGGTGCGCGCGGGCAACCAGGAGAAGTTCCAGCAGCTGGAGAGCGCCATCCAGGAGAAGCTGCAGCAGGCCGCCGACCGCCGGCTGCTGCTCGAGGCCGAGCAGAAGGAGAAGCTACGCAACTACGTGAGTACATGCGATGGTTCGCTTACTCGGGCATTTCAGCTCTTGCATTACTTGTATGCTACACCCTAAGAATGATAGTGGCAAAGAAAATGTAAGCAATACTACCGAGGCAATACGTGTCAATTTTGTTCAACATTATTGTCCGAGTTCTAGTTATATATTTTCGTTCTGAAGATGTATCAATCATGGCATTCTAGGCTTTATGCACTTGTGACATTGTCTCTTCTTTTCTGTACAGTTCAAGTGACTTTGAGTTGAAGTTAATTTGACACGACAGTGATACCTCAATACCGCGAAATTTCTATTGCTACATACGCTGTATTGAAATATCCCTGACGATTTGAGAGATACTTGGAATTTTTTCTTGGTCATTGCCCACAAATTGCTACATTTGACTTGGTCACTTTCGTTTTGTGGATGCAATCTCTGTTCATCTTACTCGACTACTCGTGCCTGCATTTCGTTAAACCGATCGATTTAACCTTGGGTTCCTGTTCTGCAACAATCTTTGGTTCATTCACTTTGACACGTAAAGAAGTCTAAGCATATACATATATACAATTATAAGAAGTTATAAATGTTCAACTTAATTTTAGTATACATTTGAGATCGGACTGTTCATCATCATAGCAGACATTGAGAATCCATTGTTACATATGGATATACCGCCACCTGTCGCCTAAGGTACCATGCGACAGGTGGCGGTACAGTGGACAGAGCGATCTTACGACACCTATAATAGGTGAAGGTACTATTCTACTCTGCCGGTACCCCTTGGTAGAGAGTAGTAGACATTTTGAAGATTTTAAACAAAATTGTGGGTCTGTTTATGCTTAAAAGTTGGATCGAATTAATTTTTAAATGAATAATGAACCATAAAGATTAAAGATAATATGTATATGTCTTGTTGCAAAATTGGAACTTTAGAAAATTTCTTCTTTCTGTCTAATCTATTAATGTTGAGTTCATTCTGTCTGTCTGTATTAACATTAGTTTTATATTAACATTTCATTCTATGTTCTCCATTACTAATCGATGTTCATTTCATGGTTCATTTATTAATTCCGAGGTGTGGTAACAGTTTCTGGGACTACATTTTAATTATAAAATCCATTAATAGGTCTTTTACGACTACAATTGGTCAAAGAATTTGTGTGTTATTAGCTATTGAATATTTACTTATATACATAACTTAGCATTAAATATTAACATTAAAATATTCACAACATTTTTATAAAATACAGATAGATCGTTGCATCTGTCTGTATGAACGCTCGCGATGAACTCAAAAATTGCCGAACGGGGTTTAATACAGTTTACGTTTTGTAATGAACAGAAATATGATGACAATTAGCCGGTACGTATAATATAGCCGGTTTTTGGAAAGGATATTTAAATCAATCGTTAGTCAAAAGTAATTAGAAAGATGTGCGCCACGGAAACTGTCGCCTTGCCACCGAATGATGGCATGGTCACTGTACGCGCGCGTAGAACTGTAAGCTGGCACACGTGCGGTCGGCGCAGACTGCGCGCGCGCACGAGGTGACGCAGGAGCTGGCGGGCCGGCTGGCCGCCGCGCGGCGCAACCGCGGCAAGGAGATGGAGAGGAAACTCGACTTCCTCAAGAAAGAGGTGCACACGCTACCGATTCCACAATTGATCCTAAGGGGTAACTTGAAGCCAAAAAATTGGAAAAAGCGTTGGAAAACATTTTATTTTCAGAAGCTAAATCTGTCAAATTGTGTGCTAGTTGGGTAAGAAAGAAACGATATGGGTGTCTTAAACATAAAAACACGATTAATAAAGATGAAGTCTTTATAAAAATATATTTTGAATAATATCTATACTAATATTATAAAGCGGAAGAGTTTGTTTGTTTGTTTAAACGCGCTAATCTCAGGATCTACTGGTCCGATTTAAATAATTCTTTTTTTGTTGGATAGTCCATTTATAGAGGAAGGTTTTAGGCTATATAACATTACGCTGAGACCAATAGGAGCGAAGCGTCAGTGAGAAATGTTGCAAAAACGGGGAAAAGGCTACTATACCCCCAAAGTCAGTATTCTACGCGGACGAAGTTGCGGGCACTGCTTTTCAAATATATATCCAAGAATAACATGTCCATGCGATAGACCTCATACGAAAGTCGTCTGCATTGTGCGTTATTATTTTTCGCGACATAAATCAATTCGAACAAAATAAACGCAAAATAAATTTAGAATTTCCCTGTACTCAAACTGTTATGTGTAATTAATAGAGGCAATTATTATTATAGAATCCACATGATTAATTACATTTCCGCCATCACAGCCAATACAAATTAATTCTGTAACACTCCCCATACAATACTATATTGACAAGAAGTTAGATTTTCAGTACTCTTCGGGTATGTGCCCAGTGTTGAATGGCCCGATGGCGCAGATATTAGGGATCCTATCTCCTTAGGCCGTGGGGTTCGGTCCCCATTCAGGAAAAAAATATATTTGCTGAATTGTGTTTGTTCTGTGTCTGGGTGTTAGATTTTATATTAAAATGCCGTGATCTCGAAATCAGATAAATGTATCGAAATCAGGTAGATATCGTGTAAATAAAAAAGTTAATAAAAGTTACCTCTTAGGGTCTAAGTATCCCGCACCTGCGCTACCGTGGATCCGCAATGTTACTATATGATTATCATTCATTCATTTATTCACCAATCCATTCATTCACTCGCATGCTAGCTGTAAGTTGCATGCTTGCATTATTCTTGCATGTTTATTTATTACTTATTGTTATTTTGATTAATTATTGCAGGCTGTATGAAGAACCTATATTGTATTTAGGTATTATGAATGCATTACCTAGTTTGAGTGACTTGTATAAATTAAATGCTAAGAAAGCAAGTTTAGTTGAATTTAACCAACTGGAGGCTTTGTCTTCGTCTGTGTGAAAATAGTTTCAGTTTCAAAAAATAAATGTGTTAACATTACTTATTTTTACAAACTTTAATTATTTTTTTTTGTAAAATGTAGAGTCCTCAATTAAGGTTGCTTAAAGTTATCACTGTTACTTGGCACCAATCGACAATAGAATCCAGAGCTTGCTGTTAATAGGGCAAGGTCTGCGACGCTGCATCAACTCGGCTGCCTATACAAATCCATGTATATAAATGAAGAAACTGACTGATTCACTGACATATGAATGCAAATCCTCAACTAAGTACAAGGGTTAGGAACTTGAAATTTTGCACAGGGGTTCCTTTTTTAGCATAGGGGAGCACCAAGTAAGGATTTTTGAAAATTCACTCCCTAAAGGGGTAAAACGGGGGTGCAAAGTTTGTATGATACTTTGCTGTTTTATTGATTGTTAGCTATTCGTCTGACATTTAGTACATGGGTTGAAACATTGAAAGTTATGAAACATGAGAAAAATATTTTCTTGAAAATCATACTTCAGAGTGTATAAAGGTGGGAAGGGTTCTACAACTAAACGCGGGTGAAACCGCGAGGCACCGCTAGTGTAGTATTAATCTAAAAATACGGGGACTGAGAGTGGCGTTGTAAAATATTAATCTAGAATCAAATTGTCTGTAATCAAGTGTGCTAGTGACGAGCCTATTATACAAACACGCCCTTTGCGTGTTCGCGTGCGATACATCACGCGAATTGTAAATTAGGAATCAGGATTGCGTACTGGCATGTATGTAGCCGAATCTTATGTTAGCTTAGGATACGAATGTAGGTCTCTGGTTAAGTCTGGCTGGTCAAACTTTCTTTTTGGGATACATGTCAAAGGAGTATGTAGTTCTTTCCTTTACATAAGGCCCCGTGGTTTCACCAGAGTTGTACATCTTTTTTATCAACTTTGCAGCCCCACCCCACCTTAAGGGATGATTATGGAAAACATATTTTACACGTGCTTCATGACTTTCAAATAAAGAACTTAATTCGAATTACTTCAAAACTGCAATATCCTACCTCTCAAGAGGTAAAATGGCGGTGCAAAACGAGTATGAATAAGTTTGGCTTGCATATAGGTGCCTGTATTTCGGACAAACACTAACAAAGTCGGAGACATAAAGCTAGTTAAATAATATATATTTTTTATGCATTTTCTTTACGCTAAAGACAAAACAAAAAAATTAAGCCGAAAATAATAATAAAACTATTTATGTATAATTGTCGGGCTTTGTGTAAACTAGAATAGAAGAAGCTAAAGTAATCAGAAATGAGTTTACTAAATGGTCCACTTAGTGCAAATTAAGTGGCAATTTCAAGAAGGCAAAGTGTGATAGGCCTATTACAGCGTCCTTTTGTTTATCAAAAATGACAATGATTATTATGTTCTCTTCGCCTCTTTGTGTGTTGGTTTAATTAAATTGGGGGAAGTGGTTCAATCGTTGTTAGTCAGTGTTCGTTCAGTCATTAAGACTGTCATTTCTAAAGATGTCATAATATTTGCAGTTTTATCATTTCTCTGTGGTCCACTACTCGCTTGTTCTTTTAAATTTACCGGAAATATTTGGAAATATGCGAGTAAAGAAGCGAGAGAGGTATGCCAATATCGTAACAAGTGGAGATCCATAGTCTCTGCCTACCCCGATGGGGTACAGTCGTGATGTATGTTTGTTAATGTATGTATGTATACTTGGCAATATATATTTAAAATATGTTAGCCATTTAATTCGATTTAAATAGAGAATATCTCAACAGCTAGAGAAATTAGTGTTGCCTAATAGAAATAAGTAAATATTGTAGGTGAATAATAAATCGAAAATGACTAAAAATACGTACACAAGTACAAAGTAGACATAGTCTGTCTCTCGAAACTTCTCAGTTGTAGGGCGGCGTGTTTTATGACGTCACGAATCAAGTCGCACACCTTGTATTATGATCAGCTTTGAAGGTTTATAATTCTGCTAGAGATTAAAAGAGCAGTGTCAAGCTCATCTAAAGAGGTATTTATTATCAATAAAAGTAGATCGCGATTATTTAATTACTATTCACGAGTTCGTGTTCGGGTGTCTTTCGGTCGACGTAGATAAGTGAGTACATAGAAGCCGAGTAATAAAATGTGATATACAAATCCCAAGGAAAGTCAATTTATCCCTACTAATATTATAAATGCGAAAGTAACTCTGTCTGTCGTCTGTCAGTTACGCTTTCCCGGTTAAACCCTTCAACCGATTTTGATGAAATTTGGCACAGAATCTTTTAACCCTGAGAAAGAGCATAGTCTATTTTTTAATTTGAAATAAGGGTTGTAGAGGGTCGAAAATGGGATGCTAAGTTGTATGGGGAGTATCGCTATTTTTAGAGTTAGAAACTTGAAACTTAGTTTTCAGTCCATCGATTCGATACGAAAACTATTCCATGCGGACGAAGTCGCGGACACAGCTAGTTAATAATAAAAGTATTTCTCCCACAGGAGCGACGCGCAGAATTGGTGCGACAGAACAAGAGCGCGCGCGCTGAATCCGAGGCCGCGCCCGTCTCCGGCTAAACACCCCCCTCCCCCACATACATACACCCGCACCCCACCCCGCGCCCGGCCCGCACACACGCACGCCGCGGGCCGGCACGTGGCTTGACGCGCGCGCAAGGCCCGGTGACGCCATCTTGATGTGACCGAGTCGGAGCATTTACACACTAATAGGATAGACCGAGTCCCGCCGGAGGAATTGAGCACAAATATTGTCTTCTGACCGACGATTACTCGTTCAGAAGAAACTTCCCTATGAGTCCTCTTCCCGTATTTTCCTCGTCCCTTCCTGCTTAAAGCGGGGATGTCGGCCGATCGGGCCCGGGATGGTGTGCGGGGCGTGTGTCGCGTCGGACTTCGTGTCGCCGGCGACGCTGCGGGAACGCTGCTAGATCTACATCAAATTATCGTTTCGCTTTCTATGTTTGATGGGATTGAGACCGCAGAGTTGAGCGCCCAGAACGCCCACCTCGGTGCGGACCGCCGGCCACATGTCGGTGCCTTCGTACCGAGGTGACGTTCTGCGCCTCCTGAATTTGTGTTGGGACGTCGTGTGGATGAAGCATATCCTTGATGAGGTCCGGTGCGGGTGTCCCGGCGCTGGGGCGATGACACCGAATGGTTCCCTCGCGAGCATGCTTACTTTGTTAATTGTTTTCATCGTTATTACGGCGTC
This sequence comes from Heortia vitessoides, assembly GCA_020976665.1. Classification (NCBI taxonomy): domain Eukaryota; kingdom Metazoa; phylum Arthropoda; class Insecta; order Lepidoptera; family Crambidae; genus Heortia; species Heortia vitessoides. Next base: position 19,030,311 of record JACJUM010003174.1, on the reverse strand, counting down.
GTCGCGCTATCACTCCTAAGATATGGCCTATTTTGTGAACGATTTTTTGGGGATCGCGGGCCGTTACCGGTACGCCGGCAGTTCGTATGTCTACCGGCGTGTCGGGAGCGGTTTCGTAGTGTATTGGTCGGCGAGGAGTAGAGAAAATCGGCCCCAGTACCGGCGCGCGCCGAGGCCGGGCCCCGTCGGCGAGGCGCGAGCGGTGGCCCTTATCGTTAGTTATAGACTTATATCATTATTTTTAATGTTTATCATACGCAACAGTATTTTAGGAAGGTATAATATAAACTTAAGTTTGTCTCGAGTTCGTATCATCCGCGAGTCGCCGTTTCGCTCCGACTGTCGCCGCACGGCGCGGGCACGTCGCGGGCACGTCGCGGGCGCGTCGCGTACGGTACGGGCAGCTTCGATAACATCGGTCTGCGACACGCCATCGTCTAGTCTACACGTTTAAATTTAAGTCGTATCACTTCCTTTTATGATCTCAAATCGATACAATAAAATAGTCGGATTGATAGCGAACAACGGAAGTGCCTCGGTATTAAGTAAATCGGCTCTTGGAATTATCTTTAAATAGACGTACGGAACTGCCTTGGATAGCGTTTTATATATTTTTAATGGTAGTGCGCGGGGGCCGGTCGAGCCGGTTGCGCTGGTTGTGCTGGTTGCGCCGGATGCGTCGGATGCGCCGGTTGCGCCTGTCGCGCCGGTAGCGCCGGCCGCGCCGGCCGCGGTCGCGATCGTGTCGGACACAAGCCGCTTCTGTGATGTTTTTGCTCTAGTGATATATGTGGGCCGGTGAGTCGGCGACGCGCAAGAGTTCGCCGGCGAGTTACGCGGGTTAGTCGCGCGGACCTAAGTGAGAGTATTCCTGTATTTTATAGTATATTTTTGCCATTCATTTATCGTCTGTTTTACGTAAAAGTATGATAATGATTGTATATACTAAGTGAGACGATGTATCTGCTTGCGCGAGCGGCGGGGCGAGTAGCTTGCGGCTTCCCCTCTTTATGCGCCGGCACGAGTGAGGGATCTAGTGTAAGGTCTGGCTTGTCTCTCGGTGAAGGTGTGAAAACCTCTGACCAATTTGCCTTGGGTATTGTGTAGCCTTTTAGATAATCACGATCGAGACGAATCATGTATAGCGATGCAAATTGTAGCTTTCAGAATGATTATTAATTATTATGTTTTGGTAATATTTGCGTAATGTTAGTCACTCCTATCTCTTATAATGGTGTTTTAACGTTATTTTTTATATTTTATGTGTTTGATTAATGTGCTTCAGTTTGTGAGGTATATGGAAATTGCTGTTCGAAGTGCAGGCAACTTTTGTAGTTTCATTGTCGTAATGAATAAACTCATAAATACTAATTAATTATTGTTTTATTTTTCAAACCCTTACCCTTTACTTATCGCGATGTCCCTTAGTGAGCCGTGAAACGTCCACTAAGACTACTGGATTAGGGCCTCCCCACGAAAGGGGATATTATAATCGCAGCTGGGCAGGCCTGGTAACCGCTGAGTGTAACTTCGCGACGGGAATCCCGATGCCCATCCCGACTCTGTTCCATTTGGGCTTCTCTGTTTCGTATTTATACCGCCATCTGTCGGCTCCGGTACCACCGTGGTCTCTTACGTCAGTTGGCACAGGGGGATGTACTATACTACACAGCCAGTACCCGAAGGCTAGTATAATTGTAGCTTATTTATTAAATAAAGTTATCGTTAAAACCACTTTTCCTGTCCTATTTAGTCCCAAATCCTACTGAAGTACAAACAAAAGGAAGAAAAAATGTACATATGTAAATGTATATATGAAAATTAGGTCCCTAATCAGCTATCCTTAACCATCTTTATCGCAAGGATCTTCTATAAAAGTAATGTCAAACAACGTCTATTCGGAAATAGCTAAGTGCTGACTAAGAATCCGTGATATTCGATCATGATAGACATTTTAAAGACATTTATTTAAATAAAATCCTTTTATTATATATATAATAAATAACGTGTAAATATAGCTGCCTATTCAACTAGGTCTGAAAACTGTTATGAAGCCATTGAATGTCATCGCCTTTTAGGTTAATAGAGACTGCACTATTACAGAAGATCAATACAATATAGTTCATTTTTCTTGCTCTGATTCCGATTAATGAACAGCTTCGAACATCCCTTTGGTTTTGAAGGCAGAATTGACGGCAGAGGTCCAAAAAAATTGTGCTAATTATTCTTTACTTCTAACTTACATATTCTTTTTTCATCTTGGCCTTTGTACCCAATATAATAAACACATTCATAATCATCATAATATTAGGCGCACTGTTAGACATAAGCCTCCCCAAGAACGGGGGAATTTTGCCCCTGAACGCCGCGCTGGGCAACCGCAGATCGCAGCTTTCGCGTCGGGGATGCTGGTGCCCGGCCCCACACTGTGCATTTGAGCTACACTGTTTCTGATGGATGTACCTACCGCCATCTGTCAATTCTGGTACCTTAGTCGCCTATTACGACACCTGGTACAAAGGGAGGTACTATTCTACTCCACCGGTACCTCACGGTGGTAACATGAGGTATGTTACCACCGTGAGGTACCTTGTATATTGGTACCTTGGTATATTGTTTGCTCTGTTGCCTGGTATCCGTAACACATGTGCATTACGAGACTTACCGCGGAGCCAGGTCAATGTATAAGATGTGGGAATTATTATAGTATAAATGTGTCGAAAATATTTGATTAGCTGTTTCAGGTATTTTAGAGATAACCAGAATTTGCTTGACGAACTTTTGCCTTTATTTTTAACTCGTGCTCGTACTTTAAATAAAATATCAACCTAAGCAAATCTCTTAATTTGGTCTTAACTAGAATATTGACAGAACTTTTGCTTAGAGAACTCCTCCAAAACGGCTCGAATGGGTTAATAATGCTTTTTTTGTTGTGGATTTGATAAATGTGAGATAAAACTTATAGCGCTTAGAACTTTTTTTAGATTCATTACTATGCACTGATTAGAAAATCCACTGTAAACAAAACATATTGTGGTCATGGCAGATGCAATGGGGTCTTGGCACAATGCTGATAGCCCCAGTGGAGCTTCACAATGCATGACCCATCAAAATTAACATGGAAAAGACATACATTATGTGGAATGCACATGAAGTGTCCACCACAGTACTGTTAGGATCTCTACTCTCAAAGTTGTGGACGAATATATATATTAGCTGCCGAGTCCTACTCGGCTGGGTTGTGTTCAAGTAATTGCGCACTATTTTCTTGTCCTTATTACCCCAGTCTTAAAAGACAAGTCTTTAGTCAGTGTGTGTTGCTAGTGATGACTTACGGTACAGAGACGTGGCTACTTCTTCTTCTTTTTAAGGCTCACAGTTGCCTTAAAAAGAAGCTCAAGGTCGCTCAGCGAGTGATGGGAAGAGTTAGGATAGGGTTTCCCTACGTAATCCGTAGGAGAACGAAAGACATAGCACTCCGAATCGCCAAGCTGAAGTGGCAGTGGGCAGGGCACATAGTACAACGAACAGATGGCAGATGGGGGAGAGAGGTTCTTGAGTGGCGACCACGTACTATAATTAAGTAGTTCTTTGTAGGTGATTGTTTCTGAACGCATTCCTAAATGTCACACTACCAAATATGGCCGCGGCATCGTGTCATGGCTGTCACATCTACGGATGTTGATACGATTTGTGAATATTCTATTGAAGCATTGTTAATATTATAAATTAATCTCAAACTAATGTGTGAATAAATAAGCACTGTGTTTATATATTGTATCTTATAATTACTTCATCAAACTATTATGGATTCTAATAAAGATAACAAGCGTAGAAAAGATAAACATGAGGACGATGATCACCAAAAGGATAAAAGGTATAAAAGGGCTAGAACCAGATCGCGATCCCCTCCGAGAATGAGCGAAAGAGACTCCAGACGTAAACGCAGACATTCTAGGTCAAGATCTCGTGACAGGCCTATGAAACAGGAGAGAACTGGCAATGATCCTCCAAAAGATATACAGTCAAAAAAAGAGGTTCCAGAAAGGAAAACTAAAGAAACCGACATGCTCAATACAAGGACAGGTGGAGCCTATATTCCTCCAGCGCGTCTGCGAATGATGCAAGCTCAAATAACAGATAAATCATCAATTGCTTATCAACGTTTGGCTTGGGAGGCTTTGAAAAAGTCAATTCATGGTCATATTAACAAAATTAATGTTGGTAATATTGGCATTATCATCAAAGAGTTGTTGAAAGAAAATATAGTCCGTGGTCGAGGTTTGCTTTGTCGTTCAGTGATACAAGCTCAAGCTGCATCTCCTACATTCACCAATGTTTATGCAGCATTAGTATCTGCTGTGAACTCTCGGTTCCCAAATATTGGAGAGTTGCTGTTAAAAAGGTTAGTGATTCAGTTTAAAAGAGGATTTAAAAGGAATGACAAACCTATCTGCATATCTTCAGCATTATTTATTGCTCATTTAGTGAATCAGAGGGTTGCTCATGAAATTCTAGCATTAGAGTTATTAACTTTACTGGTTGAATCTCCAACTGATGATTCCGTAGAAGTGGCAATAGCATTCCTAAAGGAATGTGGTCAAAAACTGACTGAAGTATCTTCCAAAGGCGTAAATGCTATATTTGAGATGCTGAGGAACATTCTTCATGAAGGGCAACTTGACAAAAGGGTCCAGTACATGATTGAGGTGATGTTCCAAGTGTGGAAAGATGGTTTTAAAGATCACCCAGCATTGATTGAGGAGTTAGAATTGGTGCCTGAAGAAGAGCAATTCACTCATCTTCTTATGTTAGATGATGCAACTGATTCTCAAGACATCTTGAGTAAGTATATTAAGATTTGTTATATTTAATTATTATTGGGAAATTGTTTTTTTTTATTATTTATATACTAGTACAAGTTCTTTAAGAAAATATATATTTTTTTGTTTACAGAATAAGTATTTATTATTAAACACATTGCATTAGGTTTTGTTTAGAATTAATAACATTAAAACATTTGTAATTTTTTATGTTCTAGATGTATTCAAATTTGATGAAAAATATGAGGAAAATGAACAAAAGTATAAAACTCTAAGTAAAGAAATCCTTGGATCTGATGCTGAGTCGGAAGAAGAAGATGGTTCTGGAGAGAGTGGTAGCGAAGAATCAGAAGAAGAAGAAGAGGAAGCTGGAGAACAGAAACCTGTCACCATCATAGATAACACAGAAACAAACCTTGTTGCACTGAGACGCACAATTTATCTAACTATAAACTCAAGTTTAGATTTTGAAGAATGTGCACATAAACTCATGAAAATGCAACTGAAACCAGGCCAAGAAGTAGAGTTATGTCACATGTTTCTTGATTGCTGCGCTGAACAAAGAACATATGAAAAGTTTTACGGATTACTGGCTCAGAGGTTTTGCAATATCAACAGGATGTACATCAGCCCTTTTGAAGAAATATTCAAAGACTCATATGGCACAGCTCACAGACTGGATACAAATAGATTGAGAAATGTCAGCAAGTTTTTTGCACATCTACTGTTTACGGATTCCATCAGCTGGGAAGTTCTAGAGTGTGTAAAACTAAATGAAGAAGATACAACTAGTTCTAGTCGTATATACATTAAAATTCTTTTCCAAGAACTTGCAGAATATATGGGGCTGAAGAAATTGAATGATCGTCTTAAAGATCCGTAAGTCATAAATTGTGTTGTAGTTTTTGTTATCTATGTAAAGCTATAAATTTATATTACCCTTGCTTCTCGTTTCAGGACCCTTCAGATAGCATTCGCAGGGATATTCCCAAGGGATAATCCAAAGAACACAAGATTCTCCATTAATTTCTTCACATCTATTGGCTTGGGAGGTTTGACCGATGAACTAAGAGAACATTTGAAACAGATGCCAAAGGTATTTATTTAAATGAGTTTTTTAATTGTTTGGGTCTAATTATTTGATGTTTATCATCACATAATAATTTTGCTATTAAATTATTTACAATTTAATAATAATAATAAATTCTTTATTGTACTCACAACAAAAAAAAACAAAAGTAGATTACAATAAATACTTTTTTGAAATTCAGTTTAACTAAAGATAACTATAATTACTGATAATTTAAATGTTAGAATAATAAAATAATATATGAAGAACCATTAGATTTAAGTTATATCATTATTTTTCTTGATTTTTCTTCATTTTTTGTTTCAGAACGTGCCACCTCCAGTGCCTGAGATTAAACTGGATAGTGACTCAGAGTCAAGCTCTAGCTCCAGTAGTTCTAGTTCTGAAGACTCGTCTAGTGATTCCAGCTCAAGTGGTAAGAAAAATTGGAATTACATTCAATAATAATAATGATACATAAATTGACCTTATTATAAAATAAGTTGCTTAAAGCACTTGTGGATGACATAGGAATTACAAATAATACTTTAAATATTTAACACCCAGAAACAAAGCAAAAACAAATATTCATTATATAAAGTCCTTTCCCTTTCCCCGGACGAACCTATTGCTGGACTACTCAGACGTCAATTCCAGCGCCACCGAAAAAGAGGGCGGGGCCTCTCATAAATGAGAGGTCCGATGCCCGTTTTCATCCCGCGTATCGCGCCCGCAAAGCTCGCGAGATCGGAGCGGGACCGGCGGCGCCTCTAGAGGCTCGAGCGAGGCTCGGGCCGCCTGAGTTGGGGTGAATTTAATTATGAAATTCTGCAAAAGAGGGCGGGCAGAGTAAGCCCGACAGTCTAGGGCTGTCGGTTATCGCTCGTCTCGTCTTCGAACGCGGTGTACTGTTCTGTTATACGACTGCGTGTGCAGTGTCAACGATCGCGTTGTGCCAGTGAGAGGCTGGCACGAGGTTAGGTTAGATTTTAATTACTATCTAGGAACACTACACACATTATTTTATTTTTAATATTTAGATGTGTATTCATTAGCTTAATGATTTTCCATATTTTATTTTAGATTCAGAAAACGAGAGAATGAAGAAGAAAAAGAAAACCAAAAAAGATAAGACACCGAAAACACCCGAAGAGCCCGAAAAGCCCGAAAAAGACAAAAACGTCGAAAGATGGGGCCATGACGGTTTCTATGATACATATGGTAAAGACGCACGAAGAAATGAAAGAAAACCAGATCATTATGAGAGAGATAAGGATAATTTTATCAGACCCCGCGATATCAATAGACGTAATGATGATAGAAATCGACAAAGGGAAAGATACGAGTCCAAAAATGATGAGGACCGACGAAGGCGTGATGACAGAACTGGCAGAGATAACGATGATAAGGAAGATTCTAGAAGAAATAATCGAGAAGATAAAAGACGTGACAGAGATCAAGATCGCCAGTATAATGAGGATCGAAACAAAAATCGAGATGAAGAATCTAGATCCAGAAGGGAATTGGAAAGAAATAATGATGACAGATGGAGACGGGAGGATAGGAGTACTCGTGATGAGAACGATGAACCACGTAGAAACTTTAGAGAAGACAGAGATGATAGAAGACGTAACTGGGATCAAGATCGTACGTATAGTAACGGTAAAAATAAAGAAAAAAATGATGCTGATTATAGAAGTAGAAGAGAGCCAGAAAGGAATGATCAGAATTATGATGACAGACGAAGACGGGACTATAAGGATGGCCGTGAGGGCAACGAAGACGTTAGAAGAGATGGTAGAGATGAGAAACAGGATAAAAGACGCGAACGCGAACGTAATGACGAACGAAAAGAACGTGTTGACGATGACACAAGAAGAAAAAGAGAAATAGGAAGAATCGATAAAGATAGTAAGAATGTTGAATACAGAAAAGAAGAAGTAGAAAGAAAAAATAGAACAGATAAAGATGATAAACGTAGAAATAAGAATGACGTCAGTGATGACGAGAGATCTGGCAATAGACACGAAAGACAAAGAAAAGAGAGTCCAGATAGAACTAAAACTAGAAATGACGATAAGAAGAAAGATGTTGAAGAAAATTTAGATAATGATATTCAAAATAATAAAAAACGGGAAAAGGGAGGTCGGATATGTAGTAAATCGGCAGAAGAAGCAGATAATCATGATTCGGAAGAAAAACGAAGTAAAAAGAATAGTAAAAATAAGAAAAAGAAAAAATACAGAAGTGAAAGTTCGGATGAGAGTAGTGATGAAGATAGGCGCCGCGAGGAGTACGAGCATGATGATGAGTCAAAATGTAAAAAAAGGGACAAAAAAAAGAGAGGCGAAGATAAGAAAAAAGTCAAAGAAGACATGTCGGATGTGAAACGCGAGAACAGTATACATAGAGAACTAGGTGGCCGTTATTGGGAAACAGGATAAATTTTTCATGTTTCTTGTATCTGAATAACCTTGAACTGTATATTTGTCAATGTTTTAAAAATATTCATAAGTCAGTGTAGTAAGTGTCAGCTGATAAAATAAAAAATATAATTAAACTTTAAAAATTTTTCTTTGTTTTTGGATCCAAAACAATACTTCATAGATACATATGTGTGAATAGAAACTTCTTTGTACTATATTATATTTTGGCATTAAAGTTTTTATCGACTTGCTGTCAGATATTGATCAAGTTTTATTCTCGCTTGTTAATAAATATAGTTTAAATGGAAACAGTTTTAGAGCCAAAGGAAAACAATGAATCACAATCTAGTCTTATGAACACAGCACAAGGGAAAGCGATTTCCGCGCAGGCAGTGCCTCTGGAATACGGGAACAAGACTGTGAAAGTACAGACATCCGCGCCGTCGTACTTTCACTCCTTGAAAGATAACGATGCACCACCTTTTAAAAAACCGGATCGGGAAACTAGGCCGCGCCTGCTCGTTAGGACTTTGATGACCGAGGACGATGCTATCGATATGATAGCTGCATCCGATGCGGACAGAGAAGAGGGTTTACAAAATTACCTAGGTTGGTTGATTTCTTATAATCATAGTTATATGTTCGGGGTTAAAATAATATATTCGAGTAAAGAAAATTCTCTTCTTGCACTGAATAGGTATGTCGCTCTATCCTCGGGAGGCTTAAATAACAGATACAACTGCTTGGCAAAATAATACTTCCACTATATTTTTCAAATTATTTCTATCGGTTGGGACTTAATTCATAATTTTAATTGATAAAACTCATAATTGATAGTCTTCGATATTTTCAACAGCGAGATTCCTTGTTGAGAATAAAGTGTTGCAAAACTACAATATTTCCGAGAAGCGGTTCTTGATCAGCTTTCTGACGGAGGGAATCGACTACGCGGCGCAGAGGGAGTTTAGTGCACGCAAGTTGGCGTGTCTTCTGACTGTGTACATCAGCGCGCACGTCTACTTCAAGCGTTGCTACTGGCTCTCACCGGAGAGCGTCTGGGTTTATTTCAAGGAGATTATGATACGGCATACTATCGAGGTTGGAACTTGAATGATACTATTAGATCTATCAAGGCTGAGTTATTAGACACTGTTGCATGCTGGGTTTAGATACAGCTAGATTGGTTCCTTGCATCAGGCCAAATTCCTCAAATAAGGTTTTTGTGTGGAATGCATTGTCGCCAATTGTTTCTTTGAATCATAACTATAAAATGATGTAGATAATAAAAATGTTTTTATATCATGTTTTGCAGGATTCCCCAGATGGAGAAGAGTTTTTTAAGCCTGACGAGTGCTATGACATTATAAGCCACTTCCACACACTGTACATATCTAACTTGCCATTAATTCACATTTTAGTATTTGGGGCATCTAGAATCAAATTTGTGTGGCCTTTTAAGGTAAAATAGTCAATGTTAATATATATTAATTTTATAATCCATGGATCATGTACCTATAAAAATGTATTTCTTAATTTTTCATCTAATTATAAAATTATGGAATATTAGTAATAAAACTATCATCTGCTTAAAAATGTATTTTATTGTGTTCTAAACATTAAGTAATTGTCCTTTTAAATGATTGGGCACCTTATTTTTCCTTCTTTTCCTAACTTTACCTTCGCTAACACCTTCACTTTTTCTAGCTTCTTGTTTTAAGTTTGGTTTCTTTTTCTTCTTTTTGCATGATAATGGATTAGGGTTGTGTGGCTTCTTCTTTTTGATTGGTACTTTAACTTCCTCTACTCTTTCAACCCCAAAAGCCTTCTTCATATTTTTTAATGTTTCATTTTGAATTTCACTAATAAATACAGCAGTAGACTGTATGTTATCTCCTGCTTTTTCATAACTCGTCTTGGAAGGTTTCTCTAATGTGGGGGACTTATTGTGTAAATAAAGAAGGGGGACACCTGCTTTAGATCTGAGTTTTTCTTGCAAGTCCCTATCCTGGGAAGCTAAAATGTAATGTTTATCATTACATTTGCCAATCATAGATAAGATACAGCTGGAGCCAGTGATGGGCTCCTTATGGCCACACTCGTGAATGCCGAATTGTTTCAAGATTGTAAGGGCACCATGGGTCTTTTTTGCTATTTTTTCTGTTTCTATTATAATACATCTTGTGGTTAAAAGTTTTGCTTGACCATTCAGATATTTGGGTAACTGCTCTCTTACATTAATTTGTTCCTAAAAGAGATGAAAATATGAAATTATTGTGATTTAGTGTGGGCTTAATAAATTAATAAGTTAATTATTAGACTGTAGAATACCTAGTTTGGACTAAGACTGGATGGTTCAGGAAAGTTTTCTTGCCAGCGCATACTTTGTTCTTTGAGAGTGAGGTGAGAGTCAGCACTGTCTGCTTCTGGGTCCGGCAGCTCTTCTAGTGGCACTTGAATGTCCTCATGCGGCAATTGCTCTGCACGCCACTCTTCATCAACTATATCGATCAGACGACCAATTCGACAGTATTTACTATCCATTCTGTTCAAAAATATTCGTAGGTCAGCCACAGTACAATATCCACAGGCAAGTATACAAAATAATGCATTATTTGCCTTATGTAGGCACATAATGCATTATCTGGTATACTTGTCCTAATATGATAGCATCCCCGCAGACTTGCAAATAAAGAAAAATACAAACTACACCTTTTAATGTGCAAAGTGCTGCTAGAAGAAAGTATACCGTTCCAAACTAAGTATTCTGCACTGCTTACATTATAAATACTGAAAAACTCACTTTGAATGCAGCAAAACAAAAAGTACCATCTATCAGAACCTGGTACGGTTGATGAAACCCATAGTTGTTGTAGTAGAATTTTAGATATTTTTGTACTTTTTTATATCTTGTTATCTTCATTATAAGAATGACAAACCTGTTTATTTTAGTTTCTCTGAATTAAGATTTAGTCGCGTGAAATATAATTCTGTCAATGTCAAAAAAAACTCACGGACGGATATGAGGCAATGTCAAAAAACGGTTTAAAATTATTCAAACCATTTTTTTATTGAAATGATTATTTTATCTATATTATGTCATTAAAACCATAGATATAAAATAATAGTTAACATTGATATAATATAATAAAACTTTTTGTCCAGAAAGAATCACATTGATCGTGTAATTGAAAGTATAATTTAATTAAATATGAAAATTATATTTATAATTCCATAGATATTTAATTTTTTTGCTGTATGACGTATCTCAGTCAGTCATAGACAACTTTGTGAAACGTCTTGCTCGCTCTCTCGCTTCCATGTTTGTTCGTGGTAATTTTGCATTTCGTGCTAGATTTTCTAGTTTAGCTTAAAAATTGGTGTTTTTATTCTTATAAGTGTGTGATTGATGAAATTGTTGACATCACGGCGACTTTGCAAGGATTTGTCGCCTGAGGAAAAGATCACATCGGCGATATAATAACAGGGAGGGTACGTCTTCCATGTCCAATATAATCAAGTAAATGCGTCATTTTATCGAATATTGTGCTCGTACACCCAAAAGTCATAGGTATGGCAATGTATATTAGTCGGTAATCGGATTTGTTAAGGATGTGATGATGGTGGTGTTACTTTATACGATTTTATGATCTCCAGCTGATTTGGATGAGGGCGTAAATGGGCAAATTTTAAGTGGTCAGATACGAAGGAAATGGTCTGATAGGGGCAGACGTGGTTAGTCATCATCACAACAGACACGTTTTAGAATTCGACCGATAAATTATTGTAACTGTTGAGCTCGCAGGCTGCGCTAAATTATATCTGATAAAGTATTGTACCTTTGTTTCTTTGTGATTTCGCGACGACATTCGTGTAGATAACGTCGTCTTGTTTACCGTTCTTATTGAGCCTTTAATGCAGCTGTCTTTGTTGCTCTCATGCCTAGAGGCTTAGTTTGTGTTCACTCAACAGTTCAGTGCCCAATAAGTACAATTTTAAGAAAGTTTTCAAAGTGTGACAATAGTCCCTAATTACCCATGTAAATGGTGTCAAACTGTGTTTTTGTTTCGTTATTGGCTGGTGAATCCAAGTGTATGTATATACATTTTTCTAATTTGTTTTTTTTAATCCATTAAAAAATCATATTACATATTTACTTAGTTGAAAAAATTTTGCTTGATATCATGTGTTTAGAATGTGGGATCTGCATCTACATTTCTGAAATAATTCTTAATTTTTAAGTTTTAAAAGCCAATCTATTTGTAACTAACATTAGTTTCTATAAATATAGTAGTAGGTATTGTCATTAATAGTAGCTGTTGAAGTAAGTTTAAAAAATATATATTTGCTATTTTAATCATACAAAGAGAGAAGTTACCTAACGGTAATTTTGTGCATTATCTGCATGAATTCACAAAATTCTATATAGTTATTTAAACATAAAGATGCATATTTTATTATCAGAAGGACATCCATTGTTCATGAGAAAATTTGCTGTAAAATTCCCATCTTAAAAATACAATTTTCTACATATAAGAGCATACAATTATTAAATATGCTTCAGTAAAAACATTTATTTACTCTTTATATTTAGTTACTGCTTTATTTTATTTAAACTAGCAAAATATAAGAATCATTTAAAAACAATTGTTCTTTGTTATCAATTTAGGGTTGACTAACTTGTCTTGTGTTAGACATTTTTCCTAAATTGTCCCTATGAGTCTCACTCAACACTCCCATCTACTTGCTCTGTCAAGTGCTGTGCATTACTGTGTTGGAAGAGTGAAATGAAAGAGACATAAAAATTATTGTAATGTGATACTGCAGTTTGAACTATCTATTTAGAAATATTATGTATATTTATAAATATTCTACTTAGATTTATTAACCTGTTTATTTATTTCCTATGATTGTAGTACTAAAATCTATTACATTAAAACTATTTACCTACATTTGTAGGTAGTTTGTACTTCTAACAACAAAATAAGTACATTATTACATTTTTTTTTTATATCATACAAGCACATGAATATTAAACCTGAAAATGTCGATGCAGGCAATGGCAACAAACAGAACAGGATCGGCTCAGCGGCCGAATGGTGCCCCACAAACCAAAGTGTGCCAGTTCAAGCTGGTACTGCTGGGAGAATCGGCAGTAGGGAAGTCTTCGCTGGTGCTGCGTTTCGTCAAAGGCCAGTTCCACGAGTACCAGGAGAGCACCATCGGAGCAGCTTTCCTCACACAGACGGTGTGCCTCGATGACACCACAATCAAATTTGAAATATGGGATACTGCGGGACAAGAAAGGTATGAATCTATTTACAAAGCAGTAGATTTTAATTCAGACAATTTTTTTAAACATTTTATATAATGGAATGACTCAAAACATAATTTTTATGTAGAAGCAAGAATATGAGCAAGGAACTAGGTTGATGTTCTCAATAAGTCAAAATCTTTAGCACTTTGCTGCTGACACTTAAACTAAACCAATAAGTTTTTCTTATTCTTACATAAATGTATGTTTTGGGATCCCTAAATAATCCAGGTATTATTCTTAGGTATAACTGAAGAAAATGTTTTATTTCCGCCTGGAATTCGCCCAAGTGTAAATTGTATTGTATTGCTTCCTATGGGAACATTCAAGGCATCATTAGCAGCTCATGTCTTTTCCTAGACTAACATATTCACATGCAAGATTTCATATTAATCGATTCACTGATTAACCCGTAGAAGTGACAGATAGGATGTCCACAGCTGGAAATAGTCCTCCCAATATAAAAGATTTGATACCCATAATTGCCGCGCTGGGCAGGTATAGTTGCAATCGCAGAGACAAGTAATGGATGAATAACCGGCAGATGGCTGATCTGCCGGTTTCGGTACCTTTGTTACCTGTTATGATATACCTAATACAGAGGAAGATACTATTCTACTATGCCGATACCCCAAAATATTGATATGAACTATGTAGATTCATGACGGGCTTGATAGTACATTCGGTAGTGTTCCTGTCTTGTGCATTGTAGTTGTGGAATTAATATCCACGAAAGAAAAATATTATTTATATGATGAATATTTGTGTTTGTTCTGTTTCTGTGTTAAATATATATTTAAGTATAATTTTTGTGATTGCCTTAACTCGGATAAGGCATACATACACAGGGATACTTTCTGTCATTTGCGTTCTGTACTCTAAATAACTACTTTTAACGGCTTTGAAGCTATTATTTATTATATAGTATAATTCAATGTGTTGACTGTCTGTGCTGAGATAGTAAGCAGTGTTTACTAAATTGCACATTCACTCCACTACATACCACATATAATAGACTTGCGACCTCTCGAACACGTGATAATGAGACAAGGTCGTCACTCAGCAAGCCACAAAAACGGTAATACCTAACCTAGAATACAATACTATAAGACTCCGGGCAATCGGTGTAGTCGGGCCCGATGGCGCAGATGCTGGTGATCCTATCTTGTCGTGGGTTCAATCCCCAGCCAGGACAAATATTTATATTATGTGTTTGTTCTGTGTCTGGGTGTTGAATTGTATTTAAGTATTATAATTGTTATTACACTGTAGTATGATACAAGTTTTTTTAAGCAACTTTTCACGAATTAAGATCAATGCATGATGTTGATTAAATTTATGTGTATTATAATTTAATTAAATTATTAAATCTACGTGGTAACTAAATAACTTCTTGTGGTGAGTAAAGTACAGAGTGTAACTACTCTGGCCACGAGATAAATTATATTATATTAAACTATTCAATATAAATAAATTATAGTTAGAAACGAAAACGTTATAGCTGGAATTAATATCTACGAATTCAAGATTAGAAGTTGAGGCTTTGTAAAAACTATTAATATATAAGCAATTAAAAATATTAAGCATAAATTAACATAACATCTTAAATTATGCGCCCGACATTTTTATTTGTAAAGAATTAGATTCTTCCCCATAATTTGCAATTAAAAATGCTAAAACAGTTTAGAAGTTCACCTCGGACAACAGAGACATTTTATGTATAAATATTTTGTACAATTTGACATTTAGACCAGGGGTTTGGCTATTTAGTTAATCTTGATAACTGTAAAAAAAAGAAGTTTCAATACATATTATTTAAGGATAGAACTACTTTTGAAACGCCTTTAAACATGGGTGGGTATTTAACATTTAACCAGAAATTTTATAAGATATATATTTTAAAAAAAATTTAATACTTCAGTCTCATTCAAATCGTTCGAATCAAAAATTCGAAAAAGAATACCGTTTGAGAACAATTTCTATATCATTATTTTAGTTTTTATTTTATTTAAAAAAGTTAAAGAATGTGTTTACAAATTAACAGGTTTTTATTTCCATATCTAAATCGATTTAATTGATTTAGATTATAAATTTCACACCACATCTCATTCCACCTGACACCGAAATAAGGCGCTTAACGTGCTAGTAGTACTGATATCAGACATCAAAGGAATTACTTTCAAACATATTTTACACCCAGAAATAAAACAAACAAATGTTGTCACAAAAATGCTAGTCTTTGGTGGGAATCGAGCCCACGACCCTTAGCATATAAATTAGGGATGCTACCAAATCCACCATAAGACCAGTCAATTATGTGCAGTTGTATTTTAATATTTAAATAAACTTAATGGACTGAACTGCTTATACGTCAATCGTCGTGTTCGCTCATTAATTAGCGATCCGGTTATACTCTCGCTCATTAATGAGCAATCTTTTGCCTAACAACGTTAGGATTGCTGGTTGACAGTTAGTCTTTTTTAAAAGAATATTCTACAAATGCATTGTATATTAATAAATGTGTACGGTTGAATTGTCAACGTAACACCTTTTTAAAATATGTACGGAACAGATGGATGGCTTTAAATGGGATTTTCACGGACTGATAACTGATTATAAGGTGTAACTTGAGCTACTTTACTATCTTTTGCACCAAGGGTCGTGGGTTCGATCCCCACCCAGTAAAAATATGATAATATCCGTGCTTCTTCTGTATCTGGTGTTAAATATTATGTATTTAAGTGTTATATTTGTTATTCCTCTGTTGCCTAGTGTCCGTAACACAAGTTCTTTAAGCGACTTAACTCAGAGACAAATCAATGTATGAGATGGTGTGTAATTTTTTTTTTATAGTTTATCCCTACTATATAATATTATAAATGCGAAAGTAACTCTGTCTGTCTGTCTGTCTGTCTGTCTGTTACGCTTTGCCGGTTAAACCTCTCAACCGATTTTGATGAAATCTGGCATAGACAATCTTTAGACCTTAAGAAAGGACATAGGCTATTTTTGAACTCGAAATAAGGGTTGTAAGGGGTTGCAAGGGGGGATGAAAAGTTGTTTGCATGGATCGCTATTTTTAGAGCTAGAAACTTAAAACTTATTTTTCAGGCCATTGATTCGATATAAATAAACGTGACATTCAAAGTTTATATAATTTGAAGTAAATAGGTATGGTACCCAAAAAACTATTCCACGCGGACGAAGTTGCGGGCACAGCTAGTTTAATATATAAGCGTAAATCAGTATATTTTGTTTGTTTGGTATTTTACATGGGGACGTGAACTGCGCGGGCGAAGCCGCGAGGCGTCGCTAGTAGACAATACCAACCAAATGCCGATTACTGATCGTACTTACATAGTTAGTGCGGAATTCTGTTTTAGATGAGGCAATACACACGCTACGTGCTTTACTGATTGTAGTACTTTTGTTTTATCTGCGCCATTGTGACAGATCTAACTAATTTATATTCGGATTTATCGCTATCTCTGGCTCTCAATTGTGAGTGACTCATGACTTTCACGGAAGCGCGCGTACTCGTGTATTTTTGTTTGGAATTATGGAATCGGATATTAACTTTTAATATATATATATTTATACTAGCTAACCCGACGTTGTTATATCTTCATTATATATGTTTATCATGAAAAAATATTTGCGACTATAAATTGAGATATAAGAAGAATAAAAAATTACCATAACATCTCATACATAGATCTGATCCTTTGATAAGTCTCTTAAAGCATTTGTTTTACGGACATCAGACAACAGAGGAATCACAAATGTAATACATAAATACATATAATAACACCCAGACACAGAACAAACAAATATTATCATATAAATATTTATCCTGAGTGGGCATTGAACCCACGACGTTTGGCGAACATACCACTACCATCTGCGCAATCGGGCCCGTCAAATATAAATTATTCTATCTTTCAAGTAGCATCAAACTGTACACAGTACACAGTAAGCAGAAATTAATCAAAATCGGATCAGTCGTCGAATGAATAGTGTAAAAGTTCAATACTGACTCCATTTACATTTATAGGTTATAAAAACAGGCTAGACCTAGTTTAGGTACTTAAGTATCAAAGTGTATTTTAGTTTAAGTTTCCTTTTGTTGTTGAATAAAGTTATTATTATTTAAAGAAAATGAAACAACGATTTATACCTACGTAGTTAACATATAAAATTTCGCTTTTTATCGCTTTACATTTAATATTTTTATCGCTTATGATATCAAGTGCTAAATACAGATTATATTTTACCTATGTACCTATAGAATAAATCTATATTAATATGATAATAATTAGTCGTGAGGTACCGGTAGAGTACATACAATAAGTACCTCGTCGTGTCGTAAGGGACCAGAACCGACAGATGGTGGTATATCTATGCAAAAAAGTCAGCTCAAATGTACAGGGCGGGGGTGGGCAGCAGCTTCCCCGTCGCAAAACCTGCGCTCTGCGATTGCCAACACGCTTGCCCAGCGCGGCAATTTTGGGTGAAGTTCTTGATACTTGGGGAGGCCTATGTCCAACAGTGGACATAGGCCTCCCCAATTAAGTTACTTCTCAAGTTTTAATGGCTAGTATGATGATGATGAAATATAAAAGATTTTTAATTCGTTTTTTAACATAGAGGTGCAATACTATACCAATCTTCGGATTTTTTTTCCCTGATAGAAATCTAAATTCTTCTAGAGTTACAGGCTATATAATATTTTCAAATAAAATGATATCTCTGCCTCCTTATATAAATTAAAATCTGTAAACGAAACTAGTATTTTTGTACATTTGTAACAAAAGAACTCAAAAATTACTGGACCTCTTCCGAAAACTCATTCCTTGATATAAACTTACATTATCAAGTGACATAAGCTTTATTTTAATCCCATATACAAGCAAATCGCCCAGGCTTTGAACGGATGCAATGAGGATATAAAATGGTTACTGTTGGTTTTCCCTAAGATATAAATATATGGCATCACGAATATATATTTTTTTACCTTTTTGTACAAATAAGTCCTGTAGTATACGTAGTCTATTTATTTCGTCGGGATCAACCAGCGTTTCCAATGTAAGCAAAATAATTGGGCATTTTTGTAAATCTCTAAAATTGTCAGTG
>JACJUM010003174.1:18963007-19002425 GCA_020976665.1 Heortia vitessoides | reverse complement strand
CATACACTTGATATACATACACGGATGGACATACACTGATGGACTTATATTAGTATGCGTGTTGACAATCGCAGTGTAGAGCGCAGCATTTGCGACGGAGATTTTGCAGCCCATCCCCGCCCTGTGCCTTTGATCTCCACTCTTTCGGATGGGTATACCGCCATCTGTCGGTTCTGGTACCTTAATCACCTCTTATGATACCTGTAGTGGGAGGTAATATTCTACTCTACCGGTATCAATACATACTCCTATTTTATACTAGTAATAATTAGGTAACTAATAATGACTTATAAAAATCCACACAAACAACAAAACCCGTTACAAAAATAACTACACAAACGCTGTGAATTATTTATAATTTTGGCTGTACAATTACAAAAGGCAAATTAAACCGTAATTCAATACAAATAGGCACTAATGTAGACTAATCGCGGGTATTAACGACAAAAATAAGCAATTAATATCATTGATTGTTCGCAAGCCGGTTCTGTTGGAACAGCGGGGACGATAACATAGTCTGCGATTTTAAGCGCACGGCGCGAACATGTTTTGGAAGTCACCAGGGACAGAAGACCACACACCACCACTATCATTAAAAGTAGAACTTATACAAAGGTCGCCAGCATCGGTAGCTCACTCTCACCTATTTCTACTACCGAACAGCTGTGTTGAAGGAGGAGAGAGACGTAAGGGAGAGAGTAAAATTACTGGGTAATATGGGGGTTGTGCCCATCGTATACAGACTAGCTTAAACGTAACAGGCTAGCATGAAGAAAGCGTTCCCGTCGCGAAGATACATTCAGCTGCAATGATCACGCTTGACTAGCAATTATGGAAAAAAAAATCTTTTTTTTTAGAGGCCTATCTCCAGCAGTGGACTTTTAATGGCTGGTATGATGATGATGACACGTGGGCACGTTGAATCCAAACATGTCTAATATTAGAAAACAGTATAAATGAGCGTTCTTTTCTCTTAAGAGATTTTATATGGTTCACAATATCAGCTATAAAAAGTCCACAGTGTACATAGGCTTCCCCAAGTGAAGGGGATTTTGATGGCGCAGGTTGTAATGATCCTATCCTGTGCGCCAAAGGTCGTGGGTTTGATCCAGGACAAATATTTATGTGATGATATTTGTGTTTGTTCTGTGTCTGGGTGTTAAATATATACCCGTAACACAAGTGCTTTAAGCGACTTATCATAGAGTCAAGTCAATATATGAGATGTTGTAGGAATTTATTATTATTATAAGTACACAATTTCTATATAGTCTTTAAAATTCGGTACCATTACGTAAATAAATAGTGCGCACTAATTATTAAAAGTCGAGGAATCACTAGACACGTGTAAGGTGACCAGACAGCCTTATAAGTACGTATTCGCATTGTTTTGGGCCTATATCTGTCGTGGGTATCGACTAACGCATTAGCAGTTAGCACGCGTAGGTCTTCGGAGTTCAAGGTTGCGCCGGGCGCGGCGGACGGGTCCGATATGCGCTATCGCCGGACACAGTCTCCGACACTCCGGGTACATAGTGCGGAGGTATACCTCTAGTTGTAACAGATGCAAAAATTACCCAACAATCTATGCTAGTGGTTTACAAGAATCGGATTAGTGGTCCGCGAAATAAAGCAAGATGCCAGGGTGAGCTGTAAAACACTAAGTCACTTTCCGCTGTTTGTCTGCCCTAGCTTAGATATATAAAACTAGCAACGGATTTTGATGTAGTCTTTTTTTTGCTAAATAGAATGATGCAAGAGGAAGGTTTATATGTATAACACATGCATAAAATAGTAAAAAAACGGTCTTTTTTTCCTTATGTGATATCCTCAATAGACACATTTTTTGCGCATGCATTGCAAACGCTGGCTGAACCAGACAGAACACATCATAATAATGTATTACTGTACTGTAGTCACAGTACTGTACTGTACACCTTCAAAAGTCTAGAAGACCGCAATGGTATGTCTATCTCTTAGAGATAACCCACAATAATCATTTTATATCCTCACAAGCAGTGCCCGCGACTTGGTCACGCATACAATAGTAAAGTGACTTTGGGGATATAGTGTAGCGGTCCTCGATAAATGGACCAACACTGAAAGGATTTTTGAAATCGGACCAGCGGTTTCTTAGATTAGCGTTTAAACAAACGAACAAACTCTTCAGCTTTATAATGGTATAGATTACAACCTGGGTTACTAGTAAATTATAGAGTGAAAAGATTTGTATTTTTATTTGTAACGAACGTAAATCGGTAGTGTAAAAAGTTAACCCTTTTTACGACTAAACAACTGTAACGATCTTAGTAAAATTTTATACGATGCTTGTTCTTCTTCGTGTTTGTAAATAACAAAGTAAAAAATTTAATACCATAATACTGCAATAGCTAGTTGCTTCCCGGCCAGTAACATGACTAAAAACTCTTCCCTCAGTAGCTCTCTCGCTGACACACAAGCACCAACACTCCACATACATTCTTTTCGAAAAAAAGCTTAGTGCGGTCGCCGACAAACGCGTGCAGTGCAATATCGACCGCTCTAATGCGGCTGGGCTTACTCTGTCCTCTTTTGCAAACAACGATTAACTGTACCCAAACGACAGCAACTTGAGCCGAAGTGTGGCCGCACAGGCTTTCTCGAGTGCCGCTGTCTTCATTAATGAGTGACCTCACTCATCTGGGTGGCGCTCGATTTGACATCTGATTAGTCCGAAAAACGAGTCGCTTAATGTTACATTTTTTGTGCTTTAGACATAACAGATTAAAATAAACATGGAATAATGTTCAGTAAATTCCGTTTATGTACATATGTTTATATATTATGACCTATATGTCACTCTGTTATGTAAGCAATACTTTTCTAATATTTAGTCGTGTCGTAGTAAGAGGCGATCGAGGTACTGGAACTGACAGATGGCGGTATGTATAAGTAGAAGTGTAGTTGCTTAAACGCACAGGTCAGGCAGCAGCATTCCTGTCGCGAAGCTACGCTCTGTGATTGCCACCACGCTTGCCCTGCGCGGCAATTCATGGTAAAGTTTCCCTTTTATTAATGAGGTCTTAGGCCAATTGTGGAAGTCCAACAGCTGATCCTATGATGATGATGAATTTTCATTCGGTTTGAGAACAACAATGCATATTTGTAGTATTTTTCATATTACATACTCGTAATATCAATGACAACTCCACAAACATTTCATAGTTTTAATTGGCTGAATCTATCAGAGCGGTATTTTCACTCTGCCGTGTCTATGATACTATAAATAAATTCATCCAGTTTCAATCTAGACTTAAAGTTATAAGAAGTCAAACGTGCATTTTCCGATGTACTCATTTTTTTATCGATCCAAAATGCTGAAATGTTGAGTTGAAAATTTAAATTTGAAGCGACTTCATTTAGTTATTTTGCATAATAATAATAAATTCACACAACATCTCATACATTGACCTGACTCGTTGATAAGTCGCTAAGTGTTACGGACATCAGACTGCAGAGGAATCACAATTATACTACTTAAATATATACTAATATTCAAATATTTGTCCTGGGTGGGGATCGAACCCTACGACCTTTGGCGCACAATATTGGGTCACTAGCATCTACGTCTTCGACCTGTCAATAAATAATTGCGACTGCGATTTAGTAATTAATTATTAGAGATAAAATAGAAAACAAGGCATGTGAAATCTGGTAGCTTCTACAACTTTTGACGACTTTAATATTGTTGAGTAAATAATGGAGGCTATACGTTGTATAATATTATTATTTATTACAATACGAATGTAATTTATGCCAATAGGGGCAAGAGCCGACAGCAGACTGTATACAAGTAGATTAATAAAAATATAGGAGGAAAAATACTAACCCAATCCAAAACCAATCTTGTTTGTTACCCGAAGCGGATCCAGGGCGGTGCACTAGTCATAAATAACACAGAGTTAATACAATAATGGACAATTTACTTGGAACTGGAATGCGTGTTCGGGTCTAATGAATTAGACAGGTTAAAAGATCGTACCAAGGTATTAATTGACCTTGCGTTTGTCAAAACTCTGGGATTGTAGTCACTTTGTTTTGTAAAGTACGGATCGTCTATATCATCATCATCATCATCATATCAGCCGGACCTCAAGTTTATTTTTTTATATCGCCAAAATTCATCATACCGGCCATTATAAGTATACTGCTGGACATTGGCCTCCTTAAAAACGTGGAATTATGCCCATAATTACTGCGCTGTGCAGGCGTGTTGGCAATCGCAGAGCGTAGCTTCTACCCACCCCCACTTTATACATTTGAGCTACACTGTCTTAGATGGATATACCGCCATCTGTCGGTTCTGGTACCTTAGTCGTCTCTTACGACACTGGTAGGGGGAGAAGTACTATACATACTCAACTGGCACCTCACGGTTTGCAATATTTTAATACATTAAATTGACTTAGATATTTTGACGTAAAAAACGAACACTTCTAGATTCATCATACCAGCCATTGGGACTCCACTGCTGAACATAAGCCTCTCTAAGAAAGCTTTTTTCGCAATCACAGAGCGCAACTATCGCGATGGGGATGCTGCTGCCCATCCCCGCTTTGTGCATTTGAGGTGCACTGTTTCGGATATACCACCATCTGTTGGTTCTGGAACATTAGTCGCCTCTTACAACACCTGGTGCAGGGGAGGTACTTTTCTATTCTGAAGGTACCTCACGGCACAGCATGGTTCTAAATTCGTATCTCTATATTGGTCTGGTATAATCGTACCAGCAATAGGATTCTTTCTGTACCGGCTCAATACAAATTGTCTCCATTCTTTTGTAACACGGTGCTTGTATTCAAGGTTTCACAAGTCATGCCAGCTGGTTGTGTCCCGAGTGACCGTTTGTTATGTAACATTTGGACCGTCGTATTGCGTCGCGATATGCAATAGCAAAGTATCAGCTAAATGCTAATTTTGAAGGCAAGTAGAAGGGAGACAATAAAAAATAGTAGATGTATAAAAACAGTGGAATAAAAAAAAATCTGTGATTATCAGAGGTATGCGCAGTAGAGGTTTCCTTAAGGTAAAGTAATAGACAATTATGTATGTTTTGTTGTTTTTTTTTTATTAGGCTAGGTCGACAAACAAGCGGACAGTCTGCGTGATAATAAGCGTCACTGCAGCCTATAGACGCTCGTAATATCACAAGGATATCACTAGCGGATTGCCAACCTTATGACTTGAAATTATTATGTCAGTAATGTGACATGATAATTTCAAGTCATTGTCTGTCTTTCCCAGACCGGAATACAGTAATGCGAACACTGCTATTTGACGGTAGAAATAGATGAGAGTGAGGTAGCAATGCATACTACTTTTTATGAGGTCTACCTCATGTAGATTTGTAGGGAGTTCTAATGCTGATATCATATATTTAATATCATAGTTTAAAATTATGTGAACTCTTCTTGCAGGACACATTCGGTCGCGCCAAGACCTGGGTGAAGGAGCTGCAGCGGCAGGCGTCGCCGTCGATAGTGATCGCGCTGGCCGGCAACAAGAGCGACCTGGCCGCCAAGCGGATGGTGGAGTTTGAGGAGGCGCAGGCGTACGCTGACGAGAACGGTCTCCTCTTCATGGAGACCAGCGCCAAGACGGCCATGAACGTCAACGACATATTCCTAGCTATCGGTGAGTTGGGACGAGCTTTCTGATGCTCCATACATACTTTATACTAGTAATTCGCACAAGGGTCAATATGGACCCGACGCTTTTATGAAGCAATTTAGTCCGCGTGATAGTAAGCGTCACTGCAGCCTTGCACATTGTGACTTGAGGATATTATGCCACATTACCCAGTAAATTCACAGCCTCTCACTCTTTAGACCGGAACACAGCAATGCGAACACTCCTGTTTGACGGTAAAAATGGATGAGAGTAAGGTACCAATTTAGACGAACGTTTGTATGAGTTCTACCTTTTGTGATTTTTTTAGTTATAATATGTAATAATTATAGTAAATTCCCACAACATCTCATACATTGACCTGACTCCGTGATAAGTCGCTTAAAGCACTTGTGTTACGGACGCCAGACAACAGAGGAATCACAAATATACGACTAAAATATATATAACACCCAGACACAGAACAAACACAAATATCATCGTATAAATATTTGCTCTGGGTGGGAGTCGAACCCACGATAAATAAAATAATAACAAGAACAAAGGTGCGTAACGCTGCACAAGGTAATATAAGTGACTTCTTTATAATGGCTGCGTAGTTTCCCTTCAAATTCCCCCGTATTGCAATATACATATACATACATACATACATATGAGCGCGAGTACATTTATAATTATGATTCATAACCTGTAATTAGTAATGACTACGCCATTAAGACACTACTTGATGTATTATTTTCTTTGCATTGTATAAAGTTGTTCTTTTTTTTTTTTTAATATCTCGAGACGAATACATAACGTGAAAAAAGGTTTCGTCGATGTTTTTGATAACTTCGTATAGATGCGGTATGCGTATATAACGGCCATAATACATGGAAGAATTACGAAATGGCCTGCTCAATTCGAACGAGTAGGATGCCACGTGGCGCAAGTATAACGAAGGCAAAATTAATAGGCAATAATTTTATTTGTTTTGGTTTACTTTCAACGCCTATCAGAATTGTCATCATAGTAAATCTCTGCGCACTTTTAAGATCAAATCAATTTAAATCTCTGTTGTTGGATGCTCTTTTGGCTTCGTTTAAATATTAGAATATTAAATAAACATGAAGGCTGGGAGAAGCAAGCTTTACTAACAATGTTCATACGTTAATCTGAGGATATCATTAAATTTAGTGCAGTAATTACGTTGTCCTGTCCCTGCTCGATAGTTGATAGGGAGATATTCGTGTATAAGACCTATTGTAATAGTTATCGTGGTAGCTAAGCACCATAGTCCTGGTCTGGTCCAAAGAATCACTGCCGGCATCTGGACTTATGATTTACTTGTCAATGGAATGATGGGCCATAAAAAAGTTTTTATTTATTTTGGTTGTACATATTTTTTATATGTATCTAATCATTATTTGTAGTGTGATCAACGCGAGATGAATTGGATTGATATTTTGGTGGATTATAGATGATTGGATGGACATAAAGGATCTGGTGGCTCGCGTAATGAAAATTACTCAATTAGTTTAAAGTAGGCTTAATGACCTGTTTGTTCAAATGACTTATGATCCTTTAGGTAATTACGAGGGGTGATCCAAAAGTAATGATAATGAATATTAAAAAACATGATTATACCAAATTTTTTAATTTATTTTTCTACATAGTCTCCTAACAAGTTAATGCATTTAGTCCATCTTTTTTCTAAACCTAAAATTCCCTTTTAAAAAAAATCTTTTTCTTGACTCTCCAAAAAAGCCTCTACAGCGGACATCACTTCGCTATCGTCTTCAAATTTCTTGCCTCGGAGGTGTTCCTTGAGCCGAGGAAAGAGATAGAAGTCGCTGGGAGCTAGATCTGGCGAATAGGGAGGGTGTTCGACCAATTCAAATCCCATTTCTTGAATGGCAGCTATCGCAACTGCAGCTTTGTGAGCCGGTGCATTGTCTTGATGAAACAGCACTCCAGCGCGCAGCTTGCCGCGTCTTTTTTCCTTGATGGCCTCCCGCAATCTTTTTATTTGGTCTGCATAGTAAGAGCCTGTAATAGTGGCTCCCTTTTCCAAATAATCCACCATTATAATTCCTTCTGCGTCCCAGAACACGGAGGCCATAACCTTCCCCGCCGAACTCGACACTTTGAATTTCTTCGGCGTCGGTGAGGAGGCTCGTTTCCACTTCATTGACTGCTGTTTCGTTTCAGGATCGAAATGATGGATCCAGGTCTCGTCCATGGTCACAAAACGTGACAAAAAATTTTCCTGGTCAAGTTGAAACTTTTCGAGATTAGCCTTGGAAGTGTCAATTCGTTTCTTCTTTTGTTCGTCGGTTAACATTCTCGGTACCCAACGCGCTGACACCTTTTTCATATGCAATTCATTTGCGAAGATTCTTTGGATACTGCCATATGAAATCCTTGTGACCTCAGCTACGTGCCTGATGGTCACTCTTCGATCTGCCAACACGATATCTTCAACTTTTTTCACGTTATCCTCAGTGAGGGACGTGGATGGGCGTCCTTCGCGAGGTTCGTCTTCTGTAGATGTTCTGCCCAACTTAAACTCCTTGGCCCAGCATGCAACTGTGGAATAAGGAGGAGCAGAGTCCCCTAATGTTTCCACCAAGTCGCTGTGTATGTCTTTGGTAGATTTGAAATCCCTATCGTCTTCAAAGCTTTTTAAATGAAAAATTCTCAGGTGACGTTGGAACTGACGTCAGCATTAGGTTAGTCAGATAAAGAAAATAATGAAACGTCATGTCATTATATGTATAAGAACGGAGTCGTGCCGTAGATAAATAAAATTATAAAATATGCGCTAAAAACAATATCTTGAAAACGATAAAATTAAGCTGCCCATTATCACCGGCCACATTTTATGCAAATGAAGTCAAAACAAGAAATAAGACGCAGACAAAGAGCCCGATTAATTTATATTTTTTTCTTTATGTCTGCGAATGTGTGTCAACAGTTCGCCCTTGTTTTTATTATCGGCCAGTGTGCTGGCTCCAGCGATAAGCAGGATTGGATGCTTGCAAAAAAGGTCGATAGACGTTTTGTTTCCCTGCGAGCAGTGCTTAAGCTTGCATTCATGCTTTCCCGATAGTAAACACGTCGGAATGATTCATGAATGAGTCTTTTCCTTATGGTTTGCTTACATTGGTAAGCAGGATACTTTTTTTTAATTATTAGCGTTGGATTTTGTTTCTATTAAATCGCAAACTCTAGTCGATGTTCTAATTACAAATATATTCAAATGATGGATGAAAGTAGATTTACTAAAGTGATTTACTGAGATTATAGACGGATGTTGATCGGTGGACGTCTGTGACCAAATTTATATTTTATACTCCTTTAAACATAGAGCTTGATTTATTATATTTTTAAATTATTAAAATAGTTTTTTGTCTACAATTTATGTTAGGTGGTTAGGAGGTTAGGATGTGTGTTTCTATGCTATATTATGGACAAATATTACACATATAAACTTAACTTTAAGTCATTATATCTATTAAAACATACGTATCGAAATCGTTGCGCAGTTTTAAAGATCCAGGCATACATAGGGCACAAATAGACACCGGGAAGTGACTCTGTTTTATATTAGGTAGTAATGAAAGTCGTTTAAAAAACCTCCGGGTTTCAACAGGTATTCATTTAAGTCGACATGTCCTTTTTGGTAACATTTTATTTTGTAATACAACCTTTTGTACTTGCAAGACTTGATCTCTATCAACTATCTAAGATCTAAGACTGCAACACATTTTAAGTCGGCCGTAACTGCGGCAAGTGGCTTTGTTTTATACTATGGAGTGACGCTTTATATGTGGAATCTTTGTAATTAATATACTTTAGGATTCTAAGTGAAGCAACGTGTGATCGGTTCCGCTGACAAGACCAGAAAAGAAAAATTTATTCTACAAAATTTGATACATTATGACATTGACAAGTTTACACTTCAGGCACAAATAATTCATAAATTCTATAGGCATTATAGATGGCACTAGTTTCGAGCACATAATAACAGTAATGTATACAAATTATTAATTTATTAATAACAAATTATTAATATTGTTTACGTCAGTACATTTGTCATTCTAATTTAGCCAAATTGAAAGGACTCTAAGGATCATATAGAATATTAAGCTTTCAAGTGTGGTTTCCTTTCAACCGGCTTTTATGAAGAAATTAATGTTTTGTCAGTAGGAGGAAGTATGACCTCGTCGAAAGTAATTGAAAATGAACAGTTTCTGCCTACACCGGTGGAAAATAGACGTATGTTTATAGTGTTATAATGTATGTGTGAATTAGCCAGCCATGCACCGTTTATAATATTGGACTGTCAAGCCTCTTGAATAATGTATATAATTATCTTACATCCGGCCCGATGACGAAGATGGTAGTGATTCTATCTTGTGCGCCACAGGTCGTTGGTTCGATCCCCACCCATCGAATGACAAATATTTATATGATGATATTTGTATTTGTTCTATGTCTGGGTGTTAAATATATGTATTTAAGTATTATGATTGTAATTCCTTAGTTGTCGGATGTCCGTAACACAAGTGCTTTGAGGGACTTGTCACGGAGTCAGGTCAAGGTATGAGATTTTGTAGAAACTTTAATTTTTTTACTACTTTAAAGTCCAGCAATTAATTGTTTTCTTTCTAAACTTTAGATCAATTTTATATTATATGCTTTATGTTTGAAACCTATTTGTTTAAATTAAAAAAATTTAATTAAAATTTCATTAAAACAAATTATGATGCCAAACATCATAATGCTAATTTAGATAACCCGTGCGACGCTTCTACTTTGACACCTGTCATTCGGATCAAGCTATATTATTTTATGCTATCGCTAGTGCTATCCTGTCTACGCCTTAATTAATTATATGTATTTAAGTATTATATTTGTGATTCCTCCGTTGTCTGGCGTCCGCAACACAAGTGCTTTAAGCGACTTACCACGGAGTCAGGTCAATTTATGAGATGATGTGGGAATTTATTATTATCCTTGTGATAATACTTACCTAATACCTTCTCGTTATAGGTGTATAAAAACAATACTTCCTTGTACAACCCATCAACCCGAATGTGTCAATTACATACTTTTAAGAGGCAAATTTTAAAAAATTCCGAGTGAGATGCCGAGTCATCCTCAGCCTCCACATAAAATATCATAATCGGCTGAAGAGCGGAAAATAATTCATAATATTGATTATTTTTGCTTGTATTCTTTATCATTGTTTACGTCTTGTTTGACAAAAAAAAATAAAACATGTCAACGTGACATGTCCTGGGTTACCGTCTAGCTTCTATTGTATTTAATTATAAATATTAGTATATGTGATAGTAATCTGTAATTGTGACTATAATAAATAAATACTAGCTCTATTGGCTGTTTGTTTGTCGATTTATACTAAGATTAAAAGAAGAAGTAAATATTAATGACGAGTTTGTCTCTGGTCGTGCAGCGAACAAGTTACCAAAGAGCGAAAGCGGCGGCGGCGGCGACGCGCGACGGCTCAACGATGGCGACCAGCCGCGCGCCTCTTCCTGCTGCAAGTGATACCGCACCCCGGCACAGGTGAGCCTGTCTTATTTTGAACCTTAGCCGTCCAGGTACAAGAGCGAAATTCAATTGGTAAAGTCACCACGGGAGTAGCCGACGTTGATGTGCTCGTGTCAACTCGGCCCTGAGCTTTGTCATGTGTTCTTTGATTAATCTGAGTGGCTTTTTTAGTATTTTAAACGAGACTATCGATTGGTGACGACACAAGTGTCTGTTTCGAAGGCAGTTGCTTTCGTCGTCTTAATTCGCAATGTCATAATTTGAATTCAATTGCAGTTTGAAACCGAAATGGCATACATTGTTATGGCTAGAATGTAAACATCTCTTACAAGTTATAGAATCAAGATTGATTGATTTACACTAAATAAATAAAGAAACTATGACAACCACGCAGCTCTACTATGATTATTATTCGTGCATAAGTGGGAATTGAACCGGTGACATTTGTACCATTGTTCACAAGTGTCGCCAACATATGTATATATGTGTTGTTTGTATTGCAGACGAGTACGCGAGTAGGGAGGGGCGCGCGGGGGTGAGGGCGAGGGCGCGAGGGGCGCCGCTCCGGCACCCATCTAACGAACCGCTAACTAAACGATTACCTAGATTTAAAACTTATTGTAATGTAAAAGATATATTTAATTTCGTTTGTATCATGATATAGGCGGTCGGCTGCACTGTTTCCTAGATTAAGGGTTACTTAACGAGATTTTTCGTTTAGCCGCGTCGCCGGGGAGCTCCGGCCGGTTGGGCGCGCAGGCCGATGTCCGGGTGAATCCTGCGATGCGTGGGGTCGCCGGCCATGCGCATGCGCCGGCCGCGTCCAGCCGGGCGGAGTTTGTCGCGGAGCCTAAGCTTCATAACATCAAAATTGTGGTGAAGGTGCATTTACATTCATATCTCACGGTCACCGGTCGCGCGCGGGAGTCGGGCGCGATCCACGCCCGCCGGGGTGTGCCCGGCGCGGGTCCTTGCACGCGGATATCCGACCGTTGTCGACACAAGACACCCGGAAATGCCCGGGCGCGAACTCTAGCGGTCGGATCGTCCGAGTGCGGTCCTGCCCACCCGGGTATGCCCGGGCGCAGTCATCCGTTAACCCTAGCTTGGTTTCATCCCTACCATTCTACCCACAAGGTCCTAGGCTAATTTTAATCACATGTATTTTACTACGCATGTTTCACGCGTTTCAATATTCAGTTCCCTGTTATATAATTTACATTTTTTTTAATGTTGTTTACAAAAAAAGTTGCAGCTATTAAGTTTGTTGCTTTCACTTCGTGTTTGTAGTTACATATAATTTCCGTATATATTTTAGTTGACCGATTATTTGTCAGTGTACACCAAGATGGATTTCAACTCGCCGCCATATTGGATCGCATGAAACATTCTCCATTTCTTATTTAGTTCAAAATAATTATATGCATAGTTATTTAAATCTAGATTTACACATCTCATTTAGATCGTTATAGTTACTTTAAACACTAAAATGATTCGATGGACAAATTGTTCTTACTATTATGTATATTATCTGTATAATTATATATTTTAAGTGTAACAACACAGTGGGTATTAGCCGTGGCCGACGTCACGTTTGTAATTTGTCGCATTCCATACACGGGAATACTTGGGCTTGTGGAATCTGTACATGAATACAAAGGAAATATATTATGGATAATAGAACATAAAGCTGTAGTATTACGGTTGACTTCTGGTTGCATCGTTATTTGCCTCAATACGACTTGTGCGAGTAGCTTCATTCACTGATCTGTCGGGGTGCTCTCACGCTGTCGCGGGACATGATGCTAGAGGTTAGGTGCGAATGTATGGCTCCTTCGAACTCACTAATTAACTAGCATCTAAGTAACCTCAGAATTTGATTAATACTTGTTCTGAAGTACGGTGTAATCTATAGATAATAATTTAGATAGGTAAGTCGTAGTGTATAGACTATATGACTGCTCCTATTTCTCTAAAAAAAAATATTTGTCTATATCCGCGGCCGGTTCCAGTCGGCGCGTGAGATGCCGTGTGAGAGTACCCCGTGACTCATCGATATTCTAAAAGGCTTGCGTCACCGATTTATGTAGTACGTATGTATGTATACCTTTAGTGGAATGTTTTATTTATCCGAACGTATTGGAAAGTAACATCTTTACACGAGTGCAAACGAGTCCTGACGCTCCGTAACGCTTCTAAATATAATAGTATTTTTTTTGTGATAATGGAAATACACGTATACTCACTTTGAACCGTATATAACGTGTAGACGTCGATGTTGGAACTCGGACGTAGCTTGAATTATGATTTTTTTTTATTATATTATACCTTACAACCGCCACCTGGCGAGTGTAACTTTTAATTAATTTAAAATCGAGTCTATTGCAAATTTTTACATAGATGATATATGTATAATGTTATTGGCAAATGTTGGAAATTTTATATTGTGTAATTGTGGCTGCGGACCAAGACAGCGCAGTCTCATGGCCGTCGCCGCATCCGCGGACCTCGGCCCCCTATGTTTCCACCGTTCACCCTATAAAGCTAGTGTATAATTGCTAACTGAACGTTTTTTTGGTCAAGAGTCGATTGATTGAGAAGGCGGCCGATTGAGCCCAGTCTTGTGTACCGCAGCCCGAGTCCGACTTGTTCGGAGAGCAAATAGACGGAACATAACGCAGGCTGGCGGAAGGACGCTGGGCAGGTAATATTGTATGTTTTGTATTGTGTAAATATTTTGGATTTATTAAGATTATTATATTGAATAAAAAAATATTGTAAATGAACGCTTGTTGGGTTTTATTTGCGCTGTTATCTACATACCTACTCGAGATACAAAATTTTATAACCGCTTCCTTACTGTAAATGTCGTCAACACATGTGACCTTTATTAGTCTATATATGCAAGATCACCTTTTTTCACGATGACACGAAAAGTGAGGTGTCCTGTCGACGTCGTGTTCGTTGCGGTACTCACGATTTGGTGTTGAGGGAAGGAAATATAAAGGCGTTTTTTGAATTGATGAAACAGTAAAAATGCCATTATCTTTTGGCCAAATGCAATCTGGCCAAAAAGAAACGCAGAGCAAATATCGAGTGTTCGGCCTTTTTAGTTGGCACAGCCAGTACTCGCTAATCGAGTAATTATAACAATATTAAACACAAAGTTGTAACAGGCTTGACTATTTTTTTTTAGTTAAACACAATATTACAACAAGAGATCCAACCTACCCAAATCTATGAAAACTTCCCAATCAATAATAATCTATAGAAGCGAGCAATTTGAGTTCACAAGCTTCTTGAATCTTGAATCAAAAATTTGGCAGATTTTAGTAGGTTGATCTGTTGCTTACTGTACAATTAATGATTGAAGGTACCTAAACAAAATTCAAAAAATGAAAGAACAAAGTATATAATAAATAGTTTATTCAAATTAAATATAAACATGTTGCGCTTGTCAGTTTGGTCTTTACAATAAGTACAATCCATATGGCACCTTCACACAATATTATCTAGCTAATATACATTATATACTTCTCGCGGACAAACGTGGCATAACCTCTATATACATAAGTCCTCACAATACTGAAATGGAAAGCTAATAAAAAAGTGAGCTAAACATTTGTTTAATGACGT
Source organism: Heortia vitessoides (assembly GCA_020976665.1). Lineage (NCBI taxonomy): Eukaryota > Metazoa > Arthropoda > Insecta > Lepidoptera > Crambidae > Heortia > Heortia vitessoides. The sequence continues at coordinate 18,987,563 of JACJUM010003174.1, read as the reverse complement.
CAGCAAACAATTATACGGTCCGCTTGATGATAAACGTGACCTATAGACATCACTAGCGTGCAGCAACTTAGTGAACTGAAGATACAATGTCACTTTTACCCAGTAATTTTACTGCCTCTCACTCTTAAAGCCGAAACAGCAATGCGAACACTGCTATTTGGCGGTAGATATAAGCGAGAGTGAGGTACTGATGCCGGCGACCTCAGAATAAGGAGTACCCTCTAGTAAAGCTAAATAAAGCGCGTTTTTAAAGCCGTTAATAATTTTATCGCGAGTAGTGAACGCGTGTCTCAAAATATTAGTAGGTATTTGAATATTTAGTTTTTTATTCTTATACACGATTAATACGAGCTTATGTTCGTCTGATCGACAACTGATGTAAAAAATAAATGTTTCCTACAAAGTACAAACACTACAATATATCGTCGCATAAGTTCTAACACCGCGTATGTCAAAGTTGGCGACTTAATAGTTAAGCCCAATAATAACACGATATTACATTTCTAAAGCTGCAGTAAACGTTTTATACCGTGTATTGTTTAAACGAAATCTATTTTGGACCAACTAAATGCACAAGCATTTAGTTTTAAAATGATTTTATGAAACGTGACTAATGTTTTCCCCATTGGTAAAGTGTCAACATTTTGACTTAGGCGGTGTTAGAACTTAAACGACGATATGTGTAGGTACTCTTTGATGAAAACTGGAACGACCTAAAACTAGTTTTACCTTTTGAAGTAATGGCGTTGGGGTCCATAATACAAATTTTTCGAAACGTGTTTTCTATTATAATATTCTAAAGATAATTGATATTTTTAATTTGCGAATTAATCGCGATATATCTTGAAATGTGGTATATGTATTCATTTAAGATGATAGTTTTCTACAAGGAGTGCTAAATAAAAAATAAAAATATCTGTCACAATTTGCCGACATTTTAGACTATGACCTAAATTTAATATCAATCTATTAAATCTGTCTGAATTGTGTATATTAATTTCACTAGACTATAAGATAGTAAAAAAACTCGTTCAAAATTTCACCTTATGTCAAGGACATAAAAGTGACAGTAATAGAAATATATAAAATAGTTTTTAACTATGCGGACAGAAGTTATACCATGTTCATCAAAGAACGAGAGTAGCGATAGCTGTTTGTATACTTAGAGTCAATATGAGACAATCAATGAACGATAAAACTATGCACAATGTTTGAGATTGACTTCAAGGTGACGTCATTTGTTAGTTAAGTATTTGTGACTAGTAACATTATTAAGGCATATTATTTAGACCGTGATATATCTATTACTGGCCTCGTACTTACGCACACTAATTTATAGCTATACACAGATAACATTAGAGGTTAATGAGGGGCCATCCAAAAAGTACGTCACACCAATTTAATCATTTATTTGAGACCCTTCCTCCCTACTGTGTCGTCACATGTTTTGCAATTTCACATCGAAAAATTTAATATAAACCAGTTCCGATAGATAGATTTATTAGATTTATTTCCATTTAACTTCAGTACTTTTTTATGAAACCATCACTTTATTTATATCAAAATTTTGAAACAATAACAAAGCAAGAATCTGTTGAATAATAAGAAGGAAGAGACTCGGTCATCTTCAGTCCATCGACTTTGAACCCACACCTTAAGTTATTACAGTCACTTCCTCCTCATTTATGTTTTTCACGTCAGAAACATTTGTGGTGTCAACATCTGTGGGCTTGTAGGCGATCGAAGCGTGTCAATAGAGAGGGTATGAACTCGTCAACAAAACAATTGGAAATATTTTAGTTTAATTAATATTTCAAATTACGCGATTTAATATCTCTATATATTAGATTTTGAAAAGCGATGTCACGATCCTTAGGACCCCTCCCTCCCTTGACACACTTTGTCAACCCACGTCTTTACGTGTTACGTACATTATGGATGACCCCTAATGTAAAATGAGAACTAAATAGAGGTTAAACTAGGTGCTATTCGTATTTACAATTCAATACTTGATTGGTAAATGCACTACGATTCGTATGATGGCTGTGCTTTAGATATAGTGTCTTAACATAAGTGGCAATAATGAAATCTAATTACAATGTATTAACGAAATAATTAATTTATTTGGTACGCAATATAGATACCAACGTTATAAAATATATCAATATATTTTATGGTAAATATGAAATTATATTTGGATGTCAATACGCACCACACGCACGCATACTTACAAGTGTATGAGATTACTAAAAAGTCCATATTGTCAAGTTTATCTATTGGCACACAATAAGGGCTGGGTATATAAGATTTTGTTGTAACAATAATAATAATAACTTTATTCAACAACAAAAGGAAACTTAAACTAAAATACATTTTGATACTTCGGTACCTAAACTAGGTCTAGCCTGTTACAATATTTATATCGCCAGCCCTTATATGTGGACTTGAATTATTTATTTATATTCTAGTTTAGGATGACCAATAGCTTAAACACCTTCCTGCATTGTCCACGATCATCAAGGCTATTGGTTTTGGTGACATTAAACAAAATAATGTTTAGTGATCGAAAATATAAGGAAAATAAATTAAAAACAAAAATTAAAATATTTCTGATCGAATTCAAATAATTTATATTTTATTTATATTATTTTATTTATTATATTAATAATTTATACCTATCTTTATGGATAGGCTGGTTGAATCAATTCGAGAGTGTTGTAAAGAGTACAGTAGCTACAACAACTTTTGGGGATAAGTTAAAAATTTAAAATCCCAAACTCATTCTCGAGTGCGACTTAAAACCTGTTATCTATGCTTATATAATAAAACTAAAGAGTTTGTTTATTTGTTTAAACGCGCTAATCCCAGGAACCGTTGGTCAGATTTGAAAAAATATTTCAATGTTACTCAGTCCATTTATCGAGAAAGGCTTTAATACTAGACTATTCCGGTCACAATTCCACGCGGACGAAGTCGCGGGCACTGCTAGTTCATACAAGGATCCAGCTTTAATTAGTTACATTTCAAATATTGTAATTACCTTCATTTGGTGGCTAGTGAATGTAGTTTCAAAATTTGAAGTATACAACAGAGTTGCACTTTGGTTACGATTACCAGCGTTGAGCACCTGCGGTGATATTGAATATAAAAATCAACGAAGGCCTGATGAACTGTACAGTGGTGATGAGATTATGATTGCACGAGGTAATGCCCGAAGTGTATGTACTCACCGCTCACAGCCGGCATGAGGCATAGCGTATCATATTACACGACTTAACAACGCTTCTAAAGGCATTTACACACTTGTGTCGTATTGTGTCTAGATGGTGAGTGTCTGCTATGGTACAAATCGAACACTTTATCTGGTTTAGAGAGCCGACTCTTTGAAGGATTAGACAGCTTTTATACAGAACACAAGAAGACTAGCTAATACTAAAACATGTCGACGGTCATAAATTCGATTGGCGTAAGGGACATACAGACAAAAATGTTAGTATTTATCTATTTCTGACTTTTGTTTCCCTCTATTAGTTCTTCTCGTAAACCTGCACATTGTCCCTTACGACAATTGAATTTATAACTGTCGATATGTTGCTACGACACGTTAGAAAGCCGACCAACATTCCGAGTCGTCACAAGACGTTACATATAGTGTTTCTGCCTCAAACAGCAACAAATTCTGCTGAGCATAACTGCTTTTTATGGCACCTAGCAGGACGGTAAGGCTGATAGTATGTCATCCAAAAGATATCATCAGCGCGTCGTCATCTTGTGACGTGAGGGTATTTATAGCCCGAGACCATGACTGCTAGACCTTGGTTAATTCATAAATGCTGCATATAGGGCTGTGCATTTTCCTAACACGTGTAAGAATGACCAGCGTGTATAGGTTGTGTCCTGCAACTCGCGCTTGCACCTGCGAGGGCTCTCAATGTCTCTGGCAAGATGTAAAAACCAGATAACATTTTTTAAAAGGTAAAATACACAACATTTTGTTTTCTATAACGATAGTATAATTACAATTTATTAAAGTCCAGGCAGAGAGTAGCAACTGTTATAAGTGTCCGGCAATGGATAACGTGATTTCTGAAGTTATCCCGAAGATAATATAAAATAATGAGCATAATACTTTTAAGAATTTAAGGTACTGTTTTATGGGTAACTTACCAGCCCAAGTAATCACAACCCGTACTCTATAATGAGGGGCCCGATGGCGCAAATGGCAGCGATTATATCTTAGACGCCAGGGGTCGTGGGTTCGATCTCCACCCCGGAAAAATATTTATATGTTGATATTTGTGTTTGACCTCTGCCTAGATGTTAAGAATATGTAAAAAAATATATTTTAGTATGATATTTGTGAGGAATCACTGTGTTGTCTGATGTCCGTAACACAAGTGCTTTAGTAAAGAAGCTAGCAGCTTTTATCAAATAACGAAGATCCAGCTGTCTTGGGTTCTTGCTCTAGCCCTTAAAAATGGCAAAGTTTTAGCAACATTTTTTTGGGATAGAAATAGGTGAAAGTAAGGGCTACCTCTGGACACATACAGATCACCGTGAGTCTACCTGAACCTCAAGTAGAACGAGTGAGGCAGGGCATATCTACCGCAGATGCTGGTGCTGGTAAAGCCGCATGTGGATTGTATTGGTCGTGTCGAAGTCTAAAGTTCGTCGGCAAAGTGTTCCCCGAGCAGGTCGCTGTCGGCCTCGCTGCCCACGAACACGTCGTGGTGCGTCAGGATCTCCTCAAACGACAGCAGGTTGTCGTGGTCATCGTCAGCAGACGCGAACAGGTGGTCCACTTCCTCGTTCGCTATCTCGCTGAAGGGTTTGTTACGTAAACACGAGAATTGTCTCCATCCCTATTGGACAGGACTAAACAGGGATCTAATGTTGGTTCTTGTTTATTAGATTCAGATCATTTGTAATAATTAATTACAGACTACCACAAATGAGAATGTACAAATTTTGATTATACCGAGAAGTACCGGCAGAGTAGAATAATACCTCCCCCTTTATCAGGTTTCGTAAGAGGCGACTGAGGTACCGGAATTGACAGATAGCGGTATGTCCATCCGAAAGAGTAGCTAAAATCCATAGGGCGGGGATGGGCAGCAGCATCCCCGTCACGAAAGCTGAGATCTGGTTGATATAATAATAATGTTGATATGAACATTAATTATTACTTACTCGTTGTCTGGGATGACCCACTTCTCGATCTCCAGCAGGTCGAGCGCGCCGTCGCCGTTAACGTCCAGCTCTTGGTCAAACTTGTCCTTCTCCGCCACCAGCCATGCGCGGTCCTCTGAACTCGCTATTACACGAATTCATAGAAATTAGACACGCACTCTCACTATAAAGTATAAAACAAAGTACCTAGCTTTTAGCTGTCTGTCTGTTCCTATGTATATAATAATTATTATAATATACACTATTATATACACTATTACACACACAGTCGCTGAATGCACTTGTTCTATGGACTACAAATAAAACTTAAATGCACATTTTTAACAAACAGACACAGAACAATAAATATATCATCATGTAAATGTTTCTTCTTGGCGGGGATCGAACCCACGAACCTTGAAGCATAAGAAAGGATCATTACCATCTGCGCCATCGGGCCCGTCGAATCGAAAATTGTGTAAAACAACATCAAACTATATACACAGATTTTTTTTAATATGATGAAGTCATCAAACATGCTTACAGTCCCCTTGATGATAAACGTGACCGCAGCATAGACACTCGTGTTATCACAAAGATATCCCTAGCATGTGGCTAACATTATGAACTGAAGATACTATGTCACATTTTCCCAGTAAATTGACTACCTCTCTCACCCTTCCAACGGAACACAGCAATGCAAACACTACTATTGGACGGTACAAATAGGCGAGTGTTATGTACCAATGCAGACGACCTTTGCAAGAGGCTGTAAATTGAAAGCTATAAAAGCAAATTTAAACTTGTTTTCATATCGAAGATCCATTCAGTTCAGTAGACACTTAAATCTTGAACGGGAAAAGAAAAAAGGTGAATGTCCTCTTAGAAATAAACAACTTTTTCCAAAAACAATTTGTTCAAGGAAATATTCTGACTCACAGTCATGATTCCAAACCAAAATTGAGGAAGGGTTCAAATATTTTTGACGTTTCTCAGAAATTTGTTTTTATAGATTTTTATCTAAATTCAGATTCCCTGCCCAGTTGGGAATCAAATTTGATTTATACATAGTAAAGAATATAAAGTCTTGAAAATTTCAATGATATAATTAAATTACTTATTTCTACTTTTTATTATTTACGAGCAATAAAATTATTATTTGGCGGCTTTTAAACGCGGTTTATGGAACTGTAAAATTTTGTACGCCATTTTATGTCGTACGCCAAGAGTTGTTGTGTACGATTGTTTTGTGTTTTATCTGTGTCTGAGTGTTAATTATGTATTGATGTGTTTTATTTGTGATCCCTCCGTTGTCTGATGTCCGAAAAATTGTTTCAAGTGTTTTAGTATATACAGTTTGATCTATCTAGTCCGGTTCAGCCAGCGTTTGCAATATGAACGACAAAAAATGTGTTTATGTACTATATTACTTCACAAAATTCTAAAATGAATTCCTCCTTAATCACTGTATTTCCCTTCCTCTTTAATCACTGTGTTTAAAAATCCACAACATAATCCGTCGCGTTGTTTTAAAGATCTAAGAAACATAGGGACAGACAGACAGCGGGAAGTGACTTTGTTTTATAGGATGTAGTGATTGTCATGAAAATCGTTTGAAAAACCTCCAGACTTCAGTAGACATGTTCTTTTATGTAACATTGTAATATATTTTTTAAAGTGTTTTTGTAATACCTTTTTATGTATTTTTATTAGCTTCTCATAGGTAAGCCGGGAGGACCAGAACACCAGAAACACCAGATGGCGGTATATCCATCCAAAACAGTGTCAAATGTATAGGGCGGGGATTGTCAGCAGCGTCTACGTCGCGAAATATGCGCTCTGCGTTTGCCTAGTGCGGCAGTTATAAGCCAAATTCCCCCTTTCTTGGGGAGGCCTATGCCCAGCAGTGGACTTTCAATGGTTGGTATGATGACGATACATTTTAAGCCGGCCGTTAAAACCGTCACCACTTAGCAACGTGTGTGTGCTTGTAGTTTGTTAAAAAATATTTACAATCAATTCAAAGTCACGCACTCGTGCGCTCGTATTGTGCCATTACAATGTCCTTGCGCCTGAGATCGGTTCAATTGGCAGAATACATTTAATGGCCTTAGAACGATTAACATGTATATATTTTATTACGGGCCCGACAGAGCAAATGGTAGTGATCCTGTCTTGAGCGCTAATAGTCGTGAGTTCGATCCCCACCCAAAGCAATAATTTATATGATGAATATTTACGGGGATATTTAATATGGACGGGGGACGTCTAAGGTATAATGATAATGATGTATATACGACTGTCATACAATTAAATATTATATTAGGGCTATATAGACTTTTTAAGCCCCAAAGTAAACTAGCAGCGCCTACGGTTTCACCCGCGTTTTGTTGTAGAACTCTCTTACTAACCTTGCACCCTTTTACCCCCTTAAAGGATGATATAGAAAAAAATATTTTATTCATGTTTCATGCATGACCTTCAATGGAGAACCTTTTTGTAGAATTTCATTAGAAGAACTTTCAAAACAGCAACGTTTTAAACTTTGCACCCTGTTTTAGCCCTTTAGGGGGTGAATGATCAGAAATTCTTCCTTCCCTAGTGCTCCCCGACGTTATTGAGAGAATCCCTCTGCAAAATTCCAAGTTATTAACCCTTATAGTTTAGGGCCTGCGTGGATATGTCAGTCAGTTAGTCATCGTTTATTTGTATTAGCTATCTTGATTCTCGATGCCAAGTAACGAATACAGGCTACGTATGTGTTCTTCTCGGAGGGAAGGTTTACTGACCTCTGTCCCCGAGGAACTCGTTGAAGTCGATGCGGCCGTCGTGGTCGCGGTCCTTTTCGCGAAGCGTCTGGTTCACCAAGTACGGGTGCATGGTGGCGTGCTCCTCGGGGTTCGTGAACACCTGCGCGACAAACACAACTCGTTGATATTCGACATTATCATCATTGGATCATTGGACATTGGAAGTCTACTGTTGGACATATGCCTCCCCAAGAAAGGGGAAGTTTTGCCCATAATTGGCAAGTGTGTTGGCAATCGCAGAGCGCAGGTTCCGCGACGGTGACGTTGCTGCCCATCCCCATCCTGTACATTTGAGCTAAACTTGATTCGGATGGATATACCGCCATCTGTCGTTTTTGGTACCTTAGTCGCCTCTTACGATACCTGGTTCAGAGTGAGGTACTATTTTGCTCTGCCGGTACCTCACGTCTAATTCATATAAATAAATGTAGGTACAAGGCAGTACATAACATACAGGACGTTTGTGGTAAAGTTTGGTTTTTTGATTTTTGACTTTAACTTGTTTGTTTTTGACGTGACAACGTCTTATATTAGGTTGTGGCTGGGAGTCACTTATGAAAAAGTGTAACGCTCGGTAACGTTACGATGAGTCACCGAACGAGAGAGAGGCCCGCCGAATGCCTTGCGTCTCTCTCCCACTCAACTATGATCGGTCTGTTGCGCGCGCAGCACTAGAGAATCAGGCGCATTGAATCGGCGCATGCTTGTGTCTCTGTCTTTGTCTTTCTCGAACGTTCTTGGCGTTGGAAAAACAAGAAAGCGTCATAATACAAGTTCACACGTGTGGTTAAAGTATCGTCAGATGTGTCTGTAGTGAAAATTGGAGTGCTTAGATTCGTCATTTACAACAACTACAACAATAAAGGTAAATAATTGTACACTGATATTTCATTATCGTAAACTATGATTGATTGATTAATTGTTAGATTGACACAAAAGTTGAGAAACTGAGTTTATAGGTTATGTCATACTATTGATAAATGTTGATAGTGTTAAGTAAATTATTAGTTTAAAATTAATTAATTTATTAATTATTATTTTACAAATTTTCATTAATTTCAAATTTATTTAGCAAAAATTTGAACCTTCGATCTGAATAAATGTTTTGATTTTCGAATTGATTCTTTAAAATTACAAATATTAAGAAAAAGTGGCAGATATAAGAAAACTTGATTTAAACTGTGTTGAGCAAGAATTTTAACATCTAATTTAAGTAAATGTTTTAATTTTCAACTTCATCATTTACAATTTAATCTATATTTTAACAAAAACGTAAAGCCTGACAACTCGTTTCTTAATTTCATGAAAAATACGTATAATCTTGATTGCGTATCAAACGTTTCTAAGTCAACTACGTTAAAAGGAACAACTATCGACTTGACTTTCGCAAGACACATTACAGCAGAAACACTTCCTTTCATTTCATATTTCTCCTATCATCGTCCTATCCTCAACAAAATCACTCAAATAGGAATTAGTTAAGTTTAAGTTTACATGTACAATGTTTTAGTAAACAAAATATATTTCTATAGTTAAAATTAGTGCAATTCTTATTTTCATTCAATTCCTTGTTTCTATTGTGAAATTTAATTATATTCATATCAATAAATATTCTACCGAGAAAAAGACGTTGTCACGTAAAATCTTCGCCCGTAAAACCGACTTTACAGGCAACCATTTTTTACTTCTAATACCACATTTCTAATTGCACGATGGTGCATTCGGTAAAGTTTTTATCGTGAACGCCAATGGTCGTGGGTTCGATCCCTACCCAGGACAAATATTTATATGATGAACATTAGTGTTTGTTCTGTGACTGGACGTGAAATTTAAATATTGTATTTGTTAATTCTTCGTTGCCTGATGTCCATGAAAAAAGTGATTAAATCGAGTCTTGGAGTCAGAGCAATGTATGCTATGTTGGGTGAATTTATTATTGTTCGATCCGGCATGAGTCTGGGTGTTATTGATCGTCGTTGTTCCTGCTTTCAATAACAAAGAAAATTCGTAACAACAACGTGAGTATACATTATAGCTTAGAATTTTCTTTGTTATAGATAGCTTTGTATTTGTATTACAAAGGAGTTATATTAGTATACCCTCTTATCTTAAAATATCTATCTACTAAAATTCTTAAAAGTCGCGCGTGAGAAAATCTTATCGATAAGCGATCATAATCGATCCAACATATCACATTTTATCTAAGTTCAGTGCCGACATCCCCAGACTCCGAGATAAATTGCTTTAAGACATTCACATTCAGACAAACACAAATATTAATTATATAAATAATTGTCCTGGATGGGAATCGAACTCACGACCCTAGGCGCAAAAGATAAGATCACTATTATTGTGCGATCAGGTCCCTCCAAAAGTAATATAACTAGTATATCAAGTAAGACTGGCCCGGTGTTGCCAATGCGATTATTATTAGGGTCGCGGGTACTACCCCCGACCAGGACAAATATTTGTATAATGTTATTTGTGTATTTTCTGTGTCTGGGTGTAATTAAGTATTATATTTGTGATTACCCCGTCGTTTAATGTGAATATTATTTAGAACAATTATATGCTTTTTAACGTCTTCAAAACGTAGTTTAACGTCGTGCAGAGCGGTAGCCACAACACCGAATCGTTGCACAAAAAAATTAATTTTCATGAGGTAGACCTCATACAAAAGGTAGCCTGCATTGGTACCGCACTCTCACCTATTTCTACCATCAAATAGCAGTGTTCGCATGTGTTCCGGTCTGAAGAGGAAGAGGCAGTGAATTTACTGGGTAATGGGGTATAATATCATCAAGTCACAAAGTTGGCAACGCGTTAATGTTATCTTAGTGACGAACGTCTATACACTGACTGTTGCTTGTTTATCGACCTGGTGGTGTAATAACAAAAAGAACTTCGTAAAACTTTAAATAAAACGCGTTGAAAAGCTGTTTCATAGTAGTAGAAGTCTGTTTGTAATTTCCAAAATAACAGCTATTTACTAAATGCATATGAAGGTATATAAGGTACTTTACAATTTTTTTATTTTTGTGAGTCTGGCTGTTTGATACGACTAAGCCGATTTTTACGAGACTAACCGTCAGATAGCAGATGTTATAAGAAGTAACTTTAGCTACTTTTATTATATATTAGTCTCATAGCTACGGGTACTACGCGGGTGAAAACGCTGGACGGTGCTATTTATATCTACACTACCGACAAAATGTTTGGAAGCACCTGTATTGTTTAGTAAGAAGTTATAGCAAATGATAATAACTAATTTTATCGATGTTATAATATAATATCATGTTATTTAAAATTATTTTACTTTATTTAAAATAATTCTTACTATAACTTTCTAAAATTTCCTGAGTACACTCTAATTATTTTTTTGCGTCGTGGTTTACAATAGATAATCGGTATTTATTGTAAAGTGTGTTGAGGATAATGGTTAATTATTTCTATACAGTATAATAGATTTTTTGCTGTTTTAACATCTCTTTTTTAAAAATACCAATAACTTCAGTATTTTGTGTATAAAATGGGAAAAGGAAAACAGTTACCAATTGAAACACATTCGGCTATTATTGTTTTAATTAATGAAGGCTATTCGGAAAGAGATATTCTGACAAAACTCGGTATATCACCTAAAGGTCTTCATTATACACTTGCGAGACACCGTGAAACTGGCAGTTTGAGGGATAGAAAACGGATGTGGCAGATCAAAAGTTACTTCTGCAGCAGAAGATAGGTTTACACTAACAACTTCAAAGCGGAATCGTCGTCTTACAGCACCGGAAATTACTCGGGAGTTAAATAAAATACGAAGCAAAAAATGTCAATTTCTACTGTAAATAATCGCTTTTCAACTGCTGGTTTTCATGGTCATGTGGCAGTAAAAAAACCATTACTACGAGCAATACATAAGAAAAAACGACTGCAATGGGCAAAACAGCATGAACATTGGAGAGAGGAACAATGGAAAACTGAACTATGGACGGATGAATCAAAATTTAAAATTTTTGGGTGTAATAGACGAGTCTTTGTCCGCCGCAGATCCCATGAAAGAGTATCTGAAGAATGTTTGGTATCATCGGTAAAACACGGTGGTGGCAACGTACTAGTCTGGGGCTGTTTTGCTGGAACTGTTATCGGAGATCTTGTTAAAATTGATGGGATTGATGGGAGGAAAGAGCAGTATTAGCAAATACTAAAGGATCATGCTGTGCCATCAGGATCACGTATTGTAGATGAACCATTCGTGTTTCAACAAGATAATGATCCCAAACACTCAGCAAAAGTATGCAAAACTTTTTAGAAGAACAGGAATCGAGAAGTATTCTTGAATTAATTGTGTGGCCCCCGCAATCACCAGACCTATCCCCTATTGAAAAATTATGGGATGAATTGGATCGAAAAGCTAAAGAACGTTTACCACAGAGCGCCAGAGAACTGTGGCAATATCTACAAGAAAATTGGAAAGAAATTAGCGCCGAATACTTAAATTAATTTCTGGGGAGAATGCCCAGTATCTGTCTAGCTGTTATAATAGCAAAGGGTGGTCATATAGACGAAAATAAATTATAAATTAATTTTATGATTAATAAATAAGAATTTGATTTAACTGATAATTCTCAATTAAATAATAATTATATCTCGTCTTACTTCTAAAATAGGAGTATTGGAAGTGCTTCCGAACTTTTTGTCGGTAGTGTATAATAAAAAGAAATTAAGAAACACGTTTTTAAAATATACCTACCAAACTAACAATCTAGCAACCCGCGATTTTTACAGAATACTACTAGAATTCTAAAAAATTAACCGTTTACAAATAGTTTTAGCCGTTAGGTACAGAACAGTACAGAGCAGAAAACTTTCCCCTGTACCAGGTGTCGTAAAAAGCGACTAAGGTACCGGAACCGACAGTTACGGAAAAGAAAATATAATTATATGTATATTGGGAGTACTCGCCTGGAACTCGAACTGGTCCAGCAGTCCATCCCCATTGATGTCGGCAGCTTTGAACATTTCTTTCTCCTCGCGTAAAAGCTAAAAAACATATAATGTTAGAGCATACAATTTTTTAAATGAACATATAACATTTGCTATTCCTCATGGCGCAGATGGAAGTAAGTGATCTTATATGCCAAAGGTCGTGGGTTTAATCCCCATAGAGAACAAACATTTATATGATGATATTTACAATTCCTCTGTTGTCTGATGTCCGTAACACAAGTACTTTAAGAGACTATCTTGTAGACAGATAGGTATCAAATGTCTTATATGATATTTGTGCGAATAATTTATCTTATTTTTACTTATAACATGTTATTTTTGACATAACATTATATAATGAAAAATGTAAAGAATTTGAGTAATGGGTTCTTTTTTATTAGTTTATAGATAGCTGATAAATTTACTTTTGACATAATCCATAGCTCCCCCACTTCCTTGACCATGTTTATTTGAACATTCTCACGGATGATTGAACAGTGATTATAATGTTTTATAGGAAATAGGAAATGCTGATAAAAGTATATATATATATATTTCAAAATCTAAAATGTATGAATATAGAAAATATTTAAATTTATTATGCACAATAAATTAACATTATTTCTAAACTGGTTCATATCAAAGTTTGTGTTATCGCTTTCCCTATAGAAACAAAACAGGTTTTTTATATATCATTATATAATTGCATCAGCTTTGCCTCAATTCAAATATTCCATCACAAAATTACCAGTTTTTCCCTTATAATCAAGAAGAAAAAATATGATTCGCACCCCTACCATTCCAGTATCACCAGTGTCTTCAGGAGTAATCTCTTCCTCTGTGTCAACTCCAAATGCATCTTGGAGATATTCAGTCCAGGACACCTCCCCATCACGGTTATTGTCCACCTCGGATAAACGTTCTTCGGCTTCTTCTTGAGATAGCTTACTATGATGTCAGTACAATAAATTTAATCTTAAAATATCTTAATGTGGGTAATTTTATAGTGTCATAACAGTACACTTACACTCACAATTTCTTATTGTTTCTGTTATTGAGTTTCAGTAATTGAAATTTTATCAGAAAGCAATAAAGTTTGATAAAACTTGAGTTAAACAGAATAATAATACATATAACTCACACAAAAGAGTTTAATATCCACTTTTTAAGTTCAATTCGGTCAATGTTGTTATCTCCATTGGGATCCATCTTGGGCAGCAGCAGCGACAGCCGATGCCGGGCCTCCTCCGAGCTGAGCCTGTCATACTCCTCGGCCTCTTTCACACTACCTATAGAAAAATAATAAGTCACCACCAACACAGACGGTATAAGAACAGCCAACGCGTTTTTAACGGACATCGCACACCACCCTACCGCTCGCATTTCTTATCTAAGACTAACAGCCGAGGCATTACAAAACCTCAGCGGGGGCAACGTCACTAAAAGCGTTCTGAAATCTACATAAAACAAAAAAAAATGTAAACATAACTTGGTACCTAAAATGGCTTCATGGTCGAACTCTGAATTGTGGCCGGCGTCGCTGTAGTGGTCGTGATCCCGGCCACGGTAACTGCCATCCGATTCTCGCTCTATATTATTATCAACGCTGTGAGTGTGCACCGCGGCCGATGCACAATGCAATAAAACGTTGTGGCTTAGCAACAGCAAAAACGGGACGTAGTATTGACTTGTCATGTTTGGCGTGTTCAAACACTTTAGCCTTATTTTATTTATCTGAACTCTATTCAATCGCTTTATTATGCTAATTCCATTGGTCTTTTTATTTTCAGAAATAGTGTCATCCGAAATAAATAACCTGACCGATGCCAGATTAGGATCTGTCAATGTCAAATGTTTTCTTAAAAAACGTTCGGAAACGTGCTTTTAAATGCCTTAAACTAATTTTTCCTCTGGTCTATCACACAGGAAGACTGCGTTATCCACAGTAGCTGTTTTGCTATAGTTACATCTCTAAGACTGCTAAGTCGAAGTCACAGCTTGGATAAATGGACTACGCGACATCGTTACTTTGTCATAGACCAGTAATCGATACTCGATTTGGGGTAGAAATGATAAAGAAACATGCTGTAAAGACACACATTTAAAGGGAATTTTAAGGTCCAAAAGTAACGAATGGTATAATAAAAATATCAACAAATATTTCTTATTTATTATTATAAATAACAACAAAAATGTAATACTAAGTAACTTTGTCTTAAACATGTATGTGCCTACCCAAACTGGGTATGAATCTGAAAACAATACACAGTCTAGGAACATTTTAACAAATTGTCTGCCGCCATAATGATCAGCGTGACCCTTTTGCTGGCGACGTGTTTTGGGTACGACAGCAGGAAGTTCATAAGGTGCGTGCGCACTTCCCCCACTACGACGGGCAAGTGCGCGCGCGTCGCCGGGTGCGCGGTGTTCAGGTTTATGATGGCGTCTTCTAGATACCTGGTAATATAAAAAAATATATTTTACTGGTGAATACATCAGTCAAGTATTGATTTTAGGTTAACAAGGTTAGTGGAATCCAATTGTAAACAGTCAAAGTGTCAACTTAGAAGTCTGGCCTAGAAATAATGATCCAAAAACAAATAACTAACATTTCTCCTCTACTAAGCTGATATCGCTCAAGTGACTACCTGCACTTGAGCTGCGTATCGTGCAATATGTCTGTAGCGAGCTGCTGCATAAGCGATAGCAGCACGGGCTGATCGAGGCGACAGGGCGCGAACACACGCGCCGGGTCAGCCGCACGACACGCCGCCGTCACCAGGGACAGGTCGGCCGCGGACAGCGCGCGGGAAAACGACCCGTTTACGTCACCATCTTGGATCTGCTTGATAATCTCTGCTGACATCATCTATGAAAAAGTGTCGAATATGTAAACTCCAGGCTCGAGCAGCGGGTGAAATATTCTTAGCGACTGATCAAAGTAAGAATAATTTTATTTGAAGTTCATGGTGAGTACCTACTATACAATATAGCTAGAACACACCATCTATAGCTACCATCAACACATAAAAGACTTAATCATCTTAAAAGAAGAATGACGTCACATTCATGCTCTTTCATTTGATACCTTGATAAGACCTTTGCTCGATACATAAAATAATGTAGTACCAGTTGGTCTATGATGGAATGAACTGGGTCTGCAGGCAGTGGCGGTTTAAACGGCGGGAAAACCGCCGGCGTAGGTACTTGAATTTCTCCCTCCGGCTGGCAATCAGCCATCAGCGCCTCGAGTGCTTTCTCGCGCCACTGTTTTAGCTCTTTGTCTAGAAATCTGTTAAGATTATTATAGTTGAATAGATTTTTGATGATAATGCATATATAAGTCATAACAAAAATAAATAAACATTTTTGTCGGTCTGTCGGTTTTGTTCTGTCTCGACAAAATGCTGGCGGAACGTATTAAGGCGGTTATGTGATATAATAACATGTATAACATTTACTTAGGCTGCTTTAGTTCTAGAAAAATAATTAGCGATCCATTCTAATAACCAAGGCAAATGAATTTGTGTTCAAAAACCAATTGTCTCACAGACAATGTTTAAAGCACCAGCTAGTATAATATCAATAGCCCAATCGGTCCTATTAAGATATCAATGGGAATTTTATCATTGATGTAATTTCACCCTTCAATGGTTTGTTTAAAAGAGTCACTGTAGGCGAGCCACCGCGCGGTCTCCGGCAGCGGGCGCGGCCGCTCCAGCGCGCGCCGCAGCGTGCGGGACGACTGGTACATGTGACGCGAGATCTGCGCCCAGTTTTCTTCCACTGCAGTGAGATATAAAAGAGTTGCCCAAATAATGTATCTATTTTAGAATTGTATATACCTTGTGGATAAGTTTTCAATTAATAACTAGTTTTCAACCAGTAACAGTTGATCCAGTCCGTTGAAATCCAATGTTTAGTTCAATAGTTAGTCTAAAAAGCCATTACGGGAGTACATTTACAACATCAGCTATTAACCAGTGAACCCATTAAATGTCTAGCTGTTTTGATAGACAGACAGGCCGACAAAAAATGTAAAAAGCGTTACTTTATTATAAATACCAAACATACTTTTACATGCCTATATTAAAATGCTGTTATTTTAATATGTATGAATAGTAACTTTAATTCTGTTTATATGTGTAGATGAGGTAATCACCACACCAAGCATGACAACTATAATAACTTAGGACAAAAGCGAAACTAAAGAAAACTGTACGTACAGTCGACGAAGGCGTCCTCTATCGCGCATGTGATATGCCGCGTCAGTCGACGATGCGCGCGTTCTAGTGTGGGCACGTAGCGTGCAGACAGGTCGCGGGCGAGACTACCGCGGACCACGTCTCTTAAAGCAGTTGTCGTGGCTGAGACCACACGGTCTTTCAGCTCCTGCCATCATGACAACTAAATAAATTATATGGGGAAGCCGCTTCAACGGTTTAGAAAGAAATAATAAAATCATAAACAAAACAGACGAACCAAAATAAAGATAGAGCCGCTTAAAATGAACCATACCGTAATGCGAACTCATCCTTATTTCATGACAGTTCTGCATTCTTGAAACCTCTTTTAAATGTTGACTGAAAATCACACAATTTATCGCTGTACTCAAAAAGCTTCCTCGATTTTTAATATAGCAGTTTAAACTGAAGCATCAACCGTATATACAGACTAAGAAGCGTTGTATTTAATCTTCTTCCTTAATGCTGGTTTCTTAGACCAGCCGTTCATAAACCGTAGACGAAAACCCATCACAAAAGCGAACCAGTAAACCTTGCCAACCATATAGCAGAGAAAACCAACCTACCTTGGTCTATCGTTCTATCTAATAACGGTAATAAAATTAGAAATAAATTGAGACCTTACTCTGAAGTAAGTGGCTAAGCACTTGTGTTACAGACATCAGACAACAAAGGGATTATAAATATAACACTTTAATACAGATTTCACACCTAGACACTGAACAAACACAAATATTCATCGTATGAATGATCCAACGACCCTTTGCAAACAAGAAAGGAAAATGTAAAAGCCCGTCAATTGACGGTCCCCGAAGTTACATACATCACTTTGCAGGAACGTGGTGAGCACTTCTTTGATTTCACTGTCCAGAGAGCAGGAGCGCCGAACCTCGATGGCGTCCATCAGGGAGCGCGCGCGAATGTTGGTCTCAGGCTCGCTGTCGTACGCCTCAAACTCTTGCACTCTAAGGATTTATGGAATACAATAAATAAGTGTTCCTTCAATGTCCACCGGCTTACAGTCAAAACATAAAAGTCGATGATCCAGATATTCATGAGATTTTGTGTCCGCTATACTTATCCTTCGTCCATTTCACCTGCTCCTATTACACCTGAGTCTGGGCCTACTTCCTGATAGTATTTGCGTATACCTGAAAGACCATGGCCGATGTCATCACGCAGTCCAACATCCTGTCCACCTACCCACCCTAGGTTATGGTCGGCACCCGGCCCCCTACCCTCTATATACGCCTATTCCTAATAGACAGCTGTGATCTAAGATGTAGCTCGGTCATGTGTCAACTCAAACTGTTTCACCACCATATCGGCCATTGGAAGTCCACAACTGGATATAGGCCTCCAAAAGAATTTTGTTCATAGCTGCCGCGCTGGGAAAGCGTGGTGGCAATCGCAGATTTCGCGACTGGGATGCTGCTGCCCATCCCTGCCCTGTACATTTGAGCAACACTGTTTCGGATGGATATCTGTCGGATCTGGTACGTCAGTCTACTTTACGACACCTAATACAGGGGAAGATACTATTCTACTCTGGCGGTACCTCACGGCAAACTGTATAAAAGAAGATAAACCTCTGCGTGACGATATTGTGTATGAGGTCGGCGAACTCTTGCCCCTGCAGGACGCACGCCCGCTCCACAGCGTCTCGCGACTCCTGTGCTTGCTTCTTGATAGCTGCCAGTAGGCTGCACTGTTCTATGAATAAATCTAAAAATACGAGACACATTGATTACACTCATATAGATAAAATTGATTCTTGATAATTTATTATTTTGATAAAGAACACACCCATTTTTTATATTTTGCCGCTATTTTTTTTAAACGGGCTGGTTTTAGTTTACTTACCAGGTCGGTGTAGTAGTTTGCAAGATAGTCCCGGACAAACACCGAGACACGATTTTGTAATATATAAATAAATGTATGTACGCAACTTGAAAGAGAATGATTGAACTAGTATTTTGCACGGATTCTTTTATTTATTTACTAGCAACTCGACTCGGTTTCGCACGGGTTTTTCAAAAATTATAACGGAAGCTTGGATCTTATTATTGTTAATGTTGGATCTTATATGTTATAAATGTTCTTTTGTTGCTTTGTTTATTGTTAAATTTTAATACTAGCTGTGCCCGCGACCTCGTCCGCGGAATATTTTTTTTGAGTATCATACCTCTTTACCTTAACTTATATAAACTTTGAGTGTCATGTTTATTTATATTGAATCAATGGGCTGAAAAATAAGTTTCAAGTTTCTAGCTCTAAAAATAGCGATACTTCCATACAAATTTTTCATCCCCCCTCTCGACACCTTACAAACCTTATTTCGAATTAAAAAATAGCCTATGTCTTTCTCAGGGTCTAAGGATTGTCTGTGCCGAATTTCATCAAAATCCGTTGAGAGGTGTAAGCGGGTAAGCGTAAGACAGACAAACAGAGTTACTTTCGCATTTATAATATTTCTTGGGATTTGATTATTTTCTTCGTTTTTGTTCATCCTAAAGATTGCCTGGAAGAGATCGCCCAAAGCGATAAGGCCGCCAATTGTATTATAATTTGTTTTTATTTTTCTTTGTGTAATTTTCTGTGTCCAATAAAGAGTATTTTATTATTATTATTTAATGTTTGTTTCTATTGTTTAAAATAACATTATTATTGTTATTATAAGATGATAAGAATAGATAAATAAAAGTACATTATTTGGTCAATCAATAGTTTTTGCGGCGCACGTGATGTAAGTATTAAGTCAGTTTTACAAACTTTGGTTAAATTTTTGGAGTTTAATTATGGATCTCTAATATATTTATATATTATCAGTAGTTTATATCAACCGTGGCCGCGGGGTACCGCCAGAGTAGAATACCTAGTACTTTCCCCTGTATCAGAACCGACAGATGGCGGTATATCCACAGTGTAGCTCAAATGTTACAGGGTGGGGATGGGCAGCAGTATTTCCGTCGTGAAGCCCACGTTTGCCCAGCGCGGCAATTTTGGGCAAATTTTGGCCTTCTTGACGGCCTACGGCCAGCAGTGGACGTTTTTCAGCTGCTATGATGATGAAAATATAATTATAACAGGGAAAATGTAGCTTTCCAACAGTGAAAGAATTGATCAAATCGGTCCAGTAGTTTTGGAGCTTATTCAATGTAAACAAATCTTTCCTCATTATAATATTAATAGCAGTGCCCGCGACTCCGTCCGCGTAGAAAAGAGACTTTGAGGGGTATAGTAGCTTCCCTCGATGAATGGACTATCCAGCACTGATAGAATTTGTCCAGTGGTTCCTGAGATTAGCGTGTTTAAACAAACAAACAAAATCTTTAGCTTTATAATATTAGTTAGTAGATTGATAATTGGATATAATAAAATTTTACGTATTTGTCGGCAACGTCAAATCATTATTAATTAAGCTCGATGTGGAATAATTTAATTTTTGTTACAACTTCATAATTGTGTAATTGGGATAACCCGTAAAATTATGTTAATACACAAATAAATATGACAGTAAGTACTAACCGCTCAGCCGATCCATCTTCTTTTCCAAGGCAGCTAGCATTTCTTTGTCTCCGTGTCTTCCACTCCTGTCTTGATAATCGGAGTCCGAGTCGTTCACCATAAACATCTCCGCCGAGGAATCACTGATCGTGCGCACGCGCCCCTCAATCTCTTTGATAAGTCTGTCGTAGGAGGCGTCGTCCAGCGAGCACAGCGACTTTGAACGACGCAGTTGACTTTCGTACTGAGACAACGACATTTTGTTTTTGTTAGGCCGACGCTTGATGTATGGCCGACGCGTTTAAATGTCGTCAAATTGCGATCTACCCTCTTTAACTTATTTGTAGATTACATCAATCACACAGTACACAGTATCGAACGGCTTTTTGAGGTCAAGAAAAATAGTTATATTTCTTTATTTTTATCCAACTTTGTCAAATTTTCGACGTCATCATGTACAGCATCATTGGTGGATTTGCCTGTCCGAAAACCGTATTTATTTATTTATTTAACTTTATTGCGCAAAATATTACAAAATGTACAAATGGCGGACTTATGCCAACTGGCATTATCTCCCAGTCAACCATTACACGATACAGAATAAAATTATGTATAGTGGTGCAGACAATATATATACAAAATAGATAAATGTTACAATAAATGCATATAGTATAAAAAATATATAAAATAACGTACATACATCAGAAATAGGGTTATGAAGTTGGAGAAGCAGCAACAGTAAATAAATTACGGAGAAAGCGTTTCAGGATAAATTTGTTTAGGGATTGCTTAATATTTAACGTATTGTGTGTTAAGTAGAAGATTCGTTAATTCTAGATAGTTTATAAGACTATAATTTATAACACGTTAAAAAATTTTCTAAAACGTACTGTGTTATTTTGGGATTATTATTTATACTTTTTTCCTGTTTCATAAATTGGTATAACTATCGATTTTTTGAAGACGATAGGGAAGATGTGCCTTGAGATACCGGCAGAGTAGAATAGAACCTTCCCCTGTACCAGGAATCGTAAGTCGTAGTTTTTAAAATGTCATTATTGGATTGTTGTTTTAATTTTTTGTGCATTTTATCCCTTATTTTTATACAACGGAGTACACCAGGCGTCATCGATGGTTTAATTCTATGTTTACTTCTAGATGTTTAGTGATCTTAGAATTATCATCTACTCCTAAAGAAATATATTGAGTCAATAAAGTCGCAGCTCTATTTAAGTCCGTTTCCGCGTAAACTGAATAAAAATCAATTTCAGAACTGTCCATCTTTGTATTGTTAAAATTGTATCTGCGTTCTATGTTCTGTATTTGATTAGTCTTTGCATAGGATTTAAGATAGAATAGGTATTAATGTTTCATGATCTATTATATTAGTTCCTAAATGAAACGTGAGCCTGATAGTTTTGTTTTTATTATAAAATGATCTAAACAGCTCTTTCTCCGTGTAGGACTATTTATTGCAGGTAATAAACCTTGTAACGATGTGATGTCAAGATAAGCCGAACGTTTTGCGAGGTCTAATATATCTATATTTATGTCCCCAAAAAATATTAAATATATTTTTAGGTTAGCTAGGATATCTTGCAGGGAACTTAAAAATGTATCATGGTGTTTAAACGCCGAGGGGCGGTATATAGCAATTATTAGTGTATCTATCCTTGCAGATCCTTATTAGTAAGCAATTTGCCTCTGAGATAATATGTTCCTTAGGTACAGCACTCAATTCTTTTTTTACATAGACAATGACACCGTCATTTTGGTTGAAGTTTTGATAACTTCTAAAATAAGTATAACCCTCCAAACTAGGCATCACTGAAACAACAGGCAGCTAACATTCCGATAGTACTATTATGTCACATTCTATTTAAATACGGGTCATTTATATTTGCAATTCATTAAAATTATGATTGATGCTTCTTATATTTTGCTGAAGTATTTTTAGATATAAATTCGGTTTCAAAAGGTAAGTTGATCAGGATCACATTGCACAGATATAGAAAAATAAAAAAAAATAAAATGTAAAAACTATCTAAACTATTTACAAACATATTTGTATTGGTCGTTTTTGAAATATTTAATCCGAGTTACTATTGTAATTAAGTTGTATGTAAAACACAATAACATTCTTTTTACCTATTAGTGTGTTTAATGAAAGATGCCCTTAATGCAATGCGTCCTTGAATATATATGTAGGTAATACCTATGTGTGTTTGACTCATAACATCAATGTGAAGAATAAGCATAATTAAAATTAATAATGCATTCAAAATGCATTAAGTGTGGTGTGTTAGTGTATATCCTTGTAAGGGTTGTATTTAAAAAAAATACAGGGTAACAAAGAATATAATATACAATATCTCTTTAAGGTAGAGTTTAAAAAAGTAAAATAATAATTAACTAATACAAGAAAAGCCATATTAGAAAAGTCAGATGCAATGTAATTTACCAAGATCCTCTTCAGACAGCACCTGAATAACCTTCATCCTTGCGGAGGTAGATGTTACTGTGCGAAGTCCAAGTCGTAGTTGTCGACGCGGAGGCGACTGCGGCGCTCCGCGGCCCTGTCGCAGTAGTGTCGCGCCGCCGCTCGGTATCGGCGGGTCATCGGGTTGCGGGAGGGAAAACTTTTTCGTTCCCACCACCCACTTTTTTCTGTGAATTTCTTCTTCGTAGGTTTCACGTTAGTATTTTATTTTCTTCGCAAGCCTTTTCGTTTGTGTATTAATACAAATTGTATTGTAAGATTCGATATAATTTGTACTGTTTACAATTTCTGCGGCTTCTTTTCGTTGTCTGTCTAGGCGTAATTTGGCGTATGTTTTGAACTCGCTATGCAGGCTTCTGGAGATGGTTTCGTGGGAGTTTTTGGTATTATACGAACCACGATACCCACCACGAATGAGTTCCAATAATACCTACCATTAGGTGTTATTAGAACCCATATTACCATCAGTTTTTCTTGCAGGTTCTTTACTGGTGGCTCGCGTAATAAACCTGCTATAAACTTAAATATGAGGCCCGTCTGGTGCCGGTCGGTCTAGTATTAAAGTAAGACACTCAATGACCTCTTTGTTTAAATGACTCTTATATCATTGGTGGTCGGGTTCATCGGTCATTTGTGTAAAATTATAATTAACAAATCTATACTCATAGAATATTTTTATTTTCTTTTGGCTATTTAAAAGTGCCTATGATAGGCCTATTTAAATAAATATATATTTGGCTCTCATTTTGAGCTCCCCGCACTAGACATTTGAGCTACACCGTTTCGTTCACCGATAGTATGTGGGTCAGTCCTACAACACCTGGTAAAGGAGGAGGTACATACTATTCTTTTCTGCCGGTACCTAACGGTTAAGATGGGCAGCAGTATCCACGTCACGAAACCTGCGCTCTGCGATTGCCAACACGCCCAATTATTACCCAGCGTGGCAATTATGGGCCAATGGCTGAATGGCTGATGTGATGATGATGATAATGACTTCTCGCTAGATACGCGACGTGATTTGCGACCCCTAGCTCCAAAGACCGGGCGAAGCAGCCGCTTCGACACCGCTCGTGATGTTTGTTCAGGGCATTAAAAGGCGAAATAAATAACACAAAATTATACAAATCAATAGGCTTTATTTCTATACATTTCTTACAATAATACTCCTTATCTGTGACAATAATCGTTTGTTTGCATAGATTGGCCGCAACGGAGCAGACTTTGATCGCGTTCACAATACGAGTCTCTTATCATTGACATAACTCATTTTTACTTCTATTGTTACATATGGTTCGAGCTAAACTAACGCTCAATACAAACACATTAATATTCCTTATTGC
>JACJUM010003174.1:18717424-18946511 GCA_020976665.1 Heortia vitessoides | reverse complement strand
AGTGAGGTACTAAAGCAAACGTTCTTGGTTTGATGTTTACTTCATGAGGAGGACGTCGTATTTCAGCCGACTTCTAAAACAAATATTGAATGGAGCAGATGGGAGGCCCAGCAGCTTCCAACAACCTAAAGAAAAGCTGAAAAAATGAACAGCTGTATGTATTGGCAGCACGCACCGGTTTCGGGCGGAGGCTCGGGCACGAACAGATCGTCGAGCGGACGGCCGGCGCCGGACAGAGCGGCGCCGGCGCCGGGCAGCGCGCCGCCGGCCTCGGGCGGGGTGGCCACCGGCGCCGGCGCAGCCTCCGCCTCCTCCACTTCTATCTCCAGGTCCTCCGCCTCCGCTTCCTGTTCACACACATTTGGGTTAATATATTATTATTATTATAAAGCTGAAGAGTTGGTTTGTATGTTTAAATGCACTTATCCCACGAACCGCTGGTCTGATTTAATAAATCCTTTCAGTGTTACATAGTCCATTTATCTAGGAAGACTACTCCTAAAGTATTATTCCACGCGGACGAAGTCGCGGGCACTGCTAGTATAATATAATAATAAACTTTATTGAGAAACATGACCCATCAATGGCCCCGACACTAGTACGGACCTGTATTGTGGAAACCGTTGTCAATTTTGAAAATTGAGTTTTTTTGGTATTTTTAGTTGCGAGCCTAATAACTTACAATAATGTAATAATTTAAGTTTCAGCCATGACGTAATGGTAGAGTAGGATAGTACCTTCCCGTGTATCGGGTGTCGTGAGAGGCGACTCAGGTATCAGAACCGACAGGTGACGGTATATCCATCCGCGGGGATGGGCAGCAGCATCCCCGATGCGAAAGATGCGCTCTGCGACTGCCAGCACGCTACCCTAGCGCGGCAATTAAGAGCAACATTCCCCTGTCTTGGGGAGGCCTATATCCAGCAATAAACTTCTAATGGCTGGTATGAAGACGTTAATAGGCGGGTCGTCGATAATGTGTCGGAGAGTACATCAAATGTTAACAGTTACCGGCTCGTCCTTGAAGAATACGTCATTGAGTGCCATGATCTCCTGCACCTCACGGCTAGGGCTGGACCCGCCCGAGGTCAGCTTGTTCTCCGGCAAGGGCCCACTCCCGCTGCCGCCTGCGGCTCCGGCAGCGACTACGCTGCCGCTCGTGACTACTACCACACCGTCAGTTACTGCTAGCCCTGGACACGGATAATGAAATTCAGTGTGTTTTTTTAAAAAGGCCGTCGACGATCAGATATTCAATTGGCGTAAGGGACATATGGGAAAAATCTTTGTATTTATTTATTTCTGACTTTTGTTAATAGTTTCAAGTAAAAGAGGATTAAATTTTAATGATAGTTGTTAAAAACAGGTTAAACATAAATACAAAAAGCTTTCAAAATAATACAGAATTGTTTTTTGAATGAAATTTCCTTATCGCGCGTCACGAAAGGGGGCTCGGCGGATAAAATGAAGTCCAAAAGACGTTCGCCGCGTGGCGTCTCTGTCTGTCACTCTGTCTATCTCTCTCTCATAGAAAGCGAACCGGTTATTTTTATTTCGTTTTTCTATTTCGCATTGAACAGTGTGGTGTGGTGATTTCTTCCTGTAAACCTGCACATTCTCCCTTACGATAATCAAATTTATGACCGTCGATATGGTCAGCGCGATGGTAAGTGTCACCGCAGCCTAAATACGCTTGTGACAGCCCAATCGTTGTGCGTCGCCATCCAGGTCAATAATGCCATCAAATCTCTTACTAAGTGTAAGCCTATGAATGGCTAGTAGACGCTTCGAAAATCAAGTATCTATTTTCATTAACAAGGATCATTTGTAAAATATATTTTAGTCAGACTTTAATTATGTCTGCAGCCGACTCCATCGAATTATAAGACGTCGTCACGTCAAAAATACAATTACTATAACATTTGAGTAAAGTAACAATCTTGAGGATATTATGCTACATAAGCCAGTAAATTCACCGCCTCTCTCACCCTTCAGACCGGAACACAACAATCCGAACATTGCTATTTGGCGGTAGAAATAGGTGAGAGTGAGGTACTATTGCAGACAACTTTTGTATGAGGTTTACCTCTGGAGTTGCCTCGAGATATAAATTCTACGTTATTTCTAATCCATACTATGAGGTCTAACTCGTGTACAAATTTTTATTTAATTAATTGTTATTGTACACATAATATGTTATTGTTTCCAGTTTTGTGCACCAAACTAATAAAATAAAATCAAAATAAAGTGGGTGTTACCAGGTGGGTGCGCGCGCGGCGCGGCGGGCGCGGGCGACGCTTCGGGCGTGGCGGACAGCGGGGGGTCTTCTTCCTCGCGCTTGCCCGGCGAACTGCACGCACGTAACAGACCACCAATTACTTTCAAACAAGGCTCATGGCAACCACCCTTTCTGCTACATAAATGTGCCTCTAATATCACTCTTAGAATAAAACTAAGAAGCTTCGTAGCCGATACTATTATATTTATTTTTATCATATAATTGTTTTCGTTAACTCTTTAAGGGACCTTAATAGTTTTTCGATAATTAAATATTATTTTAAACAATTTTTTCATCTTTGTTGAAAAAATGTTTAAATACACATGACGATGACAATACAATTATAAGTCATTGACACAATTGTCATCAATCCTCAAATATATGTGTGTAGGTAGGCGCGGGTACCTACCTGAAGGCGTCGGGAGTCATGAGGTTGAGCGGCGGCGGCGGCGGCGAGTCGGCGCGCGGCGCCATGAGGCTGCCGGGCTGCGTCTGCGCATCGACCATCGCCACTTTACCCACGCCGCATGCTTGTAGCGGCACGCGCCACGGCGACCGACCGACCTTTACGAACCTTCCGAATCTCGCGATACCAAACTCAATGATTGAAACTCCCAAATCTCACGACATCAAACACGCAAATGATTGTGTATTAAAATAGCGGGATTCTTAAAGGTTCGTGTCGGTCGCCGTGTGTGCACTATCTAATGTTTGGAAAGTTTTTTTTTTCACAACTCATACGATTTTTTCTCACAACATAAGCACTTGTGTAACAGACGCCAGACAATAGAAGTATCACAAATATACTACCTGAATACATATATTAAAGACCCAGACACAGAACAAACATAAATATCATCATATTAATATTTGCTTTGGGTGGGAATCGAACCCACGACTTTTGGCGCACCTGATCTATATCTATCTGCATAATCGAGCCCTTCAAATATATTATTGTAGTTTCATTAAAATCTATTGAATAGTTTTTGCATAAAATAGTAACAAACATACACTTACCTGCGATCTCATGAGCAAATTCTTGAGCTGCTGACTCTGCTGCTGCAAAATGCTGGAGGTGATCGGAGTCGGTTCGGGCGGTTTGTCCTCTACGGTCAACTCCGATAGACCTGTACCGGTTTAAAATAAACGTAAGCATCATAGTTGGCAAACAATATAAAATCATTAATTAATTCCTTTGGAACTGCCATCAATGCTTGCAATTAAGCAAGGCATCAAAGACCATGAGATAAACTCGACAAGATAGACACCATGGAGCAGCAGGCCCGGTTGTATAACATAGAAATCGCTAACGTGCCCGAGTGTCGAGATGAGAATCTCATAACTATGCTAGAAAAAATGGGAATGTTCTCAGGCATCCAAAAAAATCAATTAGCTCAATCGTGTCGGGCCGAGAACCGAACCCCAGCCCAACGCAGTGCAAGTACCGTGCATCAGGACCGGGCGCGCCGCGGGCGGCACGTACACCAGCTCGCCCTCCTGCAAGCCCTTGGGCTGCACGATGTACAGGCGCACGCGCACGCGCCGCCCGCCCTCCGCCACCAGCGACACGCTGCCGCCCTCCTCCTGGGCGGGACGAGCCGTCAGTATTGCCGCAATTGAATTAAATCCAACTGTAACTCTTGCGGTGTATTTAATAGGGTCGATAATTGATTGGGTGATTAAAGTTACTAACTCACTGTTTCGGGTGGAAATACCACCATTTGCCGGTTTCGTTACTTCGGTCGCCTAATATTACAGAGGCGACTGAGGTACCAGAACCGACAGATGGGGGTATATTCATCCGTAATAGTGCAGCTCAAGTACTGAGATTGACAACACGCTGGCCCAACGCGACAATTATGGGCAAATTCCCTCTTTCTTTTGGGGAGGCCTATGCCCAGCAGTGGACGTTTTACTGTTCCAATGGCTTATTAATGATGACTTATCTTCACTGTTATATTAAAATGAAAGTAAAGACAATGTAGAAATTTGAACTAAAAATATGTTACACTTAAATCGTCATGACAAACAATATTTTTCTGTAAATATAGATGTTCATTACAATATTACCATAGGATTATAAGAGTAATTTATTTTCAACATCACACACAGCCCATACCTTGACCTAACCTTGTGATAAATGCTTAAATCATTTAATACGTATATCAGACAAAAAAGGAGCCACTTAAAAAATATTAGAATACATATTTTAACATCCAGACACAAATTCTCCTCAAATTAGTTCTGGGTGGGAATCGAACCCACGGCCTTTGGTGTACAAGAAAGAAACACTAAAGAATGCATCGCACAACCATCAAGTCCGTTAACTAATAATCTTTTTAACGAAATAAAATTATTATACAGGGTCAACTGACATGGGAATTAAATGCTTATAATATTACCAAATTACCAAACATTCAACTTTTTACCAAAAATAAGTTATGATAAAAATTGAAAAACAATGTACGTTTGAAATATGCGATTCGTGTGTAAGCTTACATGTGCGTGCGTACGTACCATGTGTACGTACCATGTACGTACCATGTCGAATTCGTCTGGCGAGTCGGGCGCGTCCACGCCGGACCCGTTGCGGTGGAATGGGTCGTCGCAACTCGACTCGCACTTGGTTTGCTCTTCGTCTGTGAACCGAACGACACTACATAAAAACTACTTTTCAACGGCTTTAAAAAGCGCTTTAATAAATAAACATTTTACATCTTTTGTCAAACTTAAGAGCCGAAGCTTCGAATTAAAAATGTATAAAGTTAAATAAACCGTTAATAAAGATTTTATTTTTTATTATACCAGGTCAACAAACCAGCATACAGTCATGATAGTAAGCGTCACCACAGCTTATAGACGTTCGTAATATCACACGGATATGAGAGTCTAGTGATATCACTAGCGCGTTGATAACCTTGTGACTTGAAGATATTATGTCACATAATCAGTATTTCACAGCCTCTCACACCCTTCAAACCGGAACCGCAATGCGAACACTGCTATTTGGCGGTAGAAATAGGTGAGAGTGAGAAGCAATACATATGATCTCCGTATGAGGTCTACCCCAATCCCAACTCACCAGCATCGACAATACAGAAGCTCAGAACCGGGTAAGGCAGCAGGAACTCCGATATGTTCTTGCAGTAAGCGGTCGAGTCCTCCGCGTCCCGCGCCATGTTCAGCACGTACAGACTCCGTGTCTTGAAGTCGGACAGGACGAGGTAGCTGGCGCTGGTATCGAGGATGGCCTTCATGCCCAGACTGATGTCGGTGCCCAGGCCTGGCGTGAACGTGATGGTTTGCAGGCAGTTCCATGACTTGCACGACCAGATTTTGATGATGGTGTTGTTCTCGGCGCCGGTAACGGCGAACTTCCAGAATTGGACGCTGGAAAATTTTTTGACCGTCGCCCTTCATTATGACAACAAACAAACAAATACAAATAGGGAAAATGCACAAGTGTTATTAAAAATAAAAAAAATATATAGCGATATTTATTAAAAATATATATAACATGGTTGTACAGAATAATGTGGACGTCATCTAATAATTAATAACTAACACCACCCCGCGGCATCACTCGCGTTAAGTTGTGGAACAAACCTAGTATCAATTAGCCTTTCTCGATTATATGTGGCTGTGGAATACTGTATTTTTTTACCTTTGATTTTAGGCCCTGAGTTGATACTTCAGTCAGACAGTCAGCTACTCCTTTATTAAAATGTTATATATATTTTTATATATATATATATATATATATATATATATATATATATTTATAAATTTTTTTTTCTATAACTAGGAATCTCAGAGATCTTTTATGCTAACTTTGCACCCCTCTTTTACGATAAATACGTTACAGCACTCCTACGTTATAAAAGGAACCCCGGTTCAAAATTTCAAGTTTCTTTCAAAATTTCACCCTCATAGTTTCGGTCCTGCGTTGATATGTCAGTCAGTCAGTTTCTCCATTTAAAACATAACGTTATCGCTAATATAGTGTCGACTAAATAACAACTCTAGTAAAGTACATTAACATTCAAAACGAATCTCATGTTACAATTACAGACACTAAAAATCCAATTGTCTGTCTGTTACGCATTTACAGCTAACCGCGTTGTAGTTGCCTTTGCCTTGAAAACGAAATATACATGTATATAAAAGGAAAAACTGACTGACATATCAACGCAGAACCTAAACTGTAAAGGCTACTTGAAATTTTGAACATAGATAGAGCACACATTTTATAATATAGAGAAGCACTAATGAAGGATTTCCGAAAATTCCTAACCTAAGGGGGTAAAACAGGGGTGCTGGGTACTAACTCCGATACTGTGAAACTTTGCTGTTTTCAAAGTTATTCGAATGAAATGTAGTATAAAGGTTCTTCATTTGATGTCATAAAACAAGAGTAAGAAAATTATCCTAAAAGGGGGGAGGGGGGCAAAGTAAGTTTGAAAGTTCTGAAACTTAACGCGTGAAAACGGCGGGGTGCTTCTAATAAAACATAAAAGTTAAATGGACTACTATTTGAAGCCATTAGGACGTATTCAATATCGTAATCACAATGTACTTACTCAGTGTTGTAGTTCTTGTGGTTGTCAAGGAAGAAGAGACAGCTGAGCGGCTTGCCTCCGTGCGGCTGCCACTTGTGCAAGCAGCGCGGGCTGCTCTCGTTGTGCATGTACACCTGCACGACAATATACTTCATAATGCCCAACACATAAGGCGAACAGTTGTCTGATCAGAAATGTCTTACCTAACCATTGATATGAAGGTTCCTAATGCAAGCTATATCCCTGATACGATCTCATTCTGATCTCGTCTATGGTCCTGAACCGCATTCGGCTTTGTGCGGATATTGTGCGCTAAGGGCCGTGAGTTCGACCTGACCAAGGACTGACACTGCGTCTGGGTGTTCTGATTTCGTCGAATAGTCTGATCCACCGCAGACCGGTAGTGACCTTGTTTTCCACGCCAGAAAAATTTAATAAATTCACACATCTCATACTCTCATATTCACCTGTCTCCAAGATAAGTCGTTTAAAACACTGTATTGTGGGACAGCAGTACACAGCAGAGGAATTAAAAATACATCTAAGGATTTTAGGCATAGATTATTATTTTTAAGAAGTTTTAGTTTTTATATTTTTTATTGCATTAATTTAGGAAGGATTAATTTAGGAATAACGAATTTGGCCATATCAATATTGGTCCTATTAATTGTTTATCCAGAATTTATTATTAAGTAGGAATTTGTTATTGTTTTCAATAAAATAAAAAAAAAATCAAGAAAAATATTGCATAAATACACATTTATGTATATTTGTGTTTGTTTCTACTACTGTCAGCACCTACTGCGTAGATAGGACCGCGAACGTAAAGAATTAAAAACTAAAAATAAATAAAAAGCTGTGTCGGTAGTAATTGTTACTTTCAAATCCTGAAACAACATCTTTCGTCAATCTTGAGAACGGTTGCCGTAATATAACCGAAACGTCGATTAAAAATTGTAAAAAGATAAATAAACCAGTTAAAAGAGTAGCGTTATTGTGAGTAAAGAACGCGTAGATTTTAGAAAATATTATACAAGAAGTAATAAAACCGATTGATCATATAAGACTTGCCAACTTAAATGTATGCAGAGGTAAGTCACCTGGTAGAACATGACGTATCCGTCGGCTGAGGCGGTGGCCAGCGCGGTACCGTCGGGTGAGAACGCGGCGTCCACCAGAGCCGCCGCGTGCTCGTCCCCCCACACGCCGCGCCCAACCGCGCCCGCCCCGCCCGCGCTGCCCGCCCCGCCCGCCCCGTTCGAGCGGATGGTCCACATGCGCGCTGCGAACATACACACAATGTTATCAAATCTGCTAATGTTAATATTAAAATAATGAGCCGTGAAGTACCGGAGGGCATTAAACGGGAATGTGTATATCAATATTAAGCAGCCTTCATGGTGTATAAGCCTGGCAAGTATACAGGTATACCTAATGATCGATATCTAATATATAAGACTAATTGAAATTACTCGTGAAGTACCAGTGGAGTAGAATAGTACCTCCCACAGCACCAGGTGTCGTAAGAGGCAACTGCGGTACCAGACCCCAAGATAGCGGTGTATTCAACCGAAACAGTACAGCTCAAATGCACTGGATTGGATGGGCAGCGGCATCGCATCGCGAAAGCTGCGCTCTGCGATTGCCAACGAGCCTGCCCCGCGCGGTAATTATGGGCAAAATTCCTCCTTTCTTGCCTATGTCCAGCAGTGAACTTCCAATGGCTGGTATGATGAAGATAATAATAAATCCAAATTAGAAAAAAAACAATTAAGCTCAACAACAGGCACTTTTCAATAGTAACAAAAACATGAATACTGCTGACTTTACGATGCTACGATGCGCTGACAAAGTCACATATCGCATCGGTCATCGCGAGGAAAGCCTACAGGACCAGACTAGAATCAGACTACCATCACTGGACGGGTGACGACTACAAGTTTACTGCAGGTACATTACACGATCCATCAGAAAAGAGCCCGCGAGAAAAACTGATGAACCTGCAGCGACGGCTCACAAAACCTCAATCTATACTAAGATTATAAAAAGAAAAGATTTGTTTTTTCGTCTGTCATGAATTGACTTACAACTACTACACGATAATATCAATTCTTTGATTAATAGAAAGCTAAATTGTTCTTGGCCAGCTTGGCAATTATTGGCACAAATTTTGAATATGTACAACAAGGCCTACCTTGTTCTCATCCAAGGCGATTATGATGATAAAACATTTATTTGCAAACGATTACTGCACGCATCGCGGGGTGCCGAATGGAATAGTACCTCCCCCTGTACCAGCTGTGGTAAGAGGGAGACTAAGGTACCAGAACAGACCTCCGAAACGGTGTAGCGCATTTGCACAACAAGCAATCTACAAATAAGAGGGTGGTGATGGGAAACAGCATCGCCAGTCGCGAAAGCTGTGGCAGCGCAGCAATTATGGGCAAAATTCCCAGCAGTAGACTTCGAATGTCTGGCATGATGACAGCACACCAAAAATAAAACACATAACAAGAAAATAACAATATATAAAAAGGAAATCTGTGTGCCTCAGTAAAACTAACGGATGTGTACCATCGCCTTGAGAAAGAGAACACGGTGACATTATTATTGAATGTAGACCAGTTACCAATGTTGGCGTGCGTGGTGAGCAACAGGCGGGCGACGTCGTCGTCGGCCGCGTCGTCTTCGTCGTCGTCCGGGATGTAGGGGCACCAAACCACGCGGTGCCACAGGCCCAGCGCGCCCGCCTCCTCCGACACCTCGGCCAGCGTCGTGCACCTGCCCAACGTTTATGTACAACAGCTCCCGGATACTAAGCGGCTATTTAAGGATACACCATCTACATGGCTGTGTGGTACCGACAGAATAGAATAGTAGCAGGTGACGTAAGGGGATGCTGAGGTACCAGCACTGATAGATGGCGGTATATCCGAAATAGTGCAGCTCAAGCTCATCTATATATTCATATATATATTATTATTAGCAGAATGATGAATAAATTAGAATGTTTGTTTGTAAAAAATAGTTTAAAATCTACTGAACCGATTATAGAATAATATAGTTAAAAAAACACACTTTAATTACATTTAACTAAAAAGTAAAAATATTTTTTGTAACAAAGTGAAAATAATGATCGTGATAAATACTAGAAGATGTATTTTAAAATCGTGTTCTTAAAATTATTAAACTTCACTTTTTAGTTCGATTTATCCCTACTAATATTATAAATGCGGAAGTAACTCTGTCTGTCTGTCTGTCTGTCTGTTACGCTTTCCGGATTAAACCTCTAAACCGATTTTGATGAAATTTGGCACAGACAATCTTTTGACCTTGAGAAAGGACATAGGCTATTTTTTAATCCGAAAAAAGGGTTGGTAGAAAGATGGAAAGAGGGATGAAAAGTTGTATGGAAGTATCGCTATTTTTGGAGCTAGTAACTTGAAACTTATTCTTCGAGCCATTGATTCTATGTAAATAAACATGACATTCAAATTTTATATCAGTTAAGGTAAAGGGGTATGATATCCAAAAAAAACTATTCCACGCGGACGATGTCGCGGGCACAGCTAGTATTTATATAAATAACCTATACAATTTCAATAAAAGGATTTACAGCCAATTTTTAAATATTTATCTTTAAAACATACAAACAACAAACATTAAGAAATAGTCTAAAAATAATAAATGAGTCACCTCAATCCAGAGTCAGTAGCCTCTATTTCATGAACATAGAAGTTGCCATGCTCGTCTATGCTCGCCAGGATCACTTGGTTTTGAATGTGCGCAAAGGCTATATCTTGCACCTGAAAAATAATTGCTTTGTTTATATAAACCTGACAAATTACTGCAAATCCGTACAACACAATATATATACAACTATAAGTTAAAATATTCAAATCTATCAAATAAAGAATACAAAATAATTTGAGATTTCCATAAAATTGCTAAGGTCGATAATTAGATCTTTGAACTTTAATTGCCATGGGCTGCAGTTTATTTAACTGCGTTCAACTTTTAAAGTATATCTAGAGTTTATCTAGCCAAAAAAAACGTGGGTACATTTAATGTATAGTGGATCCCTGGTAAATTGGCAAACCCTGCAATGTAGCATTATTATTATTGGTCTTTCAACCTTGTTGGACAGTACTCCAAGGAAAAGACAACAATTATAGTATATATTTGTTAAAAGTACCATATCATTAACAAATCATCATTATCATATCATCCATTGTGAATCATTGGCAATTGGACATTGGCCTCCCCAAGAAAGGGGAATTTTACCACTAATTGCCGGGCTGGGTAAACGTATTGGCAATCGCAGAGCGCATCTTTTGCCACGGGAACCCTGTGTATTTCAGCTACACTGTATCGGATGGATATACCGCCATCTGTAAGTTCTGGTACCTTATACCTGGTACAGGCCGAGGTACTACACCGCTGGTACTTAACGGCTATATTAGCAAATAAGAAGCTGTAACCTTTCAAGTCATTTTAACTGTATTTATCCTCAAGTGGTACTATAAGTTCAGGATGCCAGATTACAGTAGGTGCTTGACGTAAACGTGGTTTCTTGGTATACTAAAAATAATCCTATAATGGAATGGATTATGGTACCGGAAACGACAGATGGCAGTATGTCCACCCTAAACAGCGTAGCTCTAATTCAACAGGGCAGGAATGGGCACCAGCAATCCCACTCAACTACGCCACTGTGTCTGCCCAACGTGACAATTATGACGTACTAAATTCCCCTTCCATGGGGGTGCATATATGTCCAGCAGTGGACGTTCTACGATTGGAGAAACACAGTTGGAGAAAATCAATTGTGTCTCAATAACAGTTTGTTTGTCTCACCTCTCCCTTCATACACTTGATGAGCGCACGGCGATCTATGCCCGGCTCTGGACTATACACCACCCTCACCATGCCGCTCCACGAACCCGGGCTTTGAGGGTTGGGAGCTAGAAAATCGATACAATTCATTTTAATTTCAACAAAACTCTTTAGTGTTTACTTTTTTTTGAAGGTAAAATTGATTAATTATTTAGCTAATTAATCCACTATATTTGGTTATTTTCCATTACTACCAATCACAAAAGTATACAAAAAACTAATATTAAGAAATATTAAAAGGAGTATGTATATTAATTACCTAACTGATACTTTAACTGCATCTATAAAAGTACATTTTATCAATATTTTACAATTTGACCAATAGGTCAATAAACAGGCATACAGTCCGTATGAAAGTAAGCATGACTGCAGCTTTAGCTTGATTGAAAGTAGAATGACTGCACATATATATAAGAGTGAATGGAAAAGTTAGTATATGTCAATGAAAATGCCTAAACCAGGTAGAAATAGACTGAAGAAATAAACATAACTACTGAAGAAGAACTGAAGAAGTAAACTGTAACAGATAAACATAAAAAAATACCATATGCATATCTATACAAACATGTTTTTGAATTACTTTAATAACACCCCATTAATTAATTTTATATCATAATTTTAGGTTGATTTTATATAATTTACTTTACATATTATGAAATCTTTGTAATATTTTTAACAATAGATAATATTTTAATCATTAAAGATACTAACATTTTATTTGATTATATAAATCAAATTACCTTTTATAGAGTAGGCCAAGTACTTTCCACTCATATGGATGTCTAGCAGCTGCCCTGGGTAATACTTGGGCTCCCAGTTGTAGTCCACCAGGTTCTTTAGTTTAACTTTGGAGCTGCCATGATTATGGTTGCCAGCATTGGTGGTAACCATTACATCCGAAGCAAACACCTCAGCACAGCACACTCCATCTCCTTCAGAGAAGGATCTGTAAGATGATTAAGTGATTACTTATTGCCAGTTTCATCATATCATGTACTGTTGGGTCTAAGTTTATTTACATATAATATGAAAATATTGGATGCTGATGATATATATTATATACTAGCTGCTCTATCAGCTAATGTTTTGTATTAACTATAAACTTATATTAATCATGAAATAATAGTGTAACTATAAATTGAGATATGAACTATCCATCTCTTAAGTTAGATCTAACTGTAAACAATAAGCAAAAAATTATTAAAATCACTTTAGAGGTTAGAAATAATTCCTGGATAAAAACGGAGCCAAGTAATTTTGATATATAATATGGTTATAGTAAACACAAAAGTGGCAGATAAAAAAAAACAGTGGAGGATAAAGTTGAAAAAAATGTCGAAAGATTAAGAGAACATTTATAATTCCACAAACAAAAGTAGTAAATATATTTAGAATCCATCATTTGCTATAAGTTTCAAAAT
Source organism: Heortia vitessoides (assembly GCA_020976665.1). Taxonomy (NCBI): domain Eukaryota; kingdom Metazoa; phylum Arthropoda; class Insecta; order Lepidoptera; family Crambidae; genus Heortia; species Heortia vitessoides. The sequence continues at coordinate 18,933,357 of JACJUM010003174.1, read as the reverse complement.
TAAGCTTTGCAAAAAATTCACAAGAGCTCTGGTTTTTGAATAAATAAGTAAATAAAACTGAAACAAGAAAATAACTAGTAAAAATTGTTTTTAATATTTATTGATGTTGTTGCTCCAAATTATGTGAACATTACTTACATGACAAATCTACAAGTATATAGTTATGGGATTAATTTCACATTTTTAATAAAAATAATTGTTGATTAAAGTGGCAGGCTAATTATTCTTCTAAATTTACTGTAGCCAATGCAGGGTATATCTAGCTGGGTACAAATTTTACTCTTCTTACTGCTTACTTAAGCTTCCTATATTTTATCATTCTATAAAGAGGCTCAAATTATAATACTTAATATTTTTACTCATGTATTCTATAGGCCCCTCGCCTATAAAATACTATTATAGGAAATTAATTGAAACATTGATAGTTAATTATATTTGTATATATATTGGCATCCACCGTTGTTGTTGTCTCAGCTGTAATGAGACAAACTTCTGGCAATTTTAAAAAAATAGCTTTTAATGCAATAATGTAGAGGTAAATTTCTGGGGTCAACATGAAATTTTGTCAGAATGCAATGTAAGCATCAAAAGGAAAGGATTTTTAACGTATTTCCATTAAATATAACTCTAAATGCTGCTAGTATATTAATTTGACAATATAAATTATGTCGGTTAGCAACAGGTTATGAAAGTTTGTAATAGCATAATTTCATACAAGATGTAGTCTAGTAGTATTCCAAGAAACTTAGTACAACAATATAAAGTTAGCACAAATGAAAACTTGTAAAAACCCAACATTAAGAGTAGATTCATATCACTTACATAGTTTGAGTTGTATCCGTAAGTTTTGGAAGCATTGTAGTTGGTTGCATCACTTTTCTAGTCCTCGGAATTCTTCATGAATTTGTGTAGTTTTGTGTCCGTCAAATGTAGCGTAAAACCTTTACTTTTGCAAAATAATGCCAAATGAAATCCGCCTGAAGCCGACCGACATGAGCAATACGTTTAGTTAAAATATTTGGTTTCTTCATTATGTCACTCTAATAACATGTTAAGAAATAAAAAAAATGTTTAAGAAATAGCCATATTTCATTAATTTGAAAAAACATATTAAAATTTCCTTTAAATGGAAGGCGCAAATAATTCAGTGAAAAATTGCAATGTATACACGTACTGAGATACTGAGTAACAAAACGCAAAACAGTTCATAAATGGTGGGTATGTTTTCGTTGCGCTCATCTTATTTAGAGCATATAATTTTAAATAATTGTACAATTTTTTTTAGGTATTTTTATTATACCATAAACAATGGCATAATTATTGCTTGGTTCAATCTCATAAATAGTTTAAATAAATTCTGTAAATTAATAAAAGATGGTCAATTATAGTATGACGTTTCAAACTCGGTAAATAATCGTTATAGAGAACTTGCTTCTAGTTAGTTGATTTGACAAGTGACAAAGAGTGAATTGATTTTTTCGAAAATGGTAATAATTTTTATGATTTACGTGAATATTTAATTGCTAATAGAGGTAACGTTTGTGCTATAATGTACACTGTTGTTGCAGTCGTTAGCAGGAAAGTTATCAATGCTCATGTCGCGGCCTGGCGCCGACAATATCCAGAAAGATGACGTTCCATGGTGGATGCGCTACGCTGGTCGAGGACTGGGCACAGTTGGCAGTTTCCGTTAGTATACTTTCTGATTTTTATTTATACATGACTGGATCTTCATAACCTTCCTTTAAGACCTCCTAAGCAACGCCTGAAACTGGTAACATAAGCATCACATACTTCCATGCTTTTGGACTGATAATCACAATCAAATGTATATCTACAGTTTCTTTTCTAGAGAATAAGGATATTTTGAGTAAAAACAAAGTACAGATTTACAAATCTGATAAGATATTGTCGCATTTTAATGATTGGCTGCAATAAGGATATTATTAGTCTATTGTTAGTCTTAGTGTTCATAAATGGTGGGAGGAAAATCTAGTGTTTCATTTATGAAACTGAATTTATACATAAAATCAGAAATATTATAATATTTTGTATTTAGCCAATTATTTGTACCAATTTTTAAGTAGATTGTGATAATTATATTATAACTTATTTTTAAAAAATTATGACATCTAACAGTCTAATTACATAAAATGGCACAGTACTTATAGTTTCAGAAAAATATACATCATAAATGTCACTCTTTTTAACTATTGCACTATCACATTTTACTATAGGAATACAGCTTTATATTTAAGCTAATTAGTTTTTCTATATGGTTTCATTGTAAAGGGTAATTTAATACAAATATTCAAATGACATCAGGGTATGACAGAAAGAAATTGCATTTAATGGAATGATAAGAAAAATATTTTTGGGTTATTAGAGATAATTTAGACCATGTTGCTGTGTGGTACACCTTAAGCAGTGTAGCTCAAATGGACAGGGCGTAAATGGGCAGCAGCCTTATGTTGTACAGCACTTTTGCACTTGCCGGTGCTGCAATTATCGGCAAGATCCTTCTATCTGGGTAGGCTTATGCACAGCTGTGGATGTTTTATGGCTCCTATGATGATGCAAAACTAATTAATAGATTTTGAGAGATAATTTTGGCTTAAAGAATAATTTTGGATGCATAGCTTACATAATTAAACTTTGGGATGGATCTTAAAATTAGTTTACTGTGGGTTGATTGACTGAGACTCCATAAAAGAAAGCTTGATAGTGTTCTCTCAGCCTCATAAGCTAAACTTGCATCTCAACATTACATGGTTGCTATAGATACAATTTTTAACCTCTTTTAAACATGTTTTTATGTCTATCTGAGCTTTAAATTTAAGAAAGTATGAAACAACACATTTACTTATAAGACACAGATAGTTATTAGATAAATCTAAACTAATATTATAAAGAGAAAATATATAGGCTTGAGAACTGTTGAACTGATTTAGGCAATTTTTTCACCAATAGAATGCTACATTCAGCTGGAGTAACATATATTACATTAACAAAAATGTTAGATATCTCTACTTAAGATGAAAATATGTAAACAGGATTTGTATTTCTGTTTGCTTATATTTATATATTTTATCCTCATATTCATTTGTGAAGGGAACTGCTGATGTCACCACTGTGCACAGTTTGCTGCTAATTAAAAACAATTGTGTTTTTTTATGGAATTTTATTTTTATATATTCATTTTCATACACATGTATATCAACAGTAAGGGACATATGGGCAGAGATTTGTTTATTTATTTGTTTCTGTCTTTTATTAATAGTTTCATGTAAAAGAGTATTCAATATTAATAATATTTGTTAGCAACAGCTTAAACATAAATAAAAATAGCTTTTCAAATAGTACAGGTATAATGAATTAATTGCTTTTATTTTCTTTTTTGTTGTGTTCTTCATATAAACATGCACATTGTTCCTAATGACAATTGATTTATAACCGTCAATATGTATTGAGGACTTGAGAATTGATATAGAATGTTGGTTTATATTTCAGTTTCCATTTTCTCCCTAACCCAAAAAAATGTTTTGTGTAGTCTGGATGACGGCCAATAATTCAAATGCTGCAAACTTTGGCGTATTAAGTCTTAATTTTCAGGGGTGGGCTAGGCCACAGATATGGCATGGGGGATGCAATGACGCACTTACTCAAGTATTCAACATTTAATGTAAAAATTTTCGATAACCAACATACTGACTAGTCTGACATCCTGGGATGAACACGGCCCACCCGGATCCCCTCCCAATATATGCCTTTTGCAACAAATGAAAACCTATGACATAGTAAACAAATCTGATATCATTATAAATACCAAGATCATGGTGAGATATTGGAAACCAACTTCTTTTTTTTAACTAAGTTGTCAACATATAAGTCAATTTGTGTTTAGGTATTCCGAGATGATTTTTTTGAAATTTATTGACCCTAAAATTTATTACAATAAACAATACATGACATATAATTTACTAGAAGTAGTGATAGCTCGGTAACCACCAAACATCATCACCACATTCAATACACAATGATTGTTTACTTCATTTTGACGGGCCCGTTGGCGCAGATGGCAGTACCTACCAATGTCTTGAGCCCCAGAGAATGTCGGAATCGAACTCACTTTTTATGCACATTCACTTGAAGAAGCGCAAAAAAATGCGTTTATTTAGGACATCACATCAGAAAACACTAACATTGTCAGTACTTTTCTACTATATTATGCGTGTATCTCTATAAATCCGTTGCGTTATTTTAAAGTTTTATAAAGGGAAAGACAGACATCGGGAAGTGACTATGTTTTATGCTATGTAGTGATTCAATTCAAGAGCTGTTTATCTAAGTTAAATAAACTATCGAAAACAGTCACAATTCTAAGATTGTAAGTTTAGTTCTTTTTTTAATAATCCATCAAAAGGATGGTTATTCTAGGATTCTAGGAATCTATTTAAGACCATATTGCAGCTGGGTACTGCGACGTGTGTGGGACTCCTTACACGGAATTTTGTAACGAACCGCACGAAGCCCCCCGGGGTATGTCTTCCACCGAAAGACGAGAGAGGTAGGGCCATCTTTCGTAATCGCCACCATTCAAACCCAAAATCTACGCAGAGATGTTTTACGATGCGAAATCTAGTTAATCTATAAATAGAGTTGGTACTTTAACTGTCTCTACCATTTAGGAGACCTTGTGGCTCTATTGGCCAAATGAGATAAGTTAGACCGACCTTTGTGGTCACCAGTGCATTGTTGTTTGTACAATAGTTATTAAGTACCGTACATACTTTATTAGACTGATATTACTAACAGACACCTTCATTATATATAGACGTAATTCCGTTTCTCTGTAATAATGAAAGAATTATTTGCAAAATGCATTTTCTTTACATTTACAAACAATTACTTATATGAAGTTCTTATATTCAGCAAAATATTACTTTCTCTGTAATAGTGAAACAAACAACATTTAAAGCCTTTACTTCAGGTCTTTTTACAATAAAATCCAAATAAATCCTATTGATGCGAAACATATCACAATCACATTTTTCCATATATGTGACTAGACATAGACAGACATAGAAGACATATCATATCATACCCACGACCTCAGGCGCACAAGATGGGATCACTACCATCTGCGCCCTCGGGCACGTCAAAATTATTTGTTATGCTCCTTTAAATCTGGAAATCGTGTTAATGCAGCCTTATATGCTTTTATAGGCAGCCAAAATGTTTCAAAAAAGTCACGACTGGCTGTTTATAGAGGAGTGTTGGTTCCAACACTGACATATGGTAGTGTTGGTTGCGAGTAGAATAAATGCTGTTCAAATTAGAGTTTCTTAGTATGCATGGTGTAATTTTGATATAGAATAAATAATAGTTTGAAAGACCTTTCTGGTCCCCAGTGTAATGTTGATTGTACAATATTTTCTTATGCCAACAATTTTATCTGACAGTTATAAGAAGTAGCCCAAACAGATGTCACGCTCCATTTATCGTGCACAAAATTAATTGTTCAACGCTGTGCAATGTTTTTTTTGTTTCTTCTGTACAATTTTCTTATCTTACAAGGACGTTTGTGGAGTTATGGTGGAGCTTATCATTTTATAAGGAGATATGTCAACCTTATTTTGGCTGTCGACTCCACGATTGTCTACAGGATAAAATATTTCATCATCATCATCATATCAGCCGTAGAATGTCTACTGCTGGACATAGAACTCCTCAAGATAAAGATAATTTTCCCCTTATTGATTCGCTGGGCAGGAATGATGCTGCCTGTCTCCGCCCAGTAGCATTTGACCTTTGTGTTGGGTGGATATAACGCTATCAGTTGGTTGCAGTACAGGTCCAGTCGCTTTTGGTACTGGGATACTAACTATCGTAAAAAACTGAAGAACCGCGACCGATAACGAAGGCACTATTGTACGCTGCCGGTACCACAATATATGCTAAGTATTTTCGGGATCTTACTACCTTATGCTGGACTACTTAGAAGTCAGTTTTCTGTGACACCGGGGAATTTAGGTCAAGGTATTGTGCCTCTATGATTGTGCTCAACTCTATCCGTAACATTATTATATTATTAATAGATAATCCCTACTAATATTATAAATGCGAAAGTAACTCTGTCTGTCTCCCTGAGAAAGGACATAGGCTATTTTTTAATTCGAAAAAGGGTTGTGAGGGGTCGAAAAAGGGGATGAAAGTTGTATGGAAGTAGCGCTATTTTTGGAGCTAGAAACCTTAAACTTATTTTTCAAGCCATTGATTCGATATCAATAAACATGACATTTAAAGTGTATATCAGTTAAGGTAAAGAGGTATGGTACCCAAAAAAAAAACTATTCCACGCGGACAAAGTCGCGGACACAGCTAGTAATTTATAAATTAACACAACATGTCATATATTGACCTGACTTCAATAAGTTGCTTAAAGTACCCTAGTAAGGATGAATCACAAATACAATCTTAAAAACATTTTGTTTTTTTATAAAACAAAATGTTAAATAAAACCAAGTAGACTAATAGCCATACAAACAACATGATAGTAAGCGATACTGCAGCCTTTAAACGCTCGTAATATCACAAGGGTATCACCATAAAAGCGAAGCACAATATATGACAACACTATTATTGGGGCTAGAAGTAGGTGAGAGTGCAGTCGATCTTTGTACATATAACACCTAGGCACAGGATAGATACGAATACTCATCATGTATATCTGTCCCATGACTCTTGGCGCATAAGATAGAAACGTATCTGCGCTAGCAGGCCCGACAATGGAACAAAACTGACGGCAAACCCTATAGGGCGAATTTGAGGCATGGACCTTGTCTTGTGAGAAGGGTCTTGGGTTCGTTCGTTTATATGATGTTCTTTGTATGGGTGTTAAATATATGTACTTAAATAGGTGATTCCTTTGTTGCTTGATGTCCGTAACACAAGTGCTTTAAGCGAATCATTAAGGAATTAGGTCAATTTAATATTTTGTGGAAAAGGAAAGGAAAAAATAAGTAGGTACATTTTTATGATAGGTTTAACTAAATAAATATATAATAACTACTTTAAAGTAAAATAACTATGGATTTTACAATCGTCAGGTAAAAGTTTCAGGTAGAGGCAAATATTGTTAAATGCTTGTGTTTGAGTTTTATTTATCTACATAAGAAGGTATATATATATATATATCTGTGTGTGTATACATATATTAATTATTATTATTATTTAACTAGCTAGTTGGCGCTAGACACAATATACTCAGATTGTCATTTTGAAATTTGGCGTTCGAGACTACTCTCCTCATTACCCCCGTTAAATATATGTTTTACCCCCGCAGGGTATTAAAGTTAGGAATCTAGGAACTGACTGGAAGGCGAACAGGCCTTAACCAGACAGGAAGGGTATTAAAACAGGGACAAGTCAAAAGTACCAAGAATAATGGGCGTGTATGAAAGGACTAATGCAACTAAGCAAAAGAGGGCGAGGTACCGCCGGAGTAGAATAGCACCTTCCACTGCACCAGGTGTCGTAAAAGGCGACTAAGGTACCAGAACCGACAGATGGCGGTATATCCATCCGAACAGTGCAGCTCATATGCACATGGCGGGGATGGGCAACAGCATTCCCGTCGCGAAAGCTGCGCTCTGCGATTAACACGCAACGCGGCAATTATAGGCAAAAAACCTCTTCTTGGAGAGGCATATGTCCAGCAGTGGACTACCCCGATTAGACACAGGCGTGATTTATGTATGTATGTATATAATTATTTGTTTTAATCTCATGTTTGAGCTATATTTTTATTAATTTAAAACCGTTTAAAGCAGTTTTTGCCAGACAAAGAAACAACGTGACGAGATAGCTAGATGTAATTGTTTTATTGCCCTCTACTGTGTGTTTGCTTACTTTAAACCCACTTATCTAACTTTTGGTTAAGAATTGATTTAAGTTAAGTTTTTATTATAGCCTAATAAAAACTTGCCAAATATAGGCTTGAAACCCATTTACACGAATAATGAATAAATAATTAATATAAAGATACCAAACTTGTGGCTCTCGCTCGTAAACCGGTTTTTTATAATGTGCTCTGTTAATTTCTGAATGTTAATAAGCTGAATTTTACTAACACTCACGTAAAGCGAAATATGACGGGCGGGTCTGACACACATCTCATTTTAAATCACTGGAGACTACGGAGAAGACTCTTCGGTCAAGACAAAAACAGCTCTACGATCTGATTAAAATGAAAATAAGTCACGACTCTACGGCAGAAGTCCTGGTGGATTGAAGAGAAATATGAGGGGCGGGTCTTACACACATCTCATTTTAAATCACTGGAGACTCTACGGGAAAGTCTTTCTGGTCAAGATAGAAATGTCTAACATAAAAAATGATGACTCTTAAGTCGACGAACGAGCATATAGCCTGCATGACAAGCGTCACCGCAGCCTTATAGTCTATATACCTCTATCCTTGTATAGTCTAGACGCCCATATACCTTGTGACTTGAAAATATTATATCACATTACCCCGTCATTGCACGGTTTCTCTCACCCTTCAAACTGGAACATAGCAATGCGAACACTGCTGTTTGGCGGTAGAAATAGGTGATAGTGAGGTACTAATTGAGACGCCCTTTGTATGACCTATAAACCCCTATAGTTAGGACTTAGGCGTGTGACAGTTACCAGTTGGCAGTATATTTCAGTCATTATTGACATACACAGAGAAACACAGATATCATCCACGTACAAATAACACCCAGAAACAGAATAAATACAAATATTGATCAAATAAATGTTTATTTTAGGGGGAGGAGTGAATTTACGATACTCTTTTCAAAATTGGGATCACTGACGAATATGTCATTGACCCCGTCAAATGTACCGTTACGTACTCGTATAGTAAAGTATTATTATTAAGCATTATCATTATTGACGGACCCGATGGCGCAGATTGTAGTGATCCTATCTTGTGCGCCAGTAGTCGCGGGTTTGATCTAATCCAGAACAAATATTTATATGATGATATTAGTGTTTGTTCTGTGCCTGGGTGTGAAATATATGTGTTTAAGTAGTATATTTACAATACCTCTGTTGTCTGGCGTCCGTAATACAAGTGCTCCAAGCGGGAAATGGGAATTTATTATTATTTGTTTATTTATTTCACTAACTATAACAATTATAATTTAAACCTATATTTGTTATAGGTTCACTTTACCTAATGCAACTGTAGGTATGGCAAATAATTATATTGTATATGTAGGTATTTATGCAACTAGCGCCCAATGGTTTTACCCGCGTAAGAATTCGTCGATGATACTTCAATACCGCGTATGTAGCTCAAGTTAATAAGGTACATTTTCCATCTTTTCTAATTGATTTTTCAACTTTATTTGCAACTGCTACTTACGCGGTATTTCACTATCATCGACGATACATGAATTTAGGTATAAAATACAGCTTATGTTACTAGCTGATATAATCGTACTCTATATTAGAGAAAGTGTTTTTAAAATAGGGCAATAGCTCTTGAGATTAATGATTACAATATATAACCTATGTTACTCCTGAATAATTACGCTTTTTATTATTGAAAGAATTTCTGAATTGATCCTTAGATCTTTTGTATTTGTAATATTATTATAATAATAATTTCCCACAACATCTCATACATGGACCTGATTTCGTGATAAGTCGCTTAAAGCACTTGTGTTACGAACATCAGACAACAATTTTAAATGATAATATATTTAACATCCCGACACAACACATACATTAATTGTCGCCTGCCTGAGCGAGTTCATTGCATCGGCTATGGAATGTCAGGAGTTAGACCCTCTCTAAAAATAAACCTACGTCTATGTACACATCATCGCCCTTTTGTAGATATACCACCATCTGTTCCTGGCTCCTCTACTTCAGATTCTGATCTTCCGGTGAATGTATAAAGACTTGTTTTATCCTTTGCAGTGGCGATAATCCTCGGCCTCATCAACTGCACGGGCATCTTACTTCTGAACGTGGGATGTGTGATAGGTGGCATCTGGCAAATGCTGGCTGGGTTCATAGTGATCGTGTGTGAGGCGCCCTGCTGCTGCTTCTTCATCGACTACGTGCAGGCGCTCTCCGACAAGATGGAGACTCGGCCGTACTGGAACAAAGCTGCGCTGTACATCGGGTGAGTGTGATTTTTACGTCTTTGTATAAAGCCCGGCAAGAATCATCATCATCATCATATCAGCCATGTAAAGTCCACTGTTGGATTTAGGCCTCCTGAAGATCTGTCCAGAGTTTTGCCCATAATTGCCGCGCTGAGCAGGCGTGGTGGCAATCCTTCCTTGCGCTATAGTAATTAAGCTGCGCTGTTTCGGATGGATATATCTATGTCTGTCTGTTCCGATTCCTTATTCGCCTCTTACGAAGCCTGGTACAGACGGGGGCGCTATTCTACTCCGCCGCCGGAGACCCACGGCAGGGCAAGAATGACAGATGTTGTTATTGCCAAAGTGGCATATTATGCTAACCCAGCAGATATTGTTCTGTCCTAACTATAAACAATTATTATATTTATCATCATATCAGCCATTGGAAGTCCACTGCTGGCAAAGGTCTTCCCAAGAAAGGAGGAGTTTTACCCATAATTGCCGCGCTGGGCATGCGTGTTGACAATCGCAGAGCGCAGCTTCTGCGACGGGGATGCTGACGCCCATCCTCGCCCTGTACATTTGAGCTGTACTGTTGCGGTTGGATATACCGCCATCTGTCGGTTCTAGTAACTTACTCGCCTCTTACGACACCTAGTACCGGGGGAGGTACAATTTTACTCTGCCGGCACCCCACTATCCCTTGAAATTAATCCCTTGGATCTAAATGTATACATAATCTAAAATTTATTGATCAATTAAATTAAGAGATAGGATATGAAGATGTGTGAATAACATAGATAGAACATGTCATTGTATCAAATCGTGCCTTAAGATTTAGATGCCTACACAGTACTTTTATGTAACTCAAGTGAACACAACTTTAATCAACTACCTAAACACTTGCCTAACCCACTAGCACTAATCGCGTGATAAAACGGTCTGTTATCATGGCTCGTGAAGTTTATTTAATTGTAGTACATTGATGGGCCCGCACGTTGTGTTTTTAATTGTTCTGTCTGTGACTCATTGCAAGCGGACAATGGATTGTGTTTGTCGCGTTTTGTTTATTTACGTTTTTTAGTTGGGATGTGTCATAATATAAACCGTGGCCGGCGGATATTTTTGGAAGACATTTTTTCAGATGAAACTAAACTAAATGAATTACTTTAGAAAGTGTGTAAAGTCTATTTGGATGTAACATGTAACCTGTAATTGTAAGACGTTAGGTAACCTTGCGGCAAGCCGTTTTAGACAAATAATGATTTATTTATTGATCTCTTACAGAAATAAAATAAATGGTATAGTGGCCCGCCTCGGCTTCGCACGTGTGCATTGAGGATAAATAAAATGTAGTTAAAAAACACGCTTTTAAAATACATCAAACTAAAAACAATCTTTAATAAAAAAAGTCAAAATAATTATGGATAGCATTCTAATAAACGCAGGTCTACAAAAATTTTGGCACAACGAACTCCACGCTTTGTCTCACGCAGAATATTATTAGCATTTTTTGTCTATCATTATTTTCACTTTGTTATAAAAAAATATATTTTACTTTTTAGTTTCATGTATTATAAAAGCGTATTTTTTAGTTTTTTTGTATTAAACTATATTTGATTTTACACTTTTTAGTTCGATTTATTGTTAAATAATATTAACTAATTGAGTAACTAAGCTGGAAATTAGGTAGACGGTACGCATGCGCAGGCTGCGTGGTCTCACTTGCTCTTACACACCGGAATTTCTTTTATCCTGAAGATCCTGATCAGGATAATGAGATAATATTAACAAAATATTGTATCGACACCGATTCTTGATGTGAGTACAAAGTATCAATTAAATCTGTGTCTATACTGGGTCGAAACCGACTTCGAGTGAGTCGGTTACAAACATTGTGTGTGTGGTTATTGAGGGTAATCTCTAAGAGATGTACGTGGTATACCACCGCGGATTTTTTTGTAGACCTTTTTATTGTATACTTAACTACTTGTTGTAATACTTAGTACATTATTTTGATCTATCGCGTAGGATTCAGTCAGCATTTGCAATGTAATCGCAAAACATAGTGTTTTTATCTCCGGCATCACATTGGAAACCTCTTAGGAGTTTCTCTATTTTATTTGGCATGTTTTATACATATACATACCGTCTTGAACTACTGTCTATCAAAAAATCCGCTATAAAATCAGTTGTGTACTTTTAAAGATCTAAGCATACATACATAAGGACTGACAGCGGAAAATGACTTTTGTTTTGAGTTATGTAGTGATGTGAGAGACTGGTGTCTGTGCTAGGAAACCTGTGTTATAGATTACCAGCCTCCTCATCTTCGAACCAGAACCACACTAAGTACTTAGTAATTATATCGTAGCTGTGAGGTACCGACAGAGTGGAATAAAACCTCCTCCTGTACCAGATTTCGTAAGACGCTACTAAGGTACCAGAACCGTTAGATGGCGGTGTATCCATCCGAAACAGTTTAGCTCAAATGCACAGGGCGGGGATGGGCAGCAGTATCCCCGTCTCGAAGGCTGCACTCTGCGATTGCTAATACGCTTGCCCAGCGCGGTGGTTATGGGCAAAATATTTTCGCCTTCCTTAGGGAGGCCCATGTTCAACAATGGACTTCCAATGGCTGATGTGATGATGATAATTAATTACATACATTGAAAGTGATATTTTGATTTTTTTCTACATTATCTTTATATGTATTTGGTAATCACCTGTATTTTTTACTCGACAAACAGACACTTCAGTGTTTCTTGTTTGTATACCCATAAAGATAGTGCCTTTGATAATAATCATAACCAACAGATAGTGAGCATTCTAATAAAATTAGCTAATGTATTACAAAAATGCGGTTGGTTATTAAATTTATGTTTAAACGGCTTTTGAAGCTTTTTTACTTTAATATTGTTTGACGTTCTATATTGATGAAGTGTTAGAAAATATACTGATTTGATATTGAGCTTTGTAGATTAAACTGTATGCATTAGAAATAAATGAAATTAGATTGATGAAATTTGTAATACATATAAAAAAATCATCTGTTGTATTGTTGCAAGGTCAACATCAAATGTGCACCCTCACTTTAGGATCTTGTCATATTAAAATAACAGTATATGAGCGCTATCACTTTTTGTATATATTACTTTGACAAAGTACTACAGTATAAAAATAGTTATATACTTAAGTATATAATTATTTTTATACTAATATGCTCTAATTTATGTAATTAAGTAATTTTTATACTAATCATATTAATATGCTGACATTAACCCACAACCCTTGGCGCAAAAGATAGGATCACTACCATCTACTCCATCGGGCTCGTCTATTATATCATCATCATTGCAGCCGTACGACGTTCACTGCTCGACATACGCCTCCCCCCATATAGGGGGAATTTTGCCTTTAAATGCCGCGCTGGGCATGCGTGTTGGCAATCGCAGAGTGCCTGCCTATATCTATCTATATACGAATTTTTATTTTATTATATTTTATTAACAAGAAATAATTATAAAATATATTAACAATACATAAATAAATGAAACAATAAATGTAAATGTGAAACCTATTGCATCAGCCACAGATTATACGTGAGCTATGTTATAATATTTTTTTCAATTTAATAGTAACATAATTACAGTGGAACTTTTCAAATTTAACGCAAACAAATCTGAACTCCATATCCAACTCGTAGAATTCACATTCGATTCGAGAAATTAAGTACTGAAAATTCCTATTTAATATCTAATCTACCTAGATTGTTTGATTAAGGATCTAAAGTCTATATTAACAAAACATTTTGTATAGGTAATAAAAAGGTCGTATGCATTGGTACCTCACTCTCACCTACCTACTTCTACCGCTTAACACTGCTGTATCTCGGTTAGAAGGGTAGGAGAGGCAGAGAAATTACTGGATAATGTGGCATATTTACTTTGAGAGAGTTCATGCATACAAAATGCTTGATTATATTTAAGATGATAATTACTAGAAAAAAATCAACTAGTCTCAGTTGTCAGGCAGGACTTGAACCTGCACCTTTCCTATACCAGGGTACTGCACTACCGTTATGCTACCGAGACATATCTTTCTTAGTGATATCCTTGTGATGTCACGAACGTGTGCCGGCTACGGTGACGCGTACTATCACGCGGCCTTGTCTACCAACGGAATAATATAAAAAGTACCCCCATCCGTTGTACTCAGCGCAACTGGGTCAAAAGTCTAGTGTGGCCATTTTTAGAAAGTCTAAATAAAGACGCAGACTAGACATGTCTAAGAATGGTTGGCCCATACATTGCTTTTACACGAATATTTTCGCTAGAACAGAGACGAGTAACAAAAATAGTAATTTTTTATATTATGCCGACTCAAGACAAATAACATGATGAAACTATGTTGTTTAGGTGTTAAAGATGTAAATAGATTTTTAACAGTTTTTTCTTGTTTTGTCGTTGTTATCTGATGTTCGTAACACAAGTGCTTTAAGCGATTTATCACGGAGTCAGGTTAATGTATGAGGTATTGTGTGAATTTATTTACAGTTGACATCTGCAATATACAATGACCTTAATTAACAAAATTGTTGGCAAGGACTTTTGTTGCGTGGTTGCATTATATATTTACGGTGTAAACAATTCAATATATGGAAAGCATTTAGGTGACTAAGTAATTTCAGACAGTTGTCGGATGCAGCTTTCTGAACTGACCAAGACGGTCGATGTGATTGAGATGAGGCACAGAAGAAAATTTTTGCTGTTGTTGGGGGTCCCAGACAGTGAAAATGAAAATACTCGGCTGGTGGTATCCACAATCCTCCAGAAGCATCTGGGTCTCTCTCACATTTTACAATTCTCATTTAGTACCTGCCATCGGCTTGGAAGCGGTAAGAAGCGTCCCATAATTGCGCGTTTCACTGATACTGAGGAGAAATCAACTGTTTGGAAAAAGAAATCCTTGCTAAAGGGTACTTCCTATGTTTTGTCAGAGTTTCTCATTTGGAGACGACAATCCCACTTTATCAATACTCGTAACAGATTTGGTATCCATAACTCATGGACTTTAGATGGTAACATCTACGTCAAGGTCCCTGATGGGTCTAGACAGCGCGTTGCTTCACCAGAGGATTTGGAGTCACTGGAGCTGAATTATTTGCCTCAATCTGATTCAGGTCCAACCAGTGTCACGTCTGAGATAACCACTGCTGTGCCTGCAACCCTAAGTTCCGTGACAAACAAGCCTCTACATACAAGAAGCAAGCGCCCGATTCGTGCAAAAAAAGCAGCTAACTTATAGTCTGCTGAAGTGCTGCTTATGTTTTTGTGGTTTATGTTTGTAAATTTTTGTTGATGTGCATGGGAATTATCTGTAATTAGGTTAATACAGCTATTATCTGGTTGTCTTAGTGTCATATGTTAACATTTTCGACTATCTTACATAAACAATTAAGTAGTTTGTTATTAATATAATATTGCTTGTTATTGTTTCACTATTCTGTCATAGTGGAACTGTCAACCAACTGTCATTGTCAAACTACTAACGTTATTATTATTATTTAGTCTTAATCGTTATTATTTTTATAAACACATTATTTTAATTATTTAGTACATCTTCATATATAATCGATTTTAGATGACGTTTCACTTATTTCAACAAATGTTAACAGTTCATCCGATTCATTTGATGACTCACTTGACTCCCACGTATTACTTTGTGATTGCCTTAAGTCGGTACTTTCAAGCTCTATAAACGGATTCAATGTTTGTCACATCAATGCTCAAAGCATTCCTGAGCACTACACGGAACTTCTCACAAACTTTAGCTCTGATGTTGTCCACGCCTTACTTATTTCTGAAAGTTGGCTTAAGCCAGCTCTCCCTTCTACTTCTTATAGCCTTCCTGGATATATTCTTATAAGAAATGATCGCACTGGAGAAGGTGGAGGTGGGGTAGCTATATACCTGCGCAATGATATTAGTTATAAAGTCATATGTCTCCATCTCTTTACACATATTCTGTGGAATATATATTCGTGGAAGTATCAGTTGACAGTGCTAAGGTTGTTGTTGGGGTCGTATACTGTCCACCTTCTAAAGACTACTTCTCCACTCTTGAGTCTTTCCTTGAATCAATCTCTAGTGAGCACGCACACTATATAATCATGGGCGACTTTAATACAAATATGCTTAAATCCTCAGCTCGATCTTCTAAACTCCAATCCATCATTCAATCTACTGACTTTTCTCTTCTACCATCAAACCCAACTTACCGCAATTTGAACGCTTTTGACTCCCTCATAGACCTAATGATTACCTCATCTTCTGACTTGGTAATTAAGCATGGCCAATTGCCAGCTCCTGGTTTCTCTAAACATGACCTATTTCTGAGTTATAAGTTGAAGCCACTTAGAGTCAAGCCTAGAATAAAATATCTGCGAAGTTTTGGAAAACTGGATATTGAAAAACTAAAACAGGATGCTGCGGAACTTGATTGGACACCATTAATGGAAGCGTCTACCATTGATGACAAAGTTAACATTCTTAACTCTTCTGTCTTACAACTTTTTGACAAACACGCTCCTATTCTTCTAATTAGTCTTAAACGTCCGCCTGCTCCCTGGATTTCTAGTGGTATTTGTAAAGCCATGGCATAAAGAGACATTCAGTAAGTTTAAAAAAGTCCGGTCCGATTTAATTTATTTTTTTTTGTTTTTGCTTTTTCATAAGATCTGCACCTGTGTACAAACTTCTTTTTAAGGTAACTTTTGCCATGAAAACAATATCATACAGCAAGATTTTAATAAAAAGGATATTTACAAAATTTTATTCACTATTATTGTATTAATTGTTGAAGAGCTTTTAATAAATATAAAAAAAAACTAAAAGTGATTATTACAGTAAACTTGCTGATCCGGCAAACGTTGTTATAATAATGAATTATTGTCCTAAAGTAATTAAATGATAAAAAGTTGCGACTGTAAATTGTGATATTAACTACCTCTCAACTTAGATAAACTACACACAGTAAGAAAAGCTTAATTATTTATACGAAACGTTTATATTTAAAGATACGCCTACCTTCTTTGTTAACTAACTGTGTTCGTTATACCATATACCTCACATACATATACCTCATATACATCATGCCTGTGTCTCATCGGGGTGGGCAGAGACTATGGATCTCCACTTGTTACGATCTTGGCATACCTCTCTCGCTTCCCCTATTCGCATTAATCCTTTCATACACGCTCGAATATTCTTGGTACTTCTGACCTGGCCCTCTTTAATACCTCTTTTACCCGGTTAAGATATGTTCGCCTCGGTCGTCCTGTACCAATTATTATTTTAATAATTAATCTTAACGAGGTGGTCGTACCACTAGGTTAAATCGACGAACATTTCATGTACGAAGATGGATAATAATAATAATAGATAAGATAAAGATAAAGTATCTATAATTAGTCCAATAGTTTAATTTTTTTACAGTAAAAATGTATGTGGACACTTTTTTAACAAGTTTGCCCATCCCAATATTAGATAGGAAATTGCATGGCCGATGCAATGATACACTCACTGACGCAGTCGACACTAAACGCCTATGCATTCAAACCTGTAGCCTAGTTTTATCTTTCATATGGGCACAATGGTGCGGACGGTAGTGATCCTATTTTGCGCGTAGGGTCGTGGACTCGATCCCCACCCAGATCAAACATTTTATGATGAGATTTGTGTTTGTTCTGTGTCTGGGTGTCAAAAATATTGAAGGAATATTTTTGTGATTCCTCTACTGTCTGGTGTACGTAACACAAGTGCTATAAACGACTTACTTCGGGAGTCAGGTCTGTGTATGAGATGTTGTGTAAAGATTATTATTAATATAAACTAGTATATCCTTAACACCAGTTTTTTTTTGTTTCCAGACTATCCCTGCCGCCTTTTTTCCTGTGCTTCGCTAGCCTGAGCACGTGGTTAGGTAGCGGAATGATCTTCGGCACCGGCATCATATACGGCATGATGGCGCTCGGCAGGAAGTGAGACACTTTACAATTAACCTTCGACTACCTTTCCTATGGTGTGGGGAATGCTGCGTGATTAAAGAGCCGTACAAAGCCTGCTGCTGGACTTCTGCTTCCTCATAGAATTGTGCCCCTTACTGCCTTCGCTGGGCAGGCGTGATAGTAATCGCTGAGAGTAGCTTTGGGGTTGGGATTTCTACTGCTCGTTATCGTTCTGTTTCGGGTCTATCGGTCCGCCATCTATCAGTTTTAGTATCTTTTACGACATCTAGTACACACAGCAACAGATCAGCCTACCCAAATCTTTCAAAATTGACTGATTTGGGAAGGTTGATCTGTTCTTTACGTACAGCGGGAGGTACTATTCTATCGCTGTTACCGCACGACGAAGGGCATGTGACAAGGTAGTTAAACGATTCTTACCATTGGGGGTTATTGCCTGAGACATTTTGTTTGTTCTGCGTCTGGGTAGTATATGTATTTAAGGATTATATTTTTATCAGTTATCTGACATCAATAACAAAAGTGCTTTAAGGTTTAGGCAAGAAGTCAGTAGTCAACGTATACAGATAGGTAATGTCTGTTTTTTTATGTACAAGCCAGATTATACAGTATACAATACATGCTTTATATGTATGTTTTACCTAGCCCGACCTTGTAACTAAGATGTTTGACTTGTGTAATTTTTTGTACCAATGTAGTGTTACTTTTTAAACGCTTGTGGGTAATTAAATGGCATACTAACATTACCATAATGACGAACAGGCATTCTATTTGTTATATACGACACATCGAATCTATTATATACTTACTTATATATATGTTCGTATTTTACGCCCGGTGCAAGTTTGTTCTCTACACTCATGCAAGCATATTTACATGAGGTAGACCTCATACGTAGGTCGTCTACATTGGTGCCACATTCACCTATTTCTACCGCCAAATATGCACTGCTGTGTTCTAGTTTGAAGGGTGAAAAAGGCAGTGAAACTACTGGGTAATGTGACAATATCTTCAAGTTGCAATGTTGGCAACGCAGAAGTGATATCCTAATGATATTAGAAGTGTCTATAGGCTGTAACGTTTATTATCACGCGGACTGCATGCTTGTTTGTCGACGTGTACTAATAAAAAATCTAGTTACGGAATTTTCACATAAATGCTCCTGTGGGCAGGCGTGGTGAAAATTATAAGTATTTTCACGACTGGATTACTGTTGCTCATGTCCGTCCATTGACATTGAAGCTACGCTGTTTCAGATTGCTCGCTTTTCTTCTTAGTAATCATAAATACCTATTAGGCATAAATTTAAATTTTGCCAAAGGACATGATTTAATGAAAATGCAGTGGAATTATAATGAAACGAAAAAGTACAAAATACTACAGAGTATTGACACTTCTGTGTGCGTATGTTTGTGTGTGGGTGAGGTACTAACACGGTGTGGTATGCCCGCCGCGGCAGGGGCTCCCGCGACGACATGGCTGCGATGGCGGGCGCCGGCACGCCGCCCGGCGGCGCCCCGCTACCCGCGCAGGACCACAAGGTCACCCTCATGGAGGACCCCGACGTGTGGCGCCCCAACTAAGCCCCAGTAACTGCCGCTCGCTTCACGCATGCGTTGTCACCGATTATTTTTTCTATTGCACATGATTTATGTCTCGCTCGAAGGGTCTTTGTTTTACGTTTTGTTGTTGCACACTTTTTTCTCATGTTTCTTACAGCTTTCACTTCTTTCTCATGATTTTCTTCACGCGCTCTTTTAATAGATATTTTAAGAAATCAATAGTATTATGTAAAAAAATAAATTATAATGGTGTAAAGCCGATTACAAATTGTCTTTAAGAAGCTATTAGTAGATATTGTTTTTAAAGCTTGTTTTATTCTTTTGTTTCCTTGTTATTTAATATTGATTACAAAGTATATGCTTACATAGTTTCAATTTTAACTGCACTCTTACTGGTACCTACCGTTATTCTGATTAAGCTATTCCTTTTATAATATTGTCAATAGTAAATTTAGCAATTTATTTAGTCATATTATTTGAATACTTCCCATCCGTTACAATTGCAGAGCGTCAGCAGAAGAGATGCGGACGTCGGCGGCGACGATGGAGGCGGGGCTGGCGCCGGCCTCGGCGCCGAACGCTAACCTCGTATTCAACGAGCAGCCCGTCAGCTTCACAGGCGCGCCCGCAGGCAATTGACCTCGCCCTCGCCCCCACCCCCCCTCGCCGTCTCGCTCACGCCCGGTATACGCCCCTCAACCTTGCGGATTTACACATGCTGATATTTCAATTGTTCACTTCCTTTTAAATATCAAATCCATACATGTTGCATAGAGAGGTATGCGCGTGTGTATGTTTGCCGAAGTTAAGACTTGTCGGATAGTAGACGGTGATAGTTGAAATTTTGAGCAAGTCCGGCTCGGAACAAGAACAATTACGTGTCTAATTGTGGTTATATAAAAGGATATCGATGATTGAGATTTCAACTTGTGCACATTTGTTTTCATTGGACTTGTTGTCGGTTGTTTGAAAAGTTGTAATAAGTACGGAATAGTGCTTCGCCGCCTTCAGTCGATTTATTTAATCTTCTAATTGATATCGACTTTTTAAACACATGACACTCAACTGTTGGCAATACTTACTACACGCTTTCTTACCTTTTAATGACCATCAACAGTACAATAAATACAAGTGTAAATATCCTTTGTTAATAATTATAAAAATCTAAACTTTCTAAATATAATTGGATCGAAATAAGTTGATTGAAATGAGATATATCACTTCGAATGAGACCGTTTGTGTTAAGTCAGACCTTTCTGACGCATATGTGCTGTGTTAGGGTTAATTTAGTTAGAAAAGGCCTCATTTCGTGAGATTTGTTGGGAGTTCACTGATCTCCTGTACGATGACGTGTTTGCACGTAGATTCACCGTATGACGTTTCACAATAACTGTAATAACGTGTTAAAGCAGGTTTTAGTTAGACTGAGTTGTTTAGAACAGGGTTACAAGTTTAAGAACGGAGCAAAGAATGTTTTATGTTTAAATTACATTGATGTTGACTTATAAGGACATTGGAATGTATACTGTTTCAGAATGAAAGTTTTAGGCAAAGAGCGCACTCAATATAGTGAATCCAAGAGTGATATTTGAGATATATATCACTTTTGGATTCACCATACACAAAGGTGTCACTGTCATCTGTGAAAAGCCGGCAGTGTGCGTTGCCTTAATCGTCAGTTTGATAGTTTAATACCGATCTGTTTTTAAATATTTGTTTTAAAATGCCAATATTAGCAGTGTCCTCCACAAATATAGAATTGCCAAAACTTGTGTTTTCAATAGAGACTGCGTTGTACGTTTTTTTTTATTTGTATACACTTATTTATTTTTATGGAGTAATGTAACAATTATTTATTCGATTTTATTACGGAAATATAATGCATTTGTTAATTGAACATATCCTAGTGAAGTTTTGTGGTTAATTTATTAGCAGTGCAAGCAACATTTCTTTTTGTATAAATAGCAACAAAAATATATTTATTATAATTAGGACAATTGTTTATAAAATTATGTTTATCTAAAATCAATTACGATACTTAAATGATATGGCAGCTTAAATATTTTCAAGATATAAATATTTACATTGTAGTATACATACATATACAGGTATTGTTGTCGTGTTGCAGTAATTTTTAAAAATATTAAATAAATAATTTTTAATTTTTATTGGCAGAATATATCATATCTGTAAGTGTCCAGAGTTATATAATTTTGACTTGCAGCACCTATTTATGTAGTTTATATTCGTTTCTCAACCTGACAGTCGCTGCCCACTCTTGTAACCTAAGGGGTGGAAATATTAAAGTATTTATTTCTTCCAAAACTAAAGGTTGAGAAACACGATATGACCTATTAATAACAATAGTGTTACATACAGTCGTACGTAAATAAGTAGCTAAAGAAAATTAGTAGACAAACAGACTTTATAGTTCCCTAATTTTAAAAGTTCCGTGTTTTTGTCCCATGTAAACACTATGTGTCAGAGCGTGACAAAAGACATAGTTATATCATTATTTGTAAGTGAACCATATACATAGACTATCCAATTATTAATGGCGCGAAATTTTTGTAAGGTTATCGGACTTTTTAGACTTATTTTTTATGCATTCCAAAATGTTCTGTTTGGGTCTCAAAGCTGACTGCATTCGCATTAATATAGATAGTGTAGCTTGCATGGATTTACATAGTTTTAGCGATTACATAGAAATTGTTCCTGTAGCTTGACTGTGACTTATTCCATAGATACTAAAACTTTATCAACAAGTTTAAGTCTACACTCGTTACTATTGTTGGCTCTTTCATTTGGTGCTGATGTAGACGGCGTGGTCCAGTAAATGGTCGTGAGAGACCACGTCAAACTACTACTTAGTAGTGAAACACGTCTTATTAACGTCAATTTTCAAATCTATTATTATTATTACTTCCAGGTAACAGTGTTAAAGATATTCCAAAGGTTTTTGATAGATTATATTTTCCTTCTAATATCGTATGGTCCATTCGATAATTATAAACGATCAACTTAATGGGACCCTCTTAAAGAAGTTTCCAGCCAGAGGAACACTTAATGATAAATATTATTAGAATTGAATGTAGTAGTATGTTGAGAAGTTTGTAATTTATTTAATGGCAAATATGGGCTATAGTTTGTGCATTATGGGTGTCAAAGTAAATGCTGAATGGTCTACTAAATTATGTAAAATGTAAATTGTTAGACATTTGACAATTATTAACTGTTTGAATTTTAAACTCGCCAGTTATTTCAAACTTGTCTACGTACGGTTTGTCCCTTTACAAGGCGTCAGCAGTTCCTAAGCAAAAAGACCCTGGAGGCGCACAAACATGATCAGAAAAGACTAAGTTTCGGTTCGAACGGATGCTCACAACGGGAGCATACTTGTGACGCCATGGAGCAGTACGATTGTATCTTGTTCGTTCGATATATTCATTTTGAGGCATTTGCGCGGGAAATATGTAATACTAAAATGGCGTCTGACGTATTCGATTTAATAATACAATTATATTTATTACCTCCTTTAGATAATGTTCCAGACTATTTATTATTGAAATGTCACTGTTTTTGTAATTGCAGGATATTTTTGTAAAATATTATATTAAATGCGCGGGCCGCGTGCCGAGTATTATTGCGGTTTCACAGACCCTAGTCTTTAGGTAATCATTTAGTAGGTTTAAACGTTTGCTCACATACAGCCAATATAGTTTGTGTATCATTTTAATATTTATGTGAATGATGTTCGTGTTGCCATTCCTTTGAGCTCGCCTTCCATTTTTAAAAGGTTCGTAATGAAATTTGTTTTTTAACATTTTTTTTTATTTATATTAAACTAACGTTATATTAGTGCTTTCTTATTAGACAAAGTTCATTTGTATTATTTTTCTGTTTTATCAATCATTATTCCACTGACTCGCGTATTGTGTATTAAGAAAATAAGATTTATTTATTTCGTGATTGTATATAACGCAATTTAGTCATATTTTTATAGCACTTTCATTTTTTGCTATAATTTGACAACAGTGGACTTGTAGTCTTGTTGTTTATGTATACCCGAGGCTGCTTTTTTATATAATAAGATCGTGTACGCCTATCTTTTAAGTTATTTTTAAATAAAACGAATAATTTCCTAATTATATTTACTTTTCGAGGGCTATTCTTTTGGCTATCCTGTCTTTATTCGCCATAGTGTCTACTATAAATTGATATTGATATATTATGATACATAGTTCAAATGAAGATATTTTTTGGATAGTTCGATACTATATTATTCCTCTTTATTGTATTTATCTATTACTATATTTATGAATTGCAAACGATTTAATGTATTTCGAAGCTTTGTAATGTTCACCCGAGATTAACGACAATAGATCCTTTATATATGTGTTTGTTAAAACATAAAATATCCGCTGTCTATAGAGTTGTTAGTAAATATCGATATGAGTAATGTATGTAAATCAGATAGTTGTATAGTGTAAGCAGTTGCAGTTGTTTCTCGTCAGTTAATATTACTGTTTAGAAAGGCATATCTGTAATAAATGTGTGTAAATTAAGACCGCTCTTTCATTCTACGATAACGCCAGTTGTGACCAGACGATAAATTAACAAACAATTCGAAAACATTTCAAAACCAATTGCAGTTCGACGACTAGGTAATATCCATATACCATTTACGCGTTGTACTATAAGCAATAGATCAACATACCCAAATCTGTCAAACTTAGGAAGTAAATTTTGAGCTCAGTGGGTTATTTTTAAAGATGAATGTTGTTAGTTGAAATTTGTTAGATTTGTTTAGGTTTATCTGTTGTTTTATGTACACACAGAAACAGAGCCGCCTACCCAAAATCTGTCAAAATTTCGCAATCGATATTAATTTATAACAGAGCCATTAAGCTCAAATTTTTAAGCATAACTAACTACAGCGGAGAACGCTCTTTCTCCAAATTGAATTGAATAAAAAATGAATTAAGAAGTGCAATGCTTCAAGAGAGATTAACTAGTTTGTTGCTATTGTCCATGGAATGTGATATTCTCAATACTATGATAGTAATACATATATATATTCTCGATTTTGAGGAAGTGATTAATGGTTTTGCTCATCTTAAATCTAGAAGGGTACCTTTGCAATCAACATAGAATTAATCTAAGGATTATATGCTAAGAGTTACTTTTGTAGTTATATTTCCTATTCATTTATAGTTAGTAACTAAATAAAAATAACTTTGAACCTTGTTTATCTATTCTAACTAAATAGTGTTTTCTCAAGGTCATAGGGGCACCATAATCCTCCAGGGCCAGGACCTCAAATAGTTTAAAGACAACCCTGATCATACCAGCCATAGGAAATCCACTGCTGGACATGGGCCTTTCAAAAAAAAAAGAGGTTTTATGCCCATAATTGCCGTGCTGGGCAAGCGTGTTGGCAATCGCAGAGCACAGCTTAAGCGACGGGGTTGATGCTGACCATCTCCGACCTGTGCATTTGAGCTGCACTGGAATAATCGCAATTACTAACCTGGTTTTTCTTAAAACCCAACAAACGAATTGTTATGGTTCAGGATTGTTGTGCTTATAGAACAGTCCAAACCAGTAACAAAATAAATTCATGCCACAACTAATACCCAACAAGCCCCAAGTACATTAGAATTTCAAATATAATAATTAAAGTAGAACCAACAGACATTGTACAGTCTTTACTTTATTTCTCTGTTTATCATTAAACACATATTGCTCCTGTAAAATACAATATCAACTATCCTATCCCTCATGTTCAATCAGACTAGTAACTCAGTAAACATAAAATTATAAAACTGGTTCAATGGTTTAGAGGTTCATCCCGGACAGACACTGACATATAATTTTTGTATAAAAAGACTCCAGCACAGAACAAACACAAATATTAACAGCTTACCTGTGTGTTTGAATATTTAAAAGTAAGCAGCTTCTTCTGATATCAGCTTTGTTGTGTGCTCTCTATCAGTATCAATTCATGAAATTAAAAGGAAGAGAACAAGGGGTTTTATTTAATCTTTCATTTCAGCAAAGGAATCTTTCTTGGTTGGATAAACAAGTACATCATTTATTAATTGTTTATTTACATATAAGCTCTAGCCCAAATTTCATTGGGTCAATTTTGGTTTTAAGGATACTTATCTACCTAATTTTGTTTACAATTTAGTTTAAAATTAATGAACTTAATTCTTATTCATTTACTAAAATGAGAAGTAGCAAATAAAAATTTTATCTGACATAGTATAAATTAATTGAAAACCCAAATTATATATTTTTTTTGTATTTACAGATTTGAATTAATTAGTATTTACAGGTTTATATATATATATATTTAATTGCTTATTTTTATCATACCAGCCATTAGATGTTCACTGCTGAACATAGGTGTCCCCAAGAAATGGGGAATTTTACCCATAATTGCCACACTGGGCAAGAGTGTTGGCAATCATAGAGTGCATCTTTGGCAACAGGGATGCTGCCGCCCATTACCATCCTGTGCACCTCAGTCGCCTCTTATGACTCCTGATACAGAGAGAGGTACTATTCTAGTCTGCCAGTACCTCATGGCTTATTTTGATACACCATAAAATACATGTACCCATAGTAGGTACATGTATTTTATGGTGTTACTATAACATTTTTTAGATCTGCAACAAATTAATTAAAACGAATATAACAAATAAGTACTACAAGGTAGTAAAATGTAGCAATAATATGTAAAACCAGTAAAATGTATTGAACAAGTATGTCTTTATCACCTGCTATTATCCAATTTGTCATGATAATTACTGAATTCAGTAGGAACAATGAACAAAACAAAGAAGTATTATTGTAGCACTGAGAAACATACCTTTATGGTTTTTGTATATATATAGTAGCTGTAACTGTCCCGTTTCTCTGGATGAGACAATGTTTTTTATCAGATTCCAGACATACTGCGGGAGGCTTCAGGTGCGGTTGTATCTTGCATGAAAGGTCGGATATCGCAACAATCACGCCAGTGGAGTTGACATCAGCTGCACCTTTTGCAGCAAGGCATAATCCTTGCTCGTCAGCCACAAGACACCCGTTGATGTTAGGGTCTGACATGATGTCGTCCATAACTTTATCCAATTCACTCTCCATTTTCAAGTTTTATTTGCAAAATACGTCGTTGAAGTACGTTTAGTTGCAAAATAGCTTAATCTGCCCACTGTTGCTGTCAATGTCAATTTTGTTTTTCATCATGTATGACATGTGCACTAGTGATAATCGATATTCATAGCTGTGAAATATCGATGTTTTTCGTCAATGGGTTGACTTCGGCATTTTCGATATATCGATGTTTTATAAAATTATAAAATGTGAATACGACAATTATTCTTTTAAGCGCAGTCTAGCGTGCATTAAGCGTACTAGCTTCCACTAGATATTAGCAGATGATAATCAAGCTTAACTTTTTTCACTAGATGTCACTAATCAACATTCGAAAAAAATTCAGTGGCTGTATGGGCAATATTCCTTGATGTCTTCGATCCATGTTTTTTCGGCAAAAAAAAAATAAAGCAAATGGCAATGTCCTCATGTAACAAAGTTCTGTTTGATTTTAGTTGGCTTGATAGTCTGTCTGATTGTTCAGTTCACTACTAAAAAAATCTGTGGTCTTTTTCTTACTCGATGTTGATTTTGATGTTGTTTTAGAATGTTCACAGGGTACCTACCTTGTAATATATAATATTTTATATTAAATGTAACAAATTGAAAAAATGACCCCCACTGCAGTCATACATTGTGACAGTATATTTAATTTTGTGGTGATTGAATGTCATCTGGCGATTATGAAGAAATAATGTGCCCAGTGTTTAGTTCTACTGGTTTTCAGTCCTCTTTTTTAAAATCTCAAATGAAATCGAGTAATAAACACGTATCATAAATATAATTGACAGTTTGATTTGTTACTGAAAACATAGATGTTTTAGAAATATCAATATTTTTCAATCGATATTTATCTTACATTAATACTTTTGGTTCGATGTTAACATCGATGTCAACGTTGATGTTTTTCAAATATCGAACATCCCTAATATACATTTTTGTTTATTATTTGGCGAAGGAATTGTTTTGAAAAGGAATAATCAGTAACAACCAACCATTGTTTTTCAAAATGAATAGAGGGTTTATTTTTTATTATAAATATAAAGGTAAGGTCCCTTTTTGTAAACTCGTGAGACAAAAGGAAATTGTAGAGTGCACTGATTTACAGAGGATACAGCTTACGCCGATTTGCTCCGCTTCTTACGATTGTATTATATGTAAATGATATGGGCACCCAACCATACGGGCCACATTGCTTCCATCCTTTAATTGGATTCTGGACGATTGAACTAAATCTGTTGCCACCCGCTTTCATAAGATGACTAATAGGTACTAAATATTATCAATGGCGAGGGGATCGATTGGTCAGTATTCTTTATGGTTTTATTATTTTTTAAACAGAAACAGAGATATTCAGGTGGCTTGGACGGAAGAATAAAAGTAGAAATATAAAAGTGAATTAGAAGGCGATACAGGAAGCAGATGTAATACTAGACTTAGAAGGACAATGTTTCATTCGGCTTGCTTTTTTGCACGGCTTAAGAAAACAAATATTAGCAAGGAGAAAACAATAAAATGATGTCAGGATTAAATCAAATGACAATCAATCTCCAACAACCAATCCTCTGCTTACCCTGGTACTGGTACGAAATAGGCGTAATCTTAAATATGAAGGAAATAATATTCGCAAATACTTGAAGACTATAGTTTGCTATTTAGACACAGGCGTAATTTTAAGATGACTGAACAGGCAAAATGCCACGAGCTCTCAAACAGACATGGCACCGGGCAAAGATAGTGTCCACAGGAACTAACTAAGCAATGGAGATAATATTATTACTTTTCATATTATTAAAAGTAATAAAATTTTGTAGATATATAAAAATATGATATATGTACCTATTAAACATGAATTGTTAACAATTCAAGGCATTTTACGAAAAGATACTGGAATGTGGATAGATTTGTTAAAATGAAACGTCAATATGTTATATTTTGTAGACTGCGTTATCGATACCCAATTTGGTTATATGTACTAAATTAAGTGTAGGTACATTTTATGTAATAATATTTTCGTAGTTGTAAATGCTCTGGTTGGTATAAGTTTGTGTCTAACAAAACACAATTGTCATATTATATTATGTCATCAAGATAAAAATACACTGAGGTGCTTACCTGTACAGTTTTTTTTAAATGACTGTGTTTAGCTAAACGTGTGTAAACAGCGATCTCAAGCGTTTGACCTGTTAGAAAAACCTCGGCTTTGATCGAGTGCACTCGCGGCCTTTTCCGACCTAGTCGAGAAAAATAATTTTGCCGCCAACATGTTTGAAATAATTTTATATTTAGTGATAATTTTGATATTTCTCTCCATTTTGGAAGTACTTCGTTCGTGTTTAAATAAAGGTGATGACAATAAAATCTTATCATGCGCAGGTGAGTAGTATTTTAGTATTAAACAATTTAAATTTATTCTGTGCGCTTCGATTATTTGAGTTTGTGTTACGGTTTAGAATCGTGTTAAGACAAAATGTTAACGATTAAGTATGTATAATGCATACATCACATACATTGTCCTCACCTAGCCATTTAAATTTTCAGCGTGTTTTACAAAAACCTTTGTATTGCCATATTTAAATAAGTTTGTACCTACTTGCTTGTACAAAATAAGGTTGTTTTCAAAGTTTCCACGTCCAATACATAGAACAACAATGGGACCTACAATCTTTGAAGCGTTACAATGACTTCCATAATATTTTTTCTAATTTATCATTTTACTACGAAAGAAAATATACAATATAGTTCCTTACCTATTTTCTTACAAATAAATCGATAGAGATATATGTCTAATCTACATACCTAGTAATTATTTCTCAAAGGAATGCTACTATTTGATCATGAGTACCTGCAACAAGAAACTACACATGGTGATCAAGTAAATGTTCACACAAAAAATTATTAGTGTTTTGTATCCATGTTATTAAGATGGTTCTTTGGTGACCGCAATTTGCATTCTAGTTCTAAATTTCAATTACTTTTATGGTACGCATGGCTCCGTTACACTGAACTCTGTTAATTAGACATAGAGTTAAAAATTGGTTAAGAAAAAGTTCATACTATATACACTATTCTGTCTTTGGGTGCGGCCGAATCCATGTCGAACCTATACCTGATATATATTCTATAATTTATGTGCTCACTAATCATAATAAGATTAGTCTTTTAAAGAATTACTTATAAACGCAGTTTATTTTGGTCTACGTTTCGGTTACCCTTCGGTAACCGTTCTCAAAGTAATATGTGATAACAAGTCTCCAAGGCGATAAATCGTAAGGTTTTGACCCTGTGACACCTGAGTCGACCTTTTTACGCTTTACGAG
Source organism: Heortia vitessoides (assembly GCA_020976665.1). Lineage (NCBI taxonomy): Eukaryota > Metazoa > Arthropoda > Insecta > Lepidoptera > Crambidae > Heortia > Heortia vitessoides. The sequence goes on along the minus strand of JACJUM010003174.1, from coordinate 18,903,135 downwards.
ATGTGGAGTAGCCAACTATAGGTGGTGCCCGACTGAAAGCATAAGATCTCTAAACGCGTTCCTTTTTCACGCTCTCACTGGCACTCCAAATTCAGTCACAGTCAGGCCAATCAGTAAACCGTGTGCGCCGTCGAACATTCGCAGTTCAAGGACTGCACGCGTTCAATCATCGAGCGATAACCGGCCACACTAGTCTCACTTGCAGCTGGGCTCACTCTGTCCTCTTTTGCGAATTTTAACTTCATCCATCAGGCCATCGCTGGGGCCACCTGAGCCTCAGAGACGCCCTCGGGTGATCGCCATTGATTCTCCTCAGATCCCGTGAGCCTTACGGGGCGACCTTAGCTAAACGTAAATACGGGCACAGACTAGCTCATTAATTTGCTTCCTTGCTCCTGGTGGCGCTGAAATTGACGTCTGATTAGTCCAGGTCAGCCCGAAACAAAATGTAGGTGGAAATACCGAAGTAGGGCCCCCACATTAACATGAGGTACATATACAATATCAAATGGCAAAACTGGTAAAAAAAAATTAGAAATATACATTAATATATTGTTTATACTATTCTATACATATAGTGAATTAAAAATATTCAACTAAATACTGACAATTAAAAACAGAAAATACTTGAATAGAATTAGAAAATACCTACATTTCATTGTACGTACCTAAAAAATTTAGGTTTACCCTCGATTTATCTTGGATCCTATCTATGCATCCTGATTAAGAACTAACGGGACCAACTTTCAACAACAGAGATATTATGTAAACTACACACAATAAAATACTAAAGACACTTCAATTTGACAGAAGAAGACACAATTTTTACAGGCTATATACATTACATGGTCGGTGGCAAAACAAAATGGCCGAAGCGTGCGGTTTATCGTAAAACTCGGTCGATATTACCGCGAGAAGATAATACCGCTGCAGTGGGTCAAGGTCAACATCAGACAGACCTAACTCTGAATTACGCAATTACTTCGAACTAGCTTGTTATAAACTTTTATGGCAATCGCAGAGCGTAGCTTCGAGACGAGAATTCTGCTGCCCATCCCGGCCTTGTTGCATTTAAGCTACACTACTTCGAGTGGATATACCACCGTCTGTCGTTTCTGGCATCTTAGTCGCATTTTTACGACCACGTCCGACATTGTAGACCGCGTCACGTCTTAGACGAACGCCCGATAAAATTACCGTGTAGCCCCTGTCCCAACGAGCGATAACCGTCGGCCCTAGAGCTGCCGAACTGCTAACAGGCTTAGATACGGAAGCGTATAACTCTCCATAGAACTTCTCGATCTCCTCTAGTACTTCGGCCTTGGTCGACGCTAAACTTCCATCTTCTCTCTTCAGCTTAGTCATCAGACTTTGTCCAATATATATATTTCTTGCGAACACTTTGGTGCCCTTATTCCGCTTAATCGTGTCTTTAATATTTTCAGTATTAAAGACACGGATGTCGTGTCGCATAGATTTTCAAATGCCGTTTAGGATATGACTTCGCATTACTTGAAGGCAGGAGTTTCATCCAGCGTCGTTCGGCCATTGGGTTAAGATTGTAGTCGGAAAATTTCTGAGGTCTATTTGAACGGCGGGGTCCCATAAACTTAGATCCCTACGAGCTGTCGTTACTCTTGTCCATCGGCGCAAAGTTCTTCAAGCAAATCAAAAAGTTTTGAGAGTTCGAGCTGAAATCTCTCAGGGTTTTGGATATGGGCGTGAGTTGTGCGGAGCGTAGACTTCATCAGGCGGGACCTTTTATGTTTAACGTTAATATTCAATGTGCTACACACCATCCTGTGATCGCTACCAGTTTTAACCATGCGGATCACGGATACATCATTGAATATACGTTTTTTGTGCGCATGATGAAGTCTATCTCATTTCTCGTGGAACCATCGGTGCTCATCAAGGTTTACTTCCTGTGTGGTGGCTTCTGGAAAAAGGAGTTCATCCTTAAGAGTCCCTCTTTTTCCAGAAAGTTAGTCAGATTCTCACAACTGGGGTTCCGTGGCCCGTATCCAAACTGTCGCACTCTCAGCTCATGCCCGTCTTTTTTGCTCAACCTTGCTTTTAAGTCTCCCTTAACAACAGTGAAGTGGGTCGTGGACTTATGTATGGCCCGACTTATGTCATCTATGTAACTATATAGAAGGAGAAGATAACAGACTTGCATATCTATGCAGGGCCTAAACTAAAAGGTCAGAAAGAATATGTATTGCAAAGCCCACTTATCGAGAATGGTTATTGCCCTATACGTCATGCTAGGATCAATAACAGCAGAGCATAAATAACGATGGGTGTTGCTGGTCTAACATTAAATATTTTATTTTCGATGCAACCGAGTTAAATTTGAATATGTAGTTAATATTATTAAATATATTAGTTGTATGTTAAAATATATAGGTAACGAAATAGTTTTGACATAACAAGTAGCGCCATCTATGTACTAGATTTGTAACATGACATAATAAAAAAAGTTAGTTTGAGCTGAAAAAGTGAAAGATTGTTTACCTACTTAATTTTGGTTTTAAGATGAGCAAATATGAACTATATTTGTTTTGGAACATATCGATTCTGGCTTGAGATATTATGAATCAACCTCAATATGGCATTAATTTGGTATAATTATGATAAAATGTTGCGAACTCCAGTTATCATGAAGTGAGGATTGGTAATCTAGACTTCATAGTGTTCTGACACGCAACTTTGTTTAGAGTAACCATTTGTGAAGTGAATACGTTTTTAAAGATTTTATTTGAAGTCTTCAGGCATAGGCTTATATAGACGAGGAGCCAGGCTGTGCCAACCCCAGGATGATCTAGTGATCACCCCAGGATGTTGGGCCACCGACTTTAAAAAATCTTTTTTTTTAATATTACTCACTCAACATACATTGACCAGACTCCGAGGTAAGTCTCTCAAAGCACTTGTGTTACGGACATCAGATTACAGATAAATCACAAATAATATGATATTTACTAGAAAAAAACTTGACTTCCCATACGTATGGGAAAGATGCCGGTTCGAGTCCCACCCGATACCTGAGACAAGTTGATTGTTTTTTAGTAGATATCATTAATATAATTCAGCATTTTCTATGCATAACACCAACAAAGCACAAACATAATACTTAAATAGATATATTTAACACCCAGACACATAATAGACACAAACATCATATAAATATTTGTTCTGGGTGCGAATCGATCCCAAACCCCTGGCGCACAAGATAGGATCACTACCAACTGCGCCATCGGGTCCGTCAAAATAAATATTTTTATCCTGATTGTACCCGTATGAAGCCGGGTAGGTAGTTAGTTATCTATAATAACTTTCTGACCGCGATTCCGTCCATTTGGGCATGACTTCCCAGGGGAACTTTTCCTGGTTCAGAAATAGCCTATGTCCTTGCCTAGGGTTAAAACTATCCCTCTACTAACTGTCCACTGGCTCAGCCGTGGTGTGTAACAAACAGACAGACATAAGTTTTTGTGTTGCTAAATAATCACAAGTCAACAAAAAAAATATTTTTCTTTGAGTCTGTTATTTAGTAAATATTTTCTGATTATATACATCGAAAAAAAAGCAAAACCTCCATTTATAAAAAATAAAGTTTGCTTTTGTACCTTTACACAATGTAAAACGAATATTATAGTATTTTAGCAGTTTTTTTAGGAGCCGTTGCATATAAGATACAGGAGAGGGGCAGGGGGGGCTGTAGGTGTGAAAGCTTAAAGGCAATTCTTCTACATAATGGAAATATATTTCCATCTCTTCCCCTTGCTCATTCTGTAATGCTAAAAGAAAATTACGAGAGCGTTAAAATGGTGCTTCAAGTTTTAAAATATGAAGAGTACGCCTGGCCAGTGATAGGGGATTTTAAAATAGTTGGATTTCTGATGGGAATGCAAGGCGGGTACACTAAATATCCGTGTTACATTTGCTTATGGGATAGTAGAGCCGATGCACTTCACTACCAGCAGCACTCATGGACACAACGGAGCGAGTTTCAAATAGGACAACATAATGTCAAAAATGAACCAATCGTGAAGCCCGATCATATTTTAATGCCTCCATTGCACATTAAATTAGGTCTGATCAAGCAGTTCGTAAAGGCTCTGCGTCAAGACTCTGAGGCCTTTCAATATTTAAAATCATTTTTCCCGAAATTGTCAGAGGCTAAAATTAAAGCTGGTATTTTCATCGGTCCACAAATAAAGAAAATAATGGCCAGTGAACAATTCCTACAGCTCCTCAGTACGCACGAAAAACAAGCGTGGCTCAGCCTTAAAGCAGTGATTCATGGCTTTCTTGGCAATAGAAAGGCAGAAAATTACACGGAGCTTATTACTGATATGCTTCACAACTTCAAAGTTATGGGTTGCAGAATGTCTTTGAAAGTCCACATGCTACATGCTCATTTGGATAGATTTAAAGACAACTTAGGTGCATATTCAGAAGAGCAAGGGGAACGTTTCCACCAGGATATAATGAACTTCGAAAAGCGTTATCAAGGACAATATAATGAAAATATGATGGGTGACTACATTTGGGGGCTCATACGAAAAAGTCCCAACTTACACAGAAGAAATACCAAATCTGTTCATTTTTAAAGTCTTTTTTGTATTCTTTTTTGTATTTGTGGGTTTATTTATGCCGTCTTGTATAATTAAAGTCAATAAAAATATGTGAATTCAAAACTGTTTTCCTTTTACATATAATTGAAATTAAGAAATAGAGCTTTTTCATAAAAATTAAAATTTCGTTTTAGTAACTACAAAAGCAAACTTTATTAGATAAAATTTTTTTTTCTTTAATTAGTTAGGCATAAGTAATCAAAATCAGAGGTACAGAACTCAGACTCAAAATTCGTGTTGACTTGTGTAATCCACGTCCGACATCGTATACCGCGTCACGTCTTAGACGACCCGTCCGATAAGATTACCGCGAAAATCGCAGCCCTTCCGCCCTCTCACTGGCATAACACAACCATTAACACTGCATATGCATTCGTATAATAGAGCATACACCGCGTTCGCCGGGCTCACACTGTCCGTCCTCTTTTGCCGAATTTCAAAATTAAATTAACTCGGGCCGCTCGAGCCTAGGTCGAGCCTTAGAGGCTCCCACGGGCGATCGTCGTCGCTCCCGCTCAGATCCCGCGAGCCTTGCCAGCAACCGTAGCTAAACGCGCGATCGCGGCCGCGGGGCACGCAGGGTAATTACAGGCATCGGACCTCTCATCTATGAGAGGCCCCGCCCTTATTTTTCAGTGGCGCTGGAATTGACGTCTGCGTAGTCCACCTATTCGTCCGACAAAAAGCTATATATTTTAAATATTCGACCATTTTATTGTTCCTTCAATATTTAGTAAGTTACAATTTAATTGAGTAAAATAGGCTATATAATTTAGAGGGTTGCTTACAGGGTTATTTAAATAGAGTTAGAGAACTCTATTTAAATAACCCTGTAAGCAAAATTTTTATTTTCATTTGTTTGTAACGATTTGATCGTTCATAAACTACAAAACTTATTTTAAAATTTAATTTTTAATGGAAAGCTATAATATAAGCAAATAAAGGATTGTTAATTACGAAAGTAAAAACTATGACGTCATTTTGTCCAGCCGCCATGTATACTTTAAATTTTAAAAATCTAGGTTTAAATAAATGACATGCGAACCAAATCATCGGCTGTCTAAAGCTAATACTTGTTAAAGGTACAAATTTGCAACTACTTCAAGCTGTATTTTTCTTTTTAGGACCAGTAGAAATGATAAAGAAAAAATTTAAGGCGTTGAAACAAGAGACGACCAAGACTGAGGCCATGGCGATTCCGAAACAACGCCAAGAACCACTAGAAACAGTTTAAACCGTCTGAATTAAGACAGTTCTGAACCTCGCACGCACAAATTTATAATTAAATATAAAGATTATTTTTCTACGATTTTACCAAAGAAAATACATTTAAGAACGTAACTCACTCAATTAGGATAACATATCTTACAATTTTATTACAATTAAAATCATGTTGTATACCTAACAAGAAATAATATATTAAATGTCGCTTAAAGCACTTGTGCTACGGACAATAGCAATAGATAAATCACAAATACAATATTTAAATAGATATATTTAACACCTAGACACAGAACAAACACAATATTAACATATAAGTATTTGTCCACGATTCTTGGAGCTTAAGATAGGATCCCTACATATGCGCCATTAGGCCCATCAAATTAGTGTTATTTTTTTATGTTCAATATTTAATAACTCACACCATTTGTGTCGTCCATACATTTGCCAATCAAGGTTATGTGAACAAATAGCGTTTATACAATATCTAATGGATTTAGAGAGTCGGTTTTTTCGAACAAATTTGACTAAAATAATAAATAAATAGAATAAATTACTGTTTAAAACAATTGATATTTAATATTCATCATTCATACTAGCCATTGTAAGTCCACTAATGTATATAGTCCTCCCCAAAAAACGAGGGGAATTGCCGATAAAATTGCTGCGCTGGGCAAGCGTGTTGGAAAACGCAGAGCGTAGCGTTTGCGAAGCGGATGCTGCTGCTTATCCCCGCCTTGTGAATTTGAGCTACACTGTTTCGGATGGATATACCGATATATCAGTCTGTTCCGGTACCCCAATCGCTTCTTACGACAGGAGGTTCAGGTTCAGAGAAGGTACTATTCTACTTTGCCGGTACTATATTGCAAATTTAATGTTATTATTATTATAATTTACTTTTAAGTAATATTTATACAACAATTTTAGGAAAAAACGGTGTTATAGGTGGATTTAATAATTTTGGATTTTCGAAATAAAGATTATACTAAATTAACGAACTGACCTCTAAAGCGGTAATACAACTTTTGTAAATATGTACTTGTTTATACAATTACATTAACTTAAGCCATCAAATAGCGTTTGATAGGTCGTCGGTGTGACGCCTGTGAAGTAACGATAAGCAACAAGCTGCAAATTTGTCACATTTCTCTTTAAAATGTTGACAATCGTATGAATTGAGAATTTGAAAATATATTTTGATATTACCAAAGAGCGTTTTATTTTCCTGTTAATATTGACACTATAAATAACTGCTGCGTTGTTTTTTTTCCATATCGTGTGTCTGTATTAGGAAAACAGCGTGCATGAAGTGTTTGCGAATAAACAATGACATAACATTTTATAGGTCGGTGTCTACCTCGGAACTTGAATGAATGTTGATATCGGCGCTCAGCTCAGTGCGCGTCGCTCCGTCATGCGGTATGCTCGTATCGCTATTTCTGCGAAATTCGTTCTATTTTCGAAAAGGTTCGAACGCTCGTGTTATTTTTTATAACTGGCCTACAGAATCTGTAAAAAGTTTAGAACTGTGAATCAAAAAACACAACTATGTCCTTTTTAATTATTTTCTTAGCGCTGCTTGGGCTCTTTACTTTGACCCTCATTACCCTCAATTCCCTATGGAGTGTCCTGGAGCTGGTGTCGTCGCATCTAATGCCTTATTTTTTGCCGGCTGAAGTGGAACCGCTCACAAAGAAGTTTGGACCTTGGGCCGGTGAGTTAAATCATTTATTTGGTCGCCGGCGTCTGCGATTTAGATCTTAAATCTCATGTTTACAAGGGATAGGTTAGGAGTTGATTCGTAACCCACATTTCGGATGCATATTTCCGATTTGCGACATTGACTTCTTTGTGATGATGAAATATTGTTTATTTTACTGTCTTAGTACACTACATCTAAATTATAGGCATTTAATAAAGTAATTTGCTGATTTTTTATTAGTTTGATCGTATTAAAACTAAGAAATAAGTCCATTGTAAAATATTACCTACTGGTTTGCTTAGCAAACCATGCAATGCCAGGAAACAAAACTTATACATATTAAGTGTGTAGTGAGATACTCGTATCGCTTTTGCGTCCAAATGCAATTTGCCCTTTGCGTCGTTGCAGCGCACTTGAAATAAACGAGAGATTCAACAATTTCTATATTGGCTAGTTTGCCGTGACTTGGTCCGCGTAACACTTCTCTATTTGAACTAGATTTTGTAATGAATTTTCGGGATTTGTACATAATTTTTCGAAGACGTATTTCTTTCTTTTGTATATAGTAGGAACTTGGTTCCTCTTAATATCTTTGGACAGTGAAAGTTCCGTCACAATTCATTTTGATGGTTAACCGGAACAAACAAACGTAGATAATAAGTTTAAAACTATTAGTGCCGTATTTTTGAATGTTTAGTTTTTTTTTTATTAGATCATGTCGGCCAGCAAGCTAGACACTCGTGTCTTCGCAAAGATATCACTAGCGCGTCGCTAATCTTGTGAACTGAAAAACCCATATCACATTCCAGTAATTTCACTGCAACTATCACCTTTCAAACCGGAATACTTAATGAGAACACTGCTTTTGGTAGAAATAGGTAAGAATGAGATATCGATGCAGACGACCTCTGCAAGGGGTCTTTTTGTCAAGACGTCGAGCAGTGTGCGTTCTACTGTGGACGTGAACATTTTTTTATCTGTTTATTGAGTACTAGCTGTGCCCGCGACTTCGTCCGCGTCAAATAGTTTTTTTAGGTACCATACCTCTTTACCTTAACTTATATACTTATAATATACTTTCAATGTTATGTTTATATATATCGAATCGATGGCCTGAAAAATAAGTTTCAAGTTTCTAGCTCTAAAAATAGCGATACTCAATACAACTTTTCATCCCCCTTTTCGACCCCTTACAACCCATATTTCGAATAAAAACATTGCCTATGTCCTTTCTCAGGATCTAAAGATTGTCTGAGCCAAATTTTATCTAAATCGATTGAGAGGTTTAAGCGGGAAAGCGTAACAGACAGACATACAGGCAGAGTTACTTTCGCATTTATAATATTAGTAGGGGTTTACGTAAGCATGATCTTTAAACATTAAATATTAATAGTCTTTAAAAGTACAAGTAATTGACGTCACCGGTGTGTGGGCAAGCCGAACCACCTCTGCCCATCTATATATTTGCAGATTAAATAACTTTAATTTGATTTTCTACAACTGTAAACTATGATTATAATGTATATAATTATGTATATTTATATATTGTCTTTATTTTTCCCTTATTTATGCAATATAAGTATGATTTATCACAACTTCTTTCTGAACAACACGTAAGCAAATATCCGCGTCTGTGTTTGCTTACATATCTTTACAAACGCTACCAACAAAATCAAAATTATCATCATCATACCAGCTATTGATAGTCCACTGCTGAACATAAACCTCTCCAAGAAAAAAGGTTTACCTTACTTGGGGGAAGGGAAAGTTTTGCCTATGGCCCATGTCAACCAGTGGACTTCTAATGGCAGATAATATGATGAAAATGATAATTGTGATCATATTAATATAAAATTATTAATTAAAACAAACACTGAATCCGAAAGTTTCTGAGTATGGATGTATGTTCGTAAATCTTTCTCGCCGAGACGGCCGAACAGATCTGGATGAAATTTGGCACAGCAATGATAGTCTCAATTAAGACATAAGCTATTTTTTATGTTCGCGGGGATAGGCTTTTTATTTTTCATTATGAAATCGGTGCGATTCTTGCGCAGTTTAGCTAACAGGGAGTGTCATAAAGAGATTTCAGGTATGCGATAAATACCTCGCGTACGAGACGATTGCGGAAACTCTAAAATAAATTGTTAAATTTAATTTTCTTTTATATGATTACTAATTTTCAAAGATACTATTTGATTTTTTGCACTATTTATGGAAACGTTTTGTTACCGCCGTTCTTGATGGAGGTTCAATCAATTCAATCAAGGTAAAGTCATGCTACTGCCTATGATATTTTTTTTATTACACCAGGTCTACAAATATGCATACCTACAAACCGCGTGATAATAAGCGTTACCGCAACCTATTGACGCTCTTAATATCCCAAGGATATCTCTGGTGCATCGCCAAATTAGTGACTTGAAGATATTGTGTCACATTACCCAGTCATTTTACTGTCTCTCACCCTTCAGACCAGAACACAGCATTGCGAACACTGCTATTTAGCGGTAGAAATAGATGAGAGTGAGGTACCAATGCAGACGACCTTTGTATGAGGTCTACCTCATCTGCCCTTGCTACATTGGTGTGGATTCAAATTTACCGCTATCTGTTAATTTCGATTAATCAACCACTACTTACATACAGAGGTACTCGACCTGCCATAGAGGTACCTAAAAGCAAATTATCTAAAAGGAATTGGATTAATTATCAATTGAAAGAAAAAACTTTCTATCGAGAATTCATTAAGGTCGAAGAGCAACTTGAAGGTTAATCTGGCAGCTGCCTGAGTCAATCAAGCCTAAAGGGCGGGCAGTTTTCGATGACACTTCAGTGTAAGGCTGTGATTTGGAAAAAAGAATTATACATTGGTAGAGGAATTACTTTTACTTATTTATTAGCCTTGGGGTACCGGCAGAGTAGAATCTTACCTCCCTCTGCGACTAAGATACCCAAACCGACAGATAGCGGTACATACACCAAATTTTAATTGCCGTGCTGGATAGGCGTGGAGGCTATCGCAGAACGCAGCTTTGCGGCGAAGATGCTGTCATATACCCCGGCCCCATATCATTTGAACTGCTCTAGTAAGGGTCATTCAAGTACATTATTCGCCCCCGTACGACTCCTGGTACAAAGGGAGGGTTTTATTCTAGTCGACTGTACCCCACGGCTATTTAACATTTTTTATTTATTTTATTTTGTTGTGAAATGAACACATTGTTTGAATATACAATATATATTCAAACAATGTTTTCTCGCAAAAAAAATTGAAACTGTTTAAAAACTCGATGTTATTAAACCAAATTAACAAGACGGAAGATATTCCGACGTAGTAACTAAAATAGTGCACGTAAAATAATTCGGCGAGGTCGTTTTTTATTACAAGGCAATGACAAGAATAGCTGCTTTATTTGGAAATATCTGGCGGGTGTGTGTCAAGTCCCGGATATAGGGTTCCGAAGTTGTCTTAACACTCAACTATTTATAGAGTTATTTGATTGTGGGTGGGTGAGTTTCAGTTTGGTTGTTACTAAAACAGCAAGATCGCGCTGGACACTGGCCGCATACAACCGGTCCTATTGGAGACTACTTAGGGAGGCCTATGTCGAGCAGTGACGTCTTATAGCTGATATTATGATGATAAAGGTTCAGTTTATATTGGATTTAAATGCATTATACCCTTTATTAGAGGTAGACCTCATACGTAGGTCGTCTGCATTGTTACCTCACGCTCACCTATTTCTACCGCCAAATAGCGTTCGCACTACTGTGTATTAGAGGGAGATACTATTCAACTCTGCCGGTACCACACGATAAAAGAGGTTGTTAGGAGGTTCATTATATTCAAATTAAGGTCAAAATTTGACTCTGCTCGGAATAAATCTGAATGTAAAGATAGGTGTGTTCTCGTACCAACGAAACGGTGAACGAAATTCTAAAAAAATATTTCTTAAGACAACAGAACAATTATCAAATAGTGTCAATAAAAAGGAAAAAGATTGACGTGAGTAAAAATATCCGAAACTAAAAAATAGTTCCTGAACGAAATAATGAATTAACAAGTAGAAGAAGAGCTGATTATCAGTCGAGATAGTTTGTCAGATTTCTATAAGTCGCTTTTAAGCGTACATATATGTATGTGGTTTTGATTCCAGTAAAAAACTATTACAAATCCGGAACAGAGCGTGCTATTAATATATCTGGTAGATGTACAGATAAGCATGAACATTATAAATAATGCATGCACATCGTACAATTTAACCAATCAAGTACTTTCATTAGCGTTCCATTTTGTTTTAGTAGAGTCATCGTAGGTAATTTTTTCATTATAATCCACTATCAGTGCCCGCGGATTATTTATTTATACTAAAACGACTTCTTAATTTTTTGGAAAATATACCGTGGTATCGGCAGAATAGAATAGCACGTCCCTTCGTACCAGGTGTCGTAAGAGGCGATTATTGTACCAAAACCGACAGATGGCGGTATACCCATTCGAAATAGCGCAGCTTAAATACTACAGCGTGAGAATGGACAGCAGCATCTTCGTCGCGAAGTTGCACTTTGCGATTGCCACCACGGCTGACCAGCGCGGCAATTATGGGTAAAAATACCCTTATTTTGTGAAGGCCTCCAACAGTGTACTTTCTATGGTTGATATAATTATAAAATAGCTTATTTATAGGCTTCCTTGATATATGTACTATCCAACACTGGTTTTCTTTCAAATCGAACCAGCAGTTCCTGAAATTAGCGCGGCCAAACAACCAAACAAACTATTTAGCTTTATAATATGTATTAGGATAGAATAAGTCAATTAATTTTCGCTGATCAACCGGGACTTTGCGAGCGTAGGACCTGTGAAAGATAAATCTATATGTGTATATATATAAGGAGAAGCTGACTGAAAACTAAACTATAAGGGTTAGAAACTTGAAATGTTGCCCAGGAGTTCCATTTATAAAATAAGGGAGTACAAATAAAGGATTTTCGAAAATTCGTCCTCTAGGGATATAATTCGGGGTTGTAAAGTTAGTATGAAACTTTGCCGTGTTTGGAGTTATGCAATTTGAATACAGTATAAAGGTTCTTCATTGAAAGTTGTGAAGGGTGGGATACACGTTGCACCAGGCGTCGTAAGAGGCCACTAAGGTACTAGAAACGACAGATGGCGGTGTATCAATCCGGAACAAGGCAGCTCAATTGCACAGGGCGGGGATGGGCAGCAGAATCCCCGTCGCGAAAGCTGCGCTCTGCGATTGCCAATACGCTTGCCCAGCGCAGCAATTATGGGCAAAAACCTTCTTTCTTGGAGAGGCCTATGTCCAGCAGTGGACTTTCAATGGCTGGTATGATGATAATGATTTATATTTTTTGCTAAACAAGCATATAGTCCGCGTGATAGTAAGCATTACCGCAGCCTATAGACGCTTGTAATACTAGAAGTATATCAATACAAACGCGTTGCCAACCTTGTGAATTAAAGATATTTAGTCGCATTACTCAGTAATTTCAATGTCTCCATGACCCTTTAAACCGGAACACATCAATGCGAACACTGCTATTTGGCGGTAGAAATAGGTGAGAGTGCGGTACCAATGCAGACGACCTTTGTATGAGATCTAGCTCACGTAAAATTTTAGACAGGCAGATCTACCTATCATGTGAGATTTACAACTCCATAGTGTTAGTTAGTAGGCAATATAGTATTCTATTAATGCTCAGTTTCAGTGGTAAGTTATAGTCTATGTCTAAGTTTGTCTTATTTATAGTCTATGTCTAAGTTAAATCTTTCATCCAAAATCCAGTTACAAAATTTTTTGTTAGTACTCTACGAGAATACGTAATTTTTTTATCAACACCCTTATCGTTATTTTTATACAGAAACCTTATTAATATGCAACACAACACGGTTCCTATAGTACTGCGGTCTTTGTTTTGCTATTGGTTATGACGCAATATTGGCTTCCGAGTTAAAATTATCGATGGTAAAAACTATCGAATTATCGAAAAATATCGATGCATAAACATTCATTTGTTTTTTTATTACGCGCAATATTTCATGGTAACAGTTGACAATTGTTGTGAAAAAAGATTCAAAGCATTTTTTGTATTCATTGTTTCTTTTATAGTTGTACTACTAAGTTATTAAAGTTTTGGTTGCTGAAGTGAGCAGTCAGTGTATTTCGCTAGAGGTGAGATTTCCAGTGATGCAAAAATGGTTTCTTCGATGTTGTGTAGTAGTGAGTTTTGGGTATTAGGGTCAATGATTTCTATGCGCAATATCAGCGGCAGGATAGTAAAAGGCGTCGTAAGGTTTCATCCATACAGAAGCTCCTCCCACTGTCTTTGTTATAGCTGGTCACATTTGTGAGACTCCACTAACGTCTTTATTTCAGTTTATATTGTTTTTTTAGATCAACATCAATACAAACATTGAAAAAAACAACAAAACTAAAATACTACATAAATACTAACATTATAATGGACATCTTTAGTCCATGTATTTAGAGCCCCTTTTTCTAGCCCCAATGAATGCAATTACATTACTATATGATGTCACGAAACTTAAGATTCTTCCCACATCTTTGTCACAATAAAGCACACACCCCCTACCCCCTCATTTACGTACTTTATAGATGAGCCATAATAGTACCCGGATACAATTTTGGACAATTATGCTATCATTTTTATACAAATTATTATGTGAAATTATTATTTTTCAGTTTTGACTAACAATTTATATAGTGACTTCCAAGCTTATCATCACTAATCTGTGCAAATATATTTACTGTGTCCATTTTTTAAAACAACTAAACTCAAATTTAATTTCTATGCTTATTAGACTAATTTCTATAAATCGTTAATATGTGTGTTAAATAAATAAAAGGTCCGGTTTGCTGTACTTAGTCTTAAGAGTTAAGAAATGTTAAGGTGGTTTGGGCGTTTAAGTCGGTTGAATAAAATAAAAGCATTTATAATGCTAAGGTTAGCGGTGAAAGGTTAATTCAGGAGAAAGGTTACACCTTGAAGGACACGGGAAACGTTTGATTTCCGTGTATGAAGGGATTGATGAATGTTAAAGAAGCATGGAAAATTTGTCAGGATCAAAGTACATGGCAGTCGATAGTTTCCACTTCACACGTGAACAAATATATACGAGCAGACATAATTTCGCATTAATTATTGTACTGGCTGACCCGACAGTCGTAGTTTTGTCTTATTGTATTTTGCCATTTGCGTGAGATGTCAAATGACAGGAACATTAAACATGTTAAGACGACTTTAAATACATAGTTTATATTGACGTTAAATTAATTTGCATAAACAGTTTTCTAACTTTTTTTTCTGCACAAGAATCTTTTCTTTACAACCAGGAATACAACAAAAAAAGTCCGAGATGAAATCGGTCTGGCTGACGTGTGAGGCCGTGACCAAGGAGAATGCATTTTTTTATATAGGCGGAAAAACGATTAACCGGACTAATTGTTGTCATTATACATTCGGTAAATCGAATATCCGGATCATACAATGAACACAAAAGCCAGATCTGGCGAAACTTTAAGATTTCGCAATCGACATTTATCTTTAAGTGCGACACATTGGGTTCAAAATTGACTGTGAATTTTGATAGATCTGTGTAGGTTGATCTGTTGTTCTGTGTACGAATACTAGCTGCTATTTTAAATATAATATATTAAAAATAACAAATATACTTACTAATACGGAATATTATTGAGGTTTTTTAAAATAAACCACTAATTGTTTAACTGAAAATACAAAGAAATAGTATATTTACCACACTTTATACAATACTATTGCAAAAAACATTTAATTACGCTAATTGTACATTTTAATACAAGGAAATACAAAGAAACGACATTTAAAGTTCACAATATCGCCTCTTTAATTATATCCTTTATTATAAGATAAATTCATTAAACTTCAAAATACACAAATTAATGTATTCGTGTATCCACCATTGAATCACGTGCTCACCACTGCGCGATCGATAACGACGACCATTTAAAGCTTTTTAAATTTAAAATAATAATATTCCATTGCATATTTATCAACAAAAATCATTGTTAAAATATAAAGAGACACATTCCAAAGATACTGAAATAATCTAGAAGTCAAGTATGTAATGTTTGAAGTTTATAATATTTGGTAGATTATTTAATCTGGTACCTAATTAGAAAATAAAATATTTTGTTTAATTTTCAACTCTGTTTGTATTTCATAGACTTTCGAGTTTCTGTAGTGTCAACTAATATACAAATGCGTCAACTATCACATTTAATTTGAACTGAAAACTTTAAATTGCTAGATTGGGAAAGTAGGGATTATGTCATAAAATACGACATATTTATTTCGTACTTAAGCTCATCACAAAAGGTTATGATGAAGTATAATACTACGCTGCCTCGACTGTTTACGTACAACATAAAGTCATATGAACCGCGATTGTTTTTTTTTGTATTTTATTAGGCCAGGTCGACAAACAAGCATACAGTCCGCGTGATAGTAAGCGTCACTGCAGCCTATAAACGCTCGTAATCACCAGAGTATCACTAGCGCGTAGCTGATCTTGTGATTTGAAAGTAATATTATGTCACATTACCAGTAATTTCACTGCCGGAACACAGCAATGCGAACACTACTATTTGGCGGTAGAAATAATTGAGATTGAGGTCCTAATGCAGACGACCTTGTATGAGGTGTAACCTCATGTTAAATCTGTCATGTTTAAGCAAAAATTCGAATCTTTTGCAAACGTTCAGCTCTTCAAACATTTGCCCGATCGTATGTTTGCCGAGTTTTCAAATGAGAGAGCTTCTGTTTGTAAATATTGCCGCATTAATAATGCACGCCGGTTGCGCCATGTTTCTCATGAGGACGTCTCTAGATCTGCCTTAAACTCTTTGTGCTGACGTAACGTGCTCTGACAAAGAGCCTGTTCGCTATGTAGGTGCGTTGCCACTTGTGACATGCGTTTAAAATGTTTGGCAAGTGCTAATGATTAATGGGCTGTTAACACTAGTGAGGAAAGTGGGTATTTGAAAGTGTATAAAGGGCTAATGGCACAAGGAAAATGACACAAGCGTACCGAACGTTCTGTGCTAAGTGAAGCCCAGTTTTTGTGGGTATGATTTTCACCAGGATGTTCCACCATCATACTTATCTTCATTACACAAACCATTGGATGTCAACAATTTATAAAAAAATACGCATCAAATCCGTTGCGTTGTTTTGAAGGTATAAGTGTCACCGTAAAATTGTAAATAACGTTAGGTTATAATCTATCTCGCGAGATTGTAAACAGTCTAATAATTGTGTACCGTCAGATTAGAATCTATCGAAGTCTACATGATAGTAAACGTCTCCGCAACCTATAGCAAAAGCACCTGGGCGGAAATGAGCAGCAGCGTTCCCGTAGTTACGCTCTGCGATTGCCACCACGCTAGCGCGCGCGACCATTATGGGCATTCTCCCCCATTCTTAGGTAAGCCTTATCCAGCAATGGCACTGTTAATAATGATGATGATAATAATAAAACACAGAGTCATTATATAGAATAATGACTATGTACAGTTATTGAATGGAGAAGAGGCACTTGACGGGTAATTTTATAACACGTGGTTTACAGAAATAAAAGTGCGTTATTCGTGAAATATGAAATATTATATGTTTTTAAACCAATCTAATATATAAAATTCTCGTATCAGTGGCTTTTTATTTTTTTATAATACCGCCATTTGTCAAATGCGGTAACTCAATTGCCTATTACGACTTCTGGTACAAAACGCAAAAGTAATAGTACAGCACGGCTTACTGCTAGTTAGCAAACAATTATTAAAATCGGTTTTTTAGTATGGAAGTTCAACCCGGACGGTAGTAGCAGGACGGGCGGGGGTCGAACCAACGATATTTGGTGTTCAAGATAGAGACTCCCCTGAATGCGCCATTGCCGTCAATAGTATGATTTTGTAATCCAACTGTGGCTGCCTGTAATGTACCTATATAATATGTATCAAAGTCAAAGTCAAATATACTTTATTCAAATAGGAATATTACAAGCACTTTGAAGTCGTCAATAAAATAATAATAAAAAAGGTAATAATAATACATTAATATTTCCAATAAGGAAGTGATTATATGCATATTTATAGATAATACAGATGACCCTGTTGACCCAAGGGATCATAAAAGTCATATAACACATAAATAATTTCATTAGGCCCATCTTAAACTCGTTCTATTGACAGTATATGTATAGTCATTACATTAATTTCTTGAAGTTTCTCCTTAATACCAAATCTCACCAAGAGACTCGCTTTATGACACTTTGTATACTAGGTCTATACAGTATATATATACCTACTTGATCAAAGAAACTAAGACACAAGGAGAAACAAAGTCTAGTGCACCAAAACCGTAATTTCGATGGAGCAACTAAATTGGCAAGCAAACATTGAATACGAACGGTATACTTAACTGATGGTTGACCGCAAAAATATCAGGTAGACATCGGTAAGCTTGATTTATTCAGTTCGTTCACGATGCTATAGACACCAATCACGTAATAGTTGGCCATTTTTGATAGAGGACTTGCAATCTGCCCCGACTTCTCTTATTTGGTATCTAGTTAGATAGCTATCTATAGATGATATTGTGACAAAAATAGAGAAAATAATGTTGAGTTGGTTAGGACGTGTAGTAATGATACATGAAAGTAGAATGAACAAATATACAGAGCGAAAGTGAATGGAAGAGTTGGTATAGGACCTAGGCGAATACACCTTAACCAGGTAGAAGAGGTATTAAAGAGAGGCCAGGTTTGATGGCCTGATGTTAGAAGGAGCGTGTATGAAAAGACTATTGCGAGTAAAGAAAGCGAAAGAGGTATGCCAGATTGTACCCATCGTACACATGGATGTTTGTCAAATTATAAAAGTAGGATTAAAATCAATAACAACAAATGCAACATAACTTTGTATTGCAACTTATTATGAGCACACATTAAAAAAAATATAATTTTAAAAATAAAACTATTTCATATATCGCAGTTTTATGTAACCTTTCGAAATTAATATAAATATTCTTATTAGATTCCATGATTCGAATACTTATTGGGAAAATACCTTTTCGGAATTTTGTTTACATTAATGAATAAATCGAAATGTTCTAATAAATATAGGCAAAGTTTTTTTTTTATAGTTGATACAGTTTTGATTTAGGGATAAAATCATAAGAAATAGTTAATTATAAATGTATTAATGTAAATGTAAAGCCGTGAGGTACCGGCAAAGTAAAATAGTACCTTCCCCTGTATCAGGTGTAGTAAGAGGCAACTAAGGTACCAGAACCGAACGATATCGGAATATCCATCCAAAACATTGCAGCTCAAATGCACAGGGCGGGTATGGCAACATTTCCCTTTTCTTGGGGAGGGCTATTTCCAGCAATGGACTTTCAATGGCTAATATGATGAAATGTATTATTGGTAATTTAATTCTGAAATATCAACAGTTTTAGTGTAAAACTGCATCTTTTTCATGCCGGAGAGCTCAACCGTTCTTCTACTGAGACCTTAGCAGACTCGTTGATTTTTCCCTTGCGTTCTTTTTGTAGCAATCGATAGAAAATAAATAGTAACTTAATATCTTATGGTTTTGTACTGTGGAGTAATGCTTCTGACATAAATGATATTTTTATTCTGCAGAAAAAGCTTTTATTAATAAATATATACGAGGGATTTATAAAATGACTCGGCAGGAATCTTTAAGACAAACATTCAAAAGTATTAAAATAATGACTGAGCACAGTTTCTGAAAACATTATTTATGTTCACACAAATACAACTGATTTTCAGAAAATTTGTGACATACATAAAATTTATACTAGAAGTAAGTATAAGTTGGTAGTATCCATTGTTGGGCTTGGAGACAAATAAAAAAATAATTTTTTCAGGGGCAATTGTGTAATATTTTATAACAAATCCCGAGTAGAACAAGTATGCTTTTAAATAAATTCAAGACTTGTGTAAACGATTAAATTACTGCTAAAGTTTATCCTTAAGCAATAAGTTTAGCTTTACAGCTTGAAAGATTATATTAATGACGAAACTACTTGGGATAGAATTGATTGCTCTAACATCGACTGTTAAGACATCATGACAAGACGTTGGTATGGGTTCCGATACTAATGCTACCTTTTGTATGAGGTATAAGGTAGACCACCTTATGTGAAAGTGATCATTATGTATCCCTGTGAATGACTGTCTACTGATTGAACACACCTGTGGCGCCATCTTGCGTCGCGAGCTACTTGACTGTCTAAGACTTAATGTAAAGACGCAACGTTACATAACGTAACGTTGCACGACCGATCCGTGACCTAACCAACTCTCACGACTCGAGCGCACTTACCAATGGGTACAAGAAGTCCTTTAGGACTGACAAATGATTGTGTAACACTTTCCAAAATAGTCAAAGGCTAAGTATGTTGCATCATACTAAGCATTTGAACTTCAGACAACGGTTTGTTAGCGCTGACGCCGATATGGGTTTCAATAATACTTACCATTGAGTGTTATTGCCTTCAGTTTTCCTTGCAGGTTCTTTTCTGTGGGCTCGCGTAATGAACCTGCTATATACTTAGTATAATATAATATAACTGCTATATAACTTATAAGACCCGTCTGGTGCCGGCAGACTAGTATTAAAGTAGAACACTCAATGACCTATTTGTTCATTTTTCATCAGTCATCAAATTGTAATTAGCAAATCTACACTTATAGGTACATGTTTTATTTTTTTGTTTTGATGATTTGAAAGTGACTATGATAGGCGTATTTAAATAAAGACGTTTTGGACTTTGACTTAGCATAACACAAGAGCTATTTCGTTTTTTTTTTATATAATTAGGATCGAAATCAATTTTACGACCTGCGTGATAAAGCTATGACTCATAAATACTCGTGTTATTGCAAGGATATCATTAGCACATCGCCAATCTTGTGGTCGATTAATATTATGTCGCTTTCATTTGCGCATATATTGCATAAATATTACAATCTTAAAGCCTGCGCCAGTAGCCCTTGTGATAATAATGTATTTTTTTTAATTTAATTTAATTAAAATAATCATTAAAGTAAACAAAAAAGAGAAGTGGTAGGAGGCGTCCGACGTGACGACACAGTGGTGGCATACGCGATAAGCCGGAACAAACAAACAGACAGACAGGGAGTCAAAAATTGTAAGAAAATATATATTAATATGTGTACCGTATATATATATATATATATATATATATATATATATATATATGCATGTAGTAGATTATTTTAATATTTCTATCAGACACTCCAATTTTATTTAGATATATGTATAAATTTACAGATATATGTACAAAGCCATATTTCTATTCCTAATATGATGGTCAATTATATCTACCTATCATATTACCAGGACATTCCCCCTGGAGCCAAGGATTTAAATCTATCGTTCTTTTACCTTCATATCAGTTCTCACGCATTTTAATTTTTCAGACTTTTCCTTCTTGCCTACCTAATCTACTTCTCTTTCCTGGTTTCTAATTAAATACAACTGACTGGAGAGGGACTCTGAAATTGTACTGAATTCATTATATCAGCTAATGGAAGTCTACTGCTAGACATAGGCCTCCCAGAGAAATAGGAAACTAATGCAATAATTGCCGCATAGGGCAAGCGTATTGGATATCGCAGAGCGCAGCTTTCGCGAAGGAGATCGCGCCCATACCCCATCCCCTGTACATTTGAACTACACTGTTCCAGATCTGTCATCGGTCGGGTCTAGATACCTGTTACAGAGGGAGGTACTATTATACTCTGCCGGCACCTTACAGCAAATTCGTGTTAAATTACATTGAACAGAAGTACGGAATATTCAAATACAAACATTTCCAAGGCATACGTTGCGTTTGTCAGAATACTTAATGCACATCATTACGACGCAGGCGTCATAAATATAAGAATTGCGGTCTTTAGCTACAAAAGGACTCGCATATCTCTAAAAAAATATTCAATAATGCACTTTATTACTGCGACATTGTGTTTAAAATTGGTGAAGCTATTTTGTAAGGTTTATACAAATTGATAGTCAACTTCAATCAAGCATTGTATGATTTTTTTTCAAATTTATATTCACGCAACATTGATACGTTACCTGATTCCGCGAAAGTCGCTTAGAGCACTTGTGTTGCGGACATATTCCCGTCGCAAAAGCTGCGCTCTGCGATTGCAAACACGCTTGCCCAGCGCTGCAATTATGGGAAAAACTCCCCCTCTCTTCGGGAGGTCCATGTCGAGCAGAGCGAGACTTCCAATGGCTGTAGTGATAATGATGATGATTTATATCTGTGTACATGTACAGATGTGATGGAGAAGTGTGGTTGTTTAGTTTCTGCATGTGAAGTGCAGGAACGTTTCGCAGGTATGTAATTTTAAATTCTTCAATATGTATGCAATACATTTTCTGCTGTCTTGTGGAATTGTGTTAGAAAAACAGAGGCATTGTCAGATTCTTAAAACATTGCTTCATTGTGCCAACTGTGATGTCATCTATACTGATATAAGTAAAAGAAGTTGGTTCATCGGTTATATCATGGGTCCTCCCTCCTGTACCAGGTGATGTATGAAATGTGTATGTATGAGATGGCGGTGTATCCATCTGCAATAGTGTAGCTCAAATGCACAAGGTGGGGATGGGTAGTAGCTTCCCTGTCGCTAAAGGAGCGCTCTGCGATTGCCAACACACTTGCCCAGCGCGGCAATTATGGGCAAAGTTCTTTCTTTCTTGGGGAGGCCTATGTCTAGCAGTGCACTTCCAATGGCTGATATGGTGATGAAATCTCGGAGACGAAGCCTTAAAGTGCGCCGATGTCTATGTCTTTATCTTTTACTATTTTAACAATTATGTCTACCCGTGTCTCTTAACCTGATTGACCTAAGGATATTGCTAAACAGTAATTTAATTGCATTTCTCAGTCTTTAAACCAAAGCAAAAGGCAAAGTATTGCTAAATAAATATATTGCTGTTTGGAGGTATAAATATGTGAGAGTAAAAAACCCAGGGCAGTCTTTGAAATCTTCCCGTTGAAACAGTTCACATGAGATAGACCATACAGATGTCGTCTGCATTGAGACCTCTCACCTTCTCACTTCACTTTTATTGCTAAATAGCAGTGTTCACATAGCTGTGTTTGAAGTGCGAGAGAGCCAGGGTAATTATTACGTAATTATTATTATTTATGCGGTAGAAATAGGTGATAGTGAGGTACCAATGCAGACGATCTTTGTAAGAGGTCTTGTACAGGTTTGTTTTGTGTACGTGTTAATAATTCACACGGTACTCAAAGTTATAAGTAATGTTGGTTTAAGTGACTTTCAAATGAGGCGCGTCAAAGAGGTCAAGAAAAAAAGTTAGGCGTTGCTTTTTCTGTCGGACGCAATTGTTCAATTTGGCCGTTGGGTGAACGCGCGAAATTGCAATTCTATCATTACGTTATATCATTTTCTTACGGTTCTATGAAACTATTTTTGGTACGCATTCGTGGATTTCTATGACGTTCAAGTGCTACTGAAAATAATCTGATCTCCGAGTTATTAATTACCGAACAGATATTTTCTTTTATTTTTTTTTTATATAATATTAAGCATCACCCCAGCCTATAGACGCTCGTAATATCACACGGATATCACTAGCTCGTTGTCAACCTTGTGTCTTGAAGATATTATGCCACATCACGCAGTAATTTCATTGTCTCTCACAACTTTGAAACCAGATCACCACAATGCGAACAGTTATTTGGATATTTGGCGGTGGAAATAGTTGGGAGTGGGATACCAATGCAGACGATCATTGTATGATGTCTTCTTGATGTAGTGTCTGTCTGTTTATAAAACACCTAGACCTGTTTTGATATAAACATTTGATAGATAGATGCATGCAGACACGGTGTTTCTTTTTTAATTTGAAAACCATGGGTAATTAAGACTCTTCATACACGAATACTAACATCACTACATATGCTTGAGAACGGCTTCCGGAAGGTAACCGAAACGTCGACAAAAAACGGTAAAAGTTTTATTCAACTTTTTAAAGCCGTTAATAGAGTATTTTTTTTTAACAAAAATAATCTTTTAGCTTTTATCATTATTCACACTTGCAGCGTGTTGGTAATCGCAGAGCGCAGCTTTCGCGATGGGGATGTTGCTGCCCATTCCCACCCTGTGCATTTGAGCTACACTGTAATGTATAGTGTAATAAGTTACTAGAGCCGACAGATGGCGGTATAGCCATCCGAAACAGTGAAGCTCAAATGCAGTGGGTAGGGATGGGCAGTAGCATCTCCATCGTGAAAGCTGCATTATACTCATGGTTATAATAGGAAAACTCTTTTCCCTCAACCTTTTACGACCAGTAAAACTGGCTGATATTTCTTCTTAAGAAATATAAAATTACAGTAATTATATTAATGGCGATCTTATAATAATAATATGCTACTTTTAGTGCCGTCTTCCGAGATGCTGGTGCCATTTAGTTTTAATTATGATCAGAATGTTTTAAAATTACGGAGTGCGAGCCGGGATTGTCAATTGGGGTTCTGGATGCATGTTGTTGGAAAGTGTATTCTATGAGATTATTTTCTAGTCAAGATCTGATAATCCTGAAGGAATTGAGGGAACTCATCAAAATAACAAAAAGTTCTAATTTTACTAGCAGTTTTATATTTCACGCGACTTCGAGTGGGATAGTGAGTTTCGGGCGTATAGTGAATTTCAGGATTTTTAATTGAATTTCAGTCGGGTCTCAATTTTTTGGACAATATAACATAGCCAATAGCCCTCCTCGATAAATGGACTGTCCAAAACTGAAAAGTTTTTTCAAATCGGTCCATCGGTTCCTAAGATAAGCGCGTTAAACAAACAGTCATACTCTTCAGCTTCATAACATTGTTATATACTATATATTTTATTAACTGAACAGACAGACGTTGTCCTATATATCCTATATACTTATATAGCAAAAAAAAGTATTACAATTATAATTTTAGATTCATATAATCTATCAAAGTTAGAGCATATGCATCGATTCATCCCGGACAAACATGTTATGTAATATATAATATACCCGGATAAATAGACACGAAATGTTTGTAAGACGTCTATACTATATTTTTCATTTATCTTTCTTTCATTCTTTTAGGATCTTATTTGGTTTCCAGTGAGTAGCAGCAAATAAACACATTTTTAGTTTCAATTGTTCCAGAGATCTCATAGTATCCGAATTTCCGTACAAGTCAAGTCAAATATGTCTCCATTAAAATATGTCGAACATAGGCACTTTCAAATCGTAAAAAAAACCACTTCTATAGATTTGCTTATTACAATGAACGGTTTACCGTGTTTACCTCTTAGGGGTAGGAAATTTCAGCATAACCTTAGTTATTGACTCGTCTATACCATAAGGGTAGTCTTGATCAAAATTTTTAGTAATAATCTAACGTTTCGGCCCCTTGCGGTAACTGTGCTTAAAATTGTCGAAGAATATGTTTATATATATAAAAGAAAGTCGAGTTAGTTAGACTACTTATAACTGAAAAATGGCTGTACCGATTTGCCTGAAAATATGTGAGGAGGTAGCTTACAACCAGGAGACGGACATAGGATATTTTATTCATTTCGACCGCGTCCTCGTGTGATGTGACATAAAACGTCAAAGAGAATTCAAGTTACCTATAAAATGTGGAATAACAAAAACGCATTTGACTTGAAATAAATTCTAGTTACTTGAACTTATTATTAATTATTCTCACGGGAACGGGAACTACGCGGGCGACACCGCGGGGCGCCGCTAGTTATTAAATAAGAATTAGTTTTCTTATAACACTTATTTCGACCGCCAAACAGCAGTCGTGAGAGATGCAGTGAAATTGTGTAAGTGATATTCTTGTGATGATAAAAGCGTTTATAGGCTGCAGTGACGCTTACTGTCACGCTTGTTGGTCAACTAAATCATATAAAAAATTTAATTAAAATACGTATGGCAGTCTAGACCTAACATAGGCTTGCTTCATGATGACAGATATGATATGTGACTCAGTAAAGTTATATCTAAATCATTATCATCATAATAGCCATTGGAAATCCGCTGATGGACATAGACCACCTTAAGGAAGGGGGAATTTTTCCCGGGGATGCTGCTGCTCAACCCCGCCCTGTGCATTTGAACTGCACTGTTTCTTACGACTCCGGTACAGGGGGAGGTACTCTTCCTACGGAAGTTCCTTATTCGCGCACAAATATTCCTGGCATAATAAAATATTTATCTGTCTGTCAATGCTATGTGTATGTTATGGATAATTTAAAAAGGACCTTTCGAAGTCAGCGACTGAGTTCACGATCGAAGGTCTCCGTGACCAATGCAGATAATAACAACATTTACAAACCGGTTGAACACTACATCCTATTTTACCATGTTTTAATTATACCTCACCGTTTGGACGGCCTGGTTGGCGCAGACGCGTCTTAGACGCGGAATGAGCCGGGTTGGAAATATCATATTTCTTTTAAATTTTATCAAGTTTCAGAAGCATGCAGTCAGCTCTCGTGTCATTACAATTTCACTAGCGTGTCGCCAACCCTGAACTGTGTGAACTGAAAATACTATGTCACATTTACCCAGGAATTTCACTGTCTTTCTCACCTTTCAAACCGGAACACAGCAATGCTAATACTGCTGTTTAGCCGAAGAAATTAATGAGAGTGAGGTGCAAATGCAGACGACCTTTGTACAAGGTCTACCGCAATACAATTGAGACATGTTTGAAGGGATCTTCAGGTCACAAGGTTGACAACGCGCTAGCAATATTCTTGTGATATTACGAGCGTCTATAGTCTGCGGTGACGCTTACCACGACGTGGATTGTATGTCTATTGGTCTGTTAAAGAAATATTTATTTTACTTTTGTCTTCCTTGTGGGAGAACTTTGTTGTATTAATTAAACTAATGCTAAAAGATAAAAATGTTGATTATCTAAATGTCGTCATGAAACAACAGCGATTTTATTCGTGTCAATTTAATGCTCTGTCCGTCTTGGCAGCGCGATGTTACACCTCCTTTTCGGGAAAGAGACGATCCTACACAAAAAGTTTTTTCTTTTCAAACCATTATTTTTTATGATTACAGCATTCAACTGAACAAACACTTTATCTTAAAATTGTTCGTTTAGATAAGTTCACAATTTATTTATTATTTTATAGTGTGTGGTATAAAATCTCACATTTACAAATGTTATAATCGAACCAAGCACGCGGCATATACACACAGATACCAATTTTACATCATAGACATTGATTAGAAACTGAGGATTCTGTAATTTATAAAGTGTTAATGCTATCCGAGTTACACAATTAATTCACTATAAAAGTGGCTAATGAATGGAAAGTCTGGCTGGATTACAAAATTGTTAGCTCACAGGGTTATATGTGTCAGGTCTCGTAACTCAGTATATCATGCGACTAAGGTACCAAAACTGACAGATGGCGATATATTTATCCGAAACAATGCAGCTCAATTGCATAGCGAGGGATGGGCAACAGCATCCCCGACGCTTTATAGTGGCGCTTTGCGATTGCCAACACGCTTACCCTGCGCTTACTTACGCGACAATTATAGGCATAATCCCCCTTTCTTGGGGAGGCCTATGTCCAGCAGTGGACTTCCAATGGCTGTAATGATAAATGATGATGTTTAGCCGTTCCAGCGTGAAAGAGTAACGAAGATACACACAAGCATACTTACATACTCTTATAAAACTGAAAACTGAAACTTATAGTAACTACGCATTGGCCTATTCTAGTAATGAGAAATGTGTCTTTTAATATAAAAAAGAAAGTTGACGACATACACGTTGTATAAATGTCGTCTGCATTGGTACCTCACTCTTACGTATTTCTACCGTCAAACATCATTGTTCGCATTGCTTCTGGTTTGAAGGCTAAAAGAGGCAGTAAAATTACTAGATAAGGTGAGCTGACTCCGTGGTAAGTCGCTTAAAGCATGTGTTACGGACATCAGACAATAGAGGAATTACAAATATAATACTTAAATACATATTTTTAACAGCCAGACACAGTTCTGTTCTAACACAAATCTGATCATATAAATATTTGTCCTGAGTGGGGATCGAACCTACGACCCTTGACACATAAAATAGGATCATTACCACCTGCGCCATAGGGCCCGTCAACAGTAAAATTAATAATGTCCTTTGTAAACGTATGTGTACGGTTTCTTGAAATAGCACAATTGTCGGCTCTGAGCGAACCCTTTGGACATATAAAAGAGACAAAATGAATATTTATGTAGACATCATAAATACAATTGAATATAGTAATTGTTACAAAAAAATGGTTGTGTCGTGTCTTGTGAGAATGAGGCTACACGACTATTACGTTCCCAAACGTAAATATTACCATATTTACGTTTGGGAATATTTTCTTGATTCTGTAGCAATCAAGAGAAGTAATTAAATTTCAGATGTATATGGTGTGAAATGTATGTTACCTGCAAAGTTGGAAAATGTCGTTCGTTTTAAAAAATTTACTTATAAGACTATATTTTGCGATTCTATTGGGAAAACAATTGTTCAGAAAGATAGAGATGTCATAACAAACTTATACATGTTTATGGTGTGAGTTTAATAAAAAAAGAATTCCCACAATATCTCATGCATTGACTTGACATAGTGGTAAGTCGCTTCAGGCACTCATGTTACGGACGCCAGACAACAGAGGAATCACAAATATACTACCTAATATATACATATTTAATGCCCAGACACAGAACAAACACAATTATTATCATATAAATATTTGCTTTTGGTGAACCAATTATTGTATTTATATAAGAGTCACTGAGTTCAAAATTGTCTGTAAAATTTGACAAGTTTGGGGAGGTGGATCTGTTCCTCGTGTAAATCTTAAATGGATTAACGTTTGAAAACCTATCACAGAAATTCGCACGAGATTTAAAACGAAGTTGAAGGTTTCGCCCAAGGAGGTTATAAAGTCACGGCTCTTTGTTAATATATTATACCCATATGATTTAATAAGCTGGTCAAACATGATACGTAATATTTATTCATCAAACAAACCATCGAGTATACCTGCAAACTGAGCCGCCATGACAAGTAAATACAATTAGTCTTAAATCAATATACGCTCTACTTCCTGAATCCTAATTATTGTTAATACGGACTATTATTACGTATAATTGCGGAAGTATACAAACAAACGCATCATCAAGTGACATAATATTAAGAAAAGTTTGGAGTATGAGACTTTTGAAAACGAGGGATGCCTTAAAAAGGAAAATCCTGAATGAGGTAGAATAGTACCTCTTCCTGCACGTTAGTACTGAGACTGAGTTGTCGTGAGAGACGACTGAGGTACCGGAACCGGCAGATGACAGTATTTCCACCCAAAATAGAGTACCTCAAGTAGGTAGCGCTTGTCCAGCGCCTCAATGATGGGGAAAAAAAGGATTTTTGGAAGGAAGGAAAGGTTGTGGGTTCAATTTGCTTAGTAATTTAAATTTATTAATATATTCTCGTGCTTTTCGTCTCAATAGGTTTACCTGTGTGGATAAGTCGTGTTTGAATGACAAAGAACAAACAGACACACACATTTTCTCTTTTAAATTAGTATGGATTAAAAATAACGTAATACTTATCGAAAACTCGAAACATAACTCCAGAGGTATACCTCATACAAAGTTACCTCACTCTCACCTACACAACGTCAAACAGCAATAGTCGCGTTGCTGTGTTCCGGCTAGATGGGTGAGAGAAGTAGTAAAATAACTAGGTTATGTGCCATCATATTTTGAAGTCACAAGGTTGGCAACGCGATAGTGATAATACGAGCGTTTACAGGCTGCGTTGACGATTACTGTGCTTGTTTGGTGACGTCATAACATAAAAAATATATGACACTATAAAATTATATGAGATGCTGTGTACATATATATATTCATTACTGTAGTTTTTAGTACTGTCCTTACTTCCTACTTATTATTAACGCAAAAATTTGTGACTTTGTCTGTTTGTTTGTTACTCTTTCACGCTGGAACGGCTGTAAAGGTCCAGTTTAAATTAGGAACAGTATATATTTATAGTCTAGAATAAAACAGGTTCTATAGTTAGAAACGCCATTAAGTAATATTCCAGTAGGATAGTGGTTTACAAAACATCTCATATATTGTTCTGACACCAAGATACGTTGCGAATCACAAATATTCTATTGGAACTCTCTTGGCGACGCCTATGTCCAGCAGTGGACGTCCTGGGGCTGATGTAATGATGATGAAGATCTATAATCTATGTATTAATAATATAAGTAATAATAAATTCCTATAACATCTCATACATTGACCTGACTCCTTGGTAAGGCGCTTAAAGCACTTGTGTTACGGAAGCCAGACAACAGAGGAATCACAAATATACTACTATACATATATTGTTTTATGCTGAATCTAAACCATCCATTTCTAAGATTAAAATGTAAGCAAAGCTTCGTATGATAGCTAGATTAATACATACATGATTTTGTAAACACGTCAGGGACTGTTGACGCCAGAAGAATTCTCGAGAGAAACAGCGTCATTGCAATAGTTTTTAGTAAAAATATTTATGCGTCAATATAAGTTTTTAATGTTTTCAATAAAAAATATCGATTTCAAGTGGTTTAAATACTTACACTAATAAATATAAAATTATGTATCGCCCGCGAAAATGTAACTGCATAAATATTGTGAGTGATTGGTTTCCAACCTCACAATTATGGTGAAGCTCCTTGACTCGGTAAGCGGTTGGACCGGATTGGCATTGAAATAATTATAAAATGAACTCTAAGAGGAATCTTGTGGCGGCCTGAAAGTGGCTCAAGGAGTTTTATGTCGTTTAGTTAACAAGAAATGTTCACCAGTCACCATAATATCCTAGGTCCCGCTGGGCACTAGCAAGTCACAAATCAAAGAAACAGTACATAACAACAATTTATGATTACATTCTTTATATGTTAGACTTGGTCGACAGACAAGTATACAGTCCGCGTGACACTTAGCGTCACCGAGCCTTATAGACGCTCGTAATATAACATAGATATTAGCGCGTTGTCGAATTTGTAACTTGAAGATATTATGTCACATTACCCAGTAAATTCACTGCCTCTCTCACCCTACAAACCGGAACACATCAATGCGAACACATCAATGTATAAGATATTGTGGAAATTTATTATTACATCCTTAAAATGTTCAAAAAAGATGGCAGCAAATGTATATCGTACTTATGTGTGATATTGTGAAACGCTTAATTACATCTGCAACATGCTGGATATCATCCTACTAAAGAGATTTCCGAGAGGTCTGGATGTGAGCGCCTTGTATCCAGCGTAATACTGTTGTAGTCCAATCGTCTGGCCGTCTGAACATTGCGGCGATCAGTGGGTAATCACTGATCATTTTTCATTTTTGCGTGACCTATTTAGAAATAAGTAGATAAACCAAAAAGAATGAGATAGACCAACGTATACAGTTATCAAAGGCATTGCTCATTGCATTATTTGTGAAGTCGTTTTCAAATAGTACGTTTCCCTCATTTTGAAAAAAAAAAATATATATTGTTCTCTATAACAAGTAACAAAAGAACAATAATTTCAAGTCAATTTAAATTACTGTTCTATAAAATTGGTGCAGCAGGTTAATAGAATAATAATAATAATGTTAATAGGTTAATAGGTTAGATTTGGTGTCAGCTGAAATCAAAATAATGCCATCGTTATATCAGACGTAGAACGAGGGTGGAATATGTTCTGATGATGAGTTTGTAATCCCACCTCAAAACTAAACGGGTCAAGTACCTAAGTTTACTGCAAAAATAAAGACTTTTTGTCGCTTTGCTCAGGACGGCGTAACCTCCAACAGTAAACGTGCTTTCATAACATTCGCATCTTTAACAATTGGTCTAAAAAAACCATGTCTATTGAACAATTCGTCTGAAAAAACTAATGTTTTTTAAATGAGGTAGACCTCTTACAAAGGTCACCTGCATTTGGACCTCAGCCGCTCATTTTTACTGACAAATTTTCGCATTTTTACGTTTCAGTTTGAAGGGTGAGAGACGCAGTGAAGAGAGAAATTATTGGGTAAATGTGACAGTATCTTCAGTTCACAGGGTTGGCTAGTGATATCTTTACGATGACACGAGTGTCTATAGGCTGCTGTCACGTTTACCATCAAGCGGACCGTATGCTTGTTTACTGACTTCATAACAATAAAAAAACAATAATATTTTTTTGATGTTTCAGCGGTGACTGGCAGCACCGATGGTATCGGCAAGCAGTACGCTACGGAGCTGGCCCGCCGGGGGTTCAACTTGGTGCTCATCAGCCGGAATCCGGAGAAGCTGCGAGCTGTCGCTGGAGAGATAGGTACTGCAGCACCCATTGTGCATACATATTATTATTTTGACTTTTTTTCTCTCAAAAAAAGAGGGTGTCGTTGGCAACTAACGCCGACCAAGGCCAAGCGATCGAAGCAGAAAATTTAAGTATTAGTAGAAAATATACCGGAGATACTGGAAGAGAAAAGGAACTTTCTTGTGATGCGACAGGTGTTTAGGAAGCTTTTTAAGAGTACATATGCTAGAATAGATACAGCCTGGAGGCTTTAGGATAATGATTTGTATATTAATCCTGTTGATGATAATACTATTGGTACAATATGCACTGTTTTTGTTGTCCATTGGTTCCACTCCATGTGAGTTCGATGGCAAGTTTTATATTTGCTTCATTGTTCTGAAATGGTTTTCTGAATGTTGTGTGAATTTGGTTTATTAATATTACACGATATTTATCCCGTCTCCCGCTCCGCTTCAGGGCATTGTGAACAATCAAACATCATTCATTCATTAGTTGGCTTGACGTCTGAGTAGTCCAGCGTTAGGTTAGTACGAAACAAAAACTAGCCTGTCGATTGAATCTGGTATATTATATACATATAAGCTGGGGCCCGGAAAAACTGCGAGGAGTCTCCGTCGAGATAGATGGAGTTGTGGTATAGCTTGGTGCACGGCATGCCGGCATCCGGACAGACTGAAGAAAGTCACTGGATATATATTTATATACATACAACACGCTATTTAGTCCATCGTAGCTTAAACTTGGAACTTGGAGTAGACCGCGTGGAGTTGCTACCGAGGTAGGTTTGCGAGATTTGGTGGTAGATAGTTACTGAATTTTGCAGTATGCTATGAGGTCCAAGTTCAAACTGTTGTCTGGCGTCCGTAACACAAGTGCTTTAAGTAACTTGCCACGGAGTCAGGTCAGCATTAGCTGTTGTGGGAATTTATTATTATTATAAGTATTTTACTAGCAGTGCGGTTTCACTCGCGTTAAATTAAAGAACTTTTATACCAACTTTGCACCCCATTTTACCCCCTTTTTTCAAGGGATGGTTAAAAAAAACTATTTGACACGTTTAATGATGCACATTTATATTGAATTACATCCGAATAATTTCAGAAACACCAAAGTTTCGTAAAAGTTTTGCCATCCCGTTTTTCCATTCCATGTTCAAAAACGCTTTTTTAGTGTCCTTACGTTAATAAAGAAACCTCTATGAAAAATATCAAGGTTCTAACCTGGCGTTTAGGCCCTACGTTGATATATCAGTCAGTCAGCTTTTCCTTTTATATATGAATATATATGTAAATACATGTAACCTTCTGGAAAATACAACGCATAGCTGCAGTCTACCAAGACTATAAATCATTCATCTAATCAAGCACAAATAATGTGTAGCAATTTATTACATCGTGCTTTGTACACTGCATGTTAGTGTCTCATTAATTCAATTAGTCTTGGAATTGTATAAACTTCTGATATATTTAAATCAGCAGTAATCTATGAATCGATGAGATGAGTCACTATTGAGTTTTTTAATACTACTCGTATAATGCGGATTAAGATAATAAATTTATTAACAGCATAAAACTAAAAAAAAAATTTATTCAAAACAGATACTTTTAATTAATCGATAGGTTAAATAATGGTAATACAAATCGACAAACAAACATACAGTCCGCGTGATAGTAAGATTCACAGCAGCCAATACATAAAAGATCCTTATTCGCGTGATTCTGATCCTGCACCACTATATATATATATATATATATATTTCAGTTTTGTGTAATGGTTGACTGGGAGATAATGCCATATGGCATTAAGTCCGCCATTTGTACATTTTGTAACATTTTGTGCAATAAAGTTAAATAAATAAATAAAAATAAATAAATATTTATTTTTATTTTACAGAGAAAACTCACGGCGTGAAGACTAAAATAGTGGAAGTCGACTTCAGCAAAGGCGCTCAAGTGTACTCACATATAGAAAAGGAACTAAATGACATCCCTGTGGGAGTACTAGGTGAGGTGACACTTTGTAGATTGTGATCCAATTGCATTGCATTTCGTCATCATCATCATTACAGTCTTAGCTTTTCCAAGAAAAGCGGAAATTTTCCCATTGACTGGGATGTTGCTGCCCTCTGCATTTGAGTTAGTTTTGGATGGATATACCGCGATCTGTCGGTTCGGGTATCTTAGTCACCTCTTACGACGTGGTACAGAGGGAGGTACTATTCTACTCTGGCGGTACCTCTCGGCAATTTTTCTATTTTAGTGTAGTTACCCGGGAAAGGAAAAAATTCAGGTTCAAGTCCCAATGAGACAAGTTGAATTTGTTCTAGTAAATAATTTTTTTAATATATTAAATTCAGCAATTTTCAATGCTTCATTGAAATTCATTGGGGCATTGAAAATTGCTGAATTTTATATAATCAATAAAACAATACTAAGTTCCTATCAAAACTTAACTTCAACAGATACGAAGCCTTCACTTGCTGTGTTGACTATGTTTTATGTTAAGTTCACTAATGAGTCGTCAGCTAAGTGCAAAGTCAGCGCTATGTCTTCCTATGTTGGAACTTTTTCAGTGTAGTCCCGGAAAGAGAAAGATGCAGGTTCAGGTCCAAAGAAACCTAGGACAATTAGAATTTAATGTAAAATTCAGCAACCTCCATTGCATGAAACCAATAAAATAATATTAAGTTCCTATGAAAACTTAACTTCAGGAAATACTTAGACATGTTGTGGTGTGTTTTGACAGTGAACAACGTGGGTTTGAACTACGACTACCCAATGCCGGTGTGCGAGGTACCCCATTCGAAAGCCTGGGAGCTGATCAATGTAAACGTGGGTGCGGTGACAGCCATGAGCCGCCTGGTGCTGCCGGGGATGGTGGCCCGCGGGAGAGGGGCCCTCGTCAACGTGTCTTCTGGCTCTGAGCTGCAGCCTCTGCCTCTAATGACCATATACGCTGCTACAAAGGTAAGCATTTGTATAGTTTATTAGAAAAAGTCGCTAATGACCAGAGTGACAGCTGGGGATAGCGGAAGGCTTGCAGTCTTCTGAAAAATCAACTTGTCTTATACAAATCGTCGTCTGCATTGATACCTCACTCACACCTCTTTGAACTGCTAAATAGCAGTGTTCGAATTGTTGTGTTCCGGTCTGAAGGGTGAGAGTGAATTTACTGGGTAATGTGGGATAATATCCTCGAGTCACAAGGTTGGCAAGGGGTTAGTGATATCCATGTGATATTACTCTTTAGGTTGCAGTGACGCTCACTATCACGAGAACTTGTTATAATGCTTGTTTGTCGACTTTCTTCAAGCGATACTCAAACCTGCATATTTCCTTTGTCAGGAGACTTTTTATTCATATTATTGATTTAATTTTAAATATCACTGAAATCTCTCACTATTATTTATTACAGGCGTACGTACGGAGTTTCACATACGCGCTCCGCGAGGAATACGAGCCGAAAGGCATCTACATTCAGCACCTTTCGCCGATGTTCGTGTCGACAAAGATCAACGCGTTCTCCCAGCGCATCATGGAAGGCAACCTGTTCGTCCCCGATGTGCAGTCGTACGCTCGACACGCGGTGTCTACGCTGGGCAGAGTTCGAAATACAACGGGCTATTGGTTACATGGAATACAGGTAATGAGGGTTCACCGCGAAGTATCTTTACTTCCGTGAGGTACCGGCAGGGTAGAATAGTACCTTCCTTTGTACCAGGTGTCGTAAGAGGCAAATAAGGTACCACAACTGATTGATGGCGGTATATCCATCTGAAACAGTGTAGCTCAAATGCACAGAGCGGGGGTGGGCAGCAGCATCTCCGTCGCGTAGGCTGCGCTATACGACATTGCCAACACGCTTGCCCACGGCAATTATGGGCAAAATTCCTATGTATTGGGGCGATTTTCGATAATATGATGATCCTTACTTCAGTACATAGTTTGAAAAAAAGTTGTTTGTCGCTGTCTCTCAGATCCTATGTATGCTTAGATCTCAAAGAAACGCAACGGATTTTGACTCTGTTTATATTTAGGTACGAAGGTTTATATGTATAAAGTAGAAAATACAGATAATTTTAGAGTGTTTTTATATGATGTCGTAAATAAACACATCTTTTTTCGCTTAAACTCAATAATAATGTACTCCTTAAAAAGGTCTGCAGAAAGTGCACAGTTGGGGCTCTTCACTAGTTTATTATAATCGTAAAGGATTGTTAGTACGGATGTTTTTTTATTAAACCAGGTCGGCAAAAATACATATAATCCGCGTGATAGTTAGGATATCACCAGTGCGTTGCTAATCTTGAACTTGACGATTTTATATTATATTACACACTGCAATTTGGCGGTGCAAATAATTGAGAGAGAAATGACCAATGCAAACGACCTTTGAATGAAGTCTACCTCATTCAACATGTATGGATGTATAAATTCACACAATATCTCATATATTGTCCAAAGTCCGTGATAAATCGCTTAAAGCACTTGTATTACGGACATCAGACGATATCGGAATCGCAAATATACTACTTACATAAATTATTTAACACCCAGGTACAGATCAAACACAAATATCATCTAATAAATATTTGTGCTGGAAAAGGGTCGAACCCACGACGCGCATTGATCGTAACTTGCTCTTTCACACTCTGAGGTTAATATATTGTGGAGAGAGAGAGAGAGAGAGATCTATGAATTGTATCTAAGATTTATTAGTATATTTTTGATTCGTCTGTTGTCTAAAGTTGTTTCAATTTTATTATTAATTGTATTTAGTTCTCTGCTTACCTTAGACTCCAGTTTTCATTAACAGCTGTTCATATAAAATGTTCTAATGCTACTTGTATTGAGTTGTGGTAAGAAAATCAACTTTTTATTAATTATTTATTTATTTATTTCAGTATTTCTTCATACGAATTACTCCTGAATGGGGAAGAATAAAAGTGGGGCTGTATCTCAACCGCCAGTTCCGCAGAGAATACCACCAGAACAACGCCAGAAAGGAGAGATCCCATTGATGCTTATAATTAATTCTAGTACAAACTAATATTTAGTACAAATTTTGCAAATTACATTTATGTGAATATTAACAAGTTAACTGATGCTAATTTGAAATGGAAATTTTCATTTAAAAGTTAATTCGCTCGTATATTTATCAATTATGATTAATTATTATTATCTTATATAGTTCAAATATAATATTTTATTTATGTTTTAATTTGAACATTCCAAGTTATAATCTATGTATAACCAAACTAGACGGGCCCGATTGCGCAGATGTTAGCGATCCTGTCTCGTGCGCCAAATGTCGTGGATTCGATCCCCACTATATATATGATGATATTTATGTTTGTTCTGTGTCTGGATGTTAAATATATGTATTTAAGTAGTATTTTTCTGATTCCTCTGTACTCTGATGTACGTAATACAAGTGCCTATCACGGAATGAGGTTAATGTATGAGATATTGTAAGAATTTATTTTTTTATTTAAAAAAGTACTGTTATACCTATTTAAAATAGATTTTATTATATATTTGGGGTTTAAGAATATATATATATATCTCATTTGAAGTTACGTTGTCTTGTCTTAACATGTTTATTATGAAAAATATATTGTGGCTATAAATTGGGATAGAAATTATCCTATCTCTCAAGTCAGATCAAACTTTACATTAGAAGCAAACATTAATGAAAATCGGTTCCAAAGTTTATAAGTTTATCTCGGGTAAACACCGAGATACGAAATTTTTATTAATAAAGAAGATAATGAACTGGAAATGAGACAACTCCGAAGAAGTTTGAGACATAGATTTATAGAATAGTGTGATAGAAGATCGATTTGGTGTAAAAGATGTATTGTGACAACAAATGAGAAAGGAATGTTGAGGTAGTTCCGACATGTAGAAAGGATGGATAAAAGTAGAATGACTGCACAAATATATAGAACGGAAATGAATGTAAGAGTTGGTTTAAGACGAATTGGCGAATATATCTTAATCAGGTAGAAGGGGTATTAAAGAAGGGTCAGGTCAGAAGTACCAAGAATAAGCGAGCGTGTATGAAAGGACTAATGCGAGTAAGGGAAACGAGAGGGGTTTGCCAAGATCGTAGCAATTGAAAATCTATAGTCTCTACCTACCCCGATGGGATACGGATGTAAGTATTTACTTATATTATTTCGACAAAAATAATGCAAAGGGTAAATTAAAATGAATAGCACAGGTTCAAGAGAATGCTGTCCGGCCATAGACATGATGAAACAATACGCCCAAGCGTTTTTAAAACTGGATTGGTATTTTTTCATTTATATAAATAAGTTTATATTTATAAGTTCGAATATTTGTTTAGACATTTGGTGATATTATTAATGTGATGTAGTAAGTGATCATGGTTAGGTATCAATAAAATTTAAAGTATATTTGGTTCTTTTATTAATGCTGGTGTGCCGTGAGGAACTGACAGCTCCCGCTTTACCAGGTGTCGTAAGAGGCGACTAAGCCACCAGAACCGACAGATGGCGGTATATCGGCGGTGGGATGGGCAATACCATCCTCGTCGGGAAAGCTGCGCTCTGCGATAGCCAAGACGCTTGCCCAACGCGGAAATTATCCAGTAGTGGACTTCCAATAGCTAATATGATTATTAATGTTTTTTATTTTAATTACGACGAGCCCGATGGCGCAGTTGTTAGTAATTCTATCTTGTGCGTTAGGGCTCTTGGGTTCGATTCCCAACCAGAGCATATATTTAAATTAAGATATATATGTATCTTGTTAAGTAGTATATTTGTGATTCCTCTGTTCTGACGTCCGTAACACATGTGCTTTAAGCGACTTACCACGGAGTCAGGTCAATATATGAGATGTTGTGAGAATTTATTATTTATTTAATATTTTTTTAAATATAGTAATTATTTTAGATTTTTGCTGTTTTAAATAATAGTTAGACAGATAGATGGTGACAACCCATTATTCAACACTATTGAGAGTTTCCAACAGAAGTCATTATGAGAAGACTGAATAGTTTTAGATAAAACATTTATTACATTCCAAGTGAACATTGCCTCTATTTATTTTGTTCAAAAGATGTGATTTCGTCAATGAAGTTCTAAGCGCACGTCATTTTTGATGCTTTTAGACGTAATATTTAAATACTAAATAAAAAGTATAAATAACTGAGATATCTTCTAAACTGTTTTATTACTATACTATATATTTACACTATCCAAGTGTCGATATTGTTGACGCATCTAATAATTATTTCCTGGAATGTATACGGTTGATTAACTTCTCAGTATTCTAATCGATTTTGAGTTACGCACTGTTAGAACTTCATCGTCAATTTGTCCTTTTTAGTGCCCCGAAAAATATGTATACAAATTTTAATATATCATAATTCAATTCAAGCGCGAACACTTGATAAGCACGAGCAGGGAACCACACTCAATGATATTTAAGAAAATAGATACTTAGAATGGAGCAAAGGATTTGTCTGTCAAAGAAATAGTACAGGATCCGTGGCCTATTATTTCACTTGATTACTATCAAGTTAATTTTCCGTGAGTAGCTTCATTTTGTTAAGACGCCCAACAATTTCCTGTGCGAAAATTTTTGATTGTGGTAGCTAACAGAGGTAGCAATGATAAAATATGTCGATTTGATGATTCTTCAATATTTATTACTAACTGAATTGTAAAAAAAAAAATTATAAATTATAATTAATTGTAAAAGCTCTCTATGATTCCAAATTTACCTTGATTAATCCGTCATGCTGGTGACATTTGCTTTGGATATTTTATGACAGTTATATTTATGAGAGTTTTGATTGTGTATTTATTTTCGTAAGGAATATAAGATATTTTAAATAAATGAAGAAAAAGAACATTATAGACAACGAGACAGAATATCCCAAATCTAATCAGACTATCTCCGATGCTGAGAAGGATTTGGAGATGAGATCTCATATTCGTGAAGCACAGGTATATATAATTATCATCATTATCATCGTTTCAGCCATTGTAAGTCCACTGCAGGACATAGGCATGCCCAAGAAAGGGGGAATTTCACCCATAATTGCCGCGCAGCGCAAGCGTGTTGGCAATTGCAGGGCGCAGCTTTCGCAACGAGGATGCTGCTGCCCACCCCCACTGTCTCGGTTGGATATACCGCCATCTGTCGGTTCTGGTACCTTAGTCGCCTCATACGACACCTGGTAAAAAAGGAGATACTATTCTACTCTGCCGATACCTCACGGTTATACATAATGCTTCCTAATAGTTTTTCATAACCTTTTGTATCAGAAGAACTGATAGAGGATTATTCAATCTAGAATTTGTCACGACACTAATTATAAAGGGGTTTCAGATACAAAATAATCTGTCACACTACAAGCCCTGGTTTTTGCAGAATGTCCATTTACCTATATTTCTAGACCTCATACAATAGGTCGCCGCATTGGTACCTTTTTCTCACTTTTATTTACCGCCAAATAGCAGTGTTCACATTGCTGTGTTCCGGTTTGAAGGGTGAGAGGTGGCAAATTTAATGGGTAAAAAAAAGATTAATTTTAAGTATATATGTGTAAAGAAATTAAGAATCTAGGTATCACCGACCGCTCAGTATGCAGAAACTAAGTAAAAAGTGAAGAAACAGTCAGTCATGTCATCGTGGATCGTCTTGAGCTGACAGCATAAAAAGTGCTATGTTCAGATCTATAAGATTACTTCGGGAAGTGACCAGCAACTATAAAAAATTGCTGCGGTTCCTGGAGGAACTCTGCTAGTAATAGAAGAGCCGACAGTTCAAAGTAACGCATGATACGAATTTCTCGCAGAACGATTTTTTAAGACCCTCATGTACAGGTGTTTAGACGTCAATTCCAGAGGGACGGGCGAAACCGCTTGTTAAAAAGCAGCCTGACGCTAGATTGTATACGCGTGCCGCCACCCCGCCCGAGCAAGCGACGCGGGTCCATGCTTGTACATAGGCACTGAATTTATGTATATAGTAAACATATCAAGGATAAAAGTATAGGACAGATATGTTCCATCTACATCGTTGTTTTGCAGTACGGAATACATGGAATTCACTTATTTCTTATGACAAGCCCGATAGCGCAGTTGGTAGTGATCCTGTCTTGTACGCCAAGGGTCGTAGGTCCGATT
Organism: Heortia vitessoides; assembly: GCA_020976665.1. Lineage (NCBI taxonomy): Eukaryota > Metazoa > Arthropoda > Insecta > Lepidoptera > Crambidae > Heortia > Heortia vitessoides. The sequence goes on along the minus strand of JACJUM010003174.1, from coordinate 18,861,862 downwards.
CCCACCCAGAGCAAATATTTATATGATGTTTGTGTTTGCTATGTATCTAGGTGTTAAATATATGTATTTAAATAGTATATTTGTGATTCCTCTGTTGTCTGGCGTCCATAATACAGGTGCTTTAAGCGATTTACCACGGAGTCAGATCCATGTCGCAAGCACTCCACACATCCATCCGACCGTATACGTCTAGATTATTGCGATATTAGCAATGAATTTACACGGTAATGTGGCATAATATCCTCAGGTCACAAGTTTGAGAAAGCGCCAATGATATCCGTGAAAACGCATGACGCATACAAAATTATAAATTATTAAAATTACAACATAAAAAATTTATAAAACTAAAGGGTTTTAGTTTTTTGTCCCAGCCCAGTCTATGGCTAGTTTCTCTTGTACGGATATGTTCACTATTTGTAACTGTTTTATGCATTAATTATATATTTATTTGCAAGAAAAATTTTGTCATATCGTCATAACAAAAAACACCTTATATTGAAATACCTCTCGCTCACCTTTCTGCACTTGTCAAAGATACTGCCAAAAATACTGTCATTCTTACACTATGAGTAGACTAAAACTTCAAAGTAGGATTTAAATAAAAATATATTCAGTGTTCATGAGAAAATTAGCATTAATATTATGGCGATGGCGAGGTGGCGCAGATGGTAGTAATGCTATCTTATGCGCTATGGGTCATGGGTTCGATCCCTACAGAAGACAAACCTTTATGTGATAATAATTGTGTTTGTTCTGTGTCTGAGTGTTAAAATATATTTTTAAGTATTGTATTTGTGATTCCTCATTGCTTAAGATATGGTATGAATATTACGATTTATCAAAATCCGAATTCCACAGTTTTTTCTTCGTGAATTGTAACATATAAATAGTGGGATAAAAAACGGACACAATTTCATATTTATAATGTTAGAGAGTATAAAAAATATGTATATATAATGATCACATATACAGATGGAGTACCCCAATTGGTGGAGCTTCAGGAAGTTTCTGAGCGAGATTCGTTCGCTGTCCGAAGACACCTTCTGGAACTGCTTCATCTGTGTCGCAGCTCTTGTAGCTATCGTATGGGTGGCCATCAGAACGCAGGTACATAATTATCGATAATTACTTATTAATTTGTTTAGGTGGACAAACATTTAAATATCTTAATAAATAAATTGAGTTGCATATACATTTAATCGAGGAAAATGCGACCAAATTTTATCAAATTCCATGTTGAACTCCAATTCATATTCACGAATACGAATCTCGTGGGTGCATCAAATTATCATCAATATTCGGATGGATATACCGCCATCTCATGGGTCCAGTACCTCAGTCACCTCTCAGATAACAGAGGAATTACAAATATATAGTACTTAAATACATATATTTAACACCCAGGTGCAGAATAAACATAAGTATCATCATATAAATATTGGGGATGTGGGGATCGAACCCATAACCTTTGGCGCACAAGACAGAGTCACTACAAGGTGCGTCATCGGTACCGGTAATTGATGATGTGTGTTGAACACATCTTCTTACAATTTCGAACTCACGATATCAGACTAGCCAGTACAAATCTGTCAATTTCCTCAATTGATAGATAACGCTAATCGCTATCGCCAAATCGAAATATTGGCCGCGAAATTTTTGACACGTTTGTTTATTTTGGTCGGTGTGTAAGCCGAAAGAAACATTATCGAGTGCGTACGAACAAATTCGTTCGTATAATTGGTAGAACATTCAGTCGGAAAGGGAAAGGTGCGGGTTCGGATGCCGAAAATTTTGAAATCTAGGACAATTTGTTAAGAAACATTAGTGTATACAAACAAAGTCGTTTTGTGAGTGTCAACCAAGGCCTTGTGGCAACGGCAAGAGAAAGATGAGAGTTCGGATCCCAAAAATAAAAGACAACATGGGAAGAATTATTATCGTTTCCGAGTGCTTACAAGTAAACTCGATTTGATCCACGTAACACGATAAGTGTCCACCAAGGCCTCGTTAGCATAATTGGTAGTACAATCCTCCGGAAAGGGAGGAAAGCCTAACTTGAATTTGATGCACAAAATAAAATATAATATAATTTTAAATGTTATTTGTATATACAGAGAACTAGGATCACTCTAGACTTGCTGTACAACATTATCTACGGGGTGCATGTCATTGCGCACGCGTGCGTGCATTTTGGTGACGTGGACGTCGACGTCAAGAGGTTAACTCTAGGTAAGCTATATTTAATATACAACGCAGCCTAAATACTGCAGGGTGGGTATGGGTAGAAGCACCATCGTCGCGAAGTTGCGCTCTGCGATTACCACCACGCCCACCCAGGGCGGCAATTATAAGTAAAAATCACCCTATCTTGGGGTAGTATATATCCAACAGTGGACTTCCAATGGCTGATATGGCTAGGCAAGCGTGTTGGCGTTCTATGGGAAAAATAATGAGTTACTCTGTACTACTGTTTGGGATGGATATACCGCTATCTGTCGGTTCTGTTACGACAGGGGAAGGTACTATTCTACTCTGCGGGTATCTCCGGATGATATCTATATATACTAGCAGCACCCCGCAATTACACCCAAGATAAGTTGTCGAACTGAGTTAGTATCATTTATGCACCGCTGTTTTTAGTTCTAGCGTAATATTATATAGCCTAAAGCCTTTTCCGATAAATAGACTATGTAACACTAGAAGAATTTTTTTTCAAATTGGACCAGCGGTTCCTGAGATTAGCACGTTCAAACAAACAAATAAACTCTTCAGCTTTATAATATTAGTATAGATCATGATGAAATTTAATTATAATGATGTTGATATAAATTAATAAATTCCCACAACATCTCATACATTGACCTGAATCCGTGGTAAGTCGCTTAAAGCACTTGTGTTACGGACATTAACAAACAGAGGAATCACAGAAATGCTACTTCAATTTAACAATCAGATACAGAACCAACCAAATATCGTCATATAAATGATTGCTCTGGGTGGGAATAGAACCCACGACCCCTGGTGTACAAGATAGGATCACTACTATCTGCGCCATTGGACCTGTCAAATATTGCTGAAGAAGTAATTACTGGTTATTAAAATGTTGTTTTCAGTTGAATTTGGCGCTGATTTGATCTCCTACTCTCACTACATCGTGGCACCGTTCGAGAACTTCAAACTGTGTTGCTACTACATCCGCCTGCACCGGCCGCTTAACTATTTAATTGGTGAGCAATTCTAATTTTACCTGGAAATAATACACCTGGAGGTAATACACCCGGAAGTAATACACCTGGAAATAATACACCTAGAAATAATACACCTAGAAATAATAAGCCTGGAAATAATACACAATGGAAATAATACACTTGGAAATACTATACACTGGAAATAATCAAAATGAATCTGCGTCTTTGTGCTATCTTATTAGACATGTTGGGTCTCATTTTTTATTAGACCAGATCGACAGAGACGCATTGCACACAGTACAGTCTAGAGACGCTCGTAATATCACGAGGAATAGATATCACTAGCGCGTTGCAAACCTTGTGACTTGAAGATTTCACTGCCTCTCTTACCTTTCAATCCGGTTCACAGCAATGCGGACACTGCCATTTGGCGGTAGAAATAGGTTAGAGTCAGGGTACCAAAGCAGACGATCTTTGTATGAGGTCTACCTCATACAAAGACGCGTAAAAACTACAGGATGGTTATGTATCTTATATAAGTGTGGGATACCAGCTGAGAAGAATAGTACCTCCTTTTGTACCAGGTACTGTAAGCGAAAGACAGTATAACGTACCATAAATGGAACAGGACAAGAATGGGCATCATCTTTTCAGTATTCTCGTCTATAAGACATAACCATTTCTTTTATATCGACAGCATCACGTCTAATATTTTTGTCATATTTAAACAATGACACAACTCTCTTATCGCGGGGTACCGATAGAACAGAATAGTATTTCCCTCTACATCAGGTGTCATAAGAGGCCACCGAGGCACCGGAATACACAAATAGGTGTAGCTGCACTGGGCGGGGATGGGCAGCAGCACTCCCGTTGTGAAAGCTACTCTCCGCGATTGCCAATACGATTTCCCAGCGCGGAAGTTATGGGCAAAATGTCCCCCTTACTTGGGGAGGCCTATGTCCAACAGTGGACTCTCTTAAGGCTAAAATGATTATGAGACATAACTGGAACGTTGTCCTGTAGGGTCTTTCGCTGACTTCCACATCAATTCCAGTATAGTTGGCACGACGCTAAAGTATTGTTACTTGTTCTGCGTGCTCAGGGTGACTTTTGCGATCGTGTGGCTCGAAATTGATAACGTAAGTACGTCTTTAATAAACATATAAATTACTAGGTATGTCAAATTTATTTGTAATTTTTCTGTAATATTAAGTAGATATGCTTTAATATTATAAATAATTTAGTTTACTAATTAAGTATGGGACAACATCTTATTGTCTTTGCTAAATGAAGATGTTATAGTACAATTAAAAATGTTAAATTTTTGTGACAGATTCAGAATTTTTTGATCTTTGAGCTTCTGAATTCTTTATTTTAAAATAGAAAAACAACAAAATTGTAATTTGTATAATACTTAAGATTATATAAATATGAGACATCATACTGTCGTTGAGTAGTAGAGTAGATTAGGAGTGGTAAAATAGATTGTCGTGAGGTACCGGCAGAGTAGAATAGTACATCCAGCTATACTAGGTGCCGTAAGAGGCAATGGAGGTACTAGAATCGATAGCTAGCGGAATACCCATCCGAAGCAGTGTGCCTCAAATTAGCAAAATAGCTTGCCCACGTCGCCATTTATAGGCAAAGTTTTCCCTTTTTTGGGGAGGACTATGTCCAACAACAGAATCTCAATGGCTGATATGTTGAGAGTATAATAGAGAAAGTATCCTAACATAACAGTTGTCGAGGCAACCGAGGAACTGGAACCGACAATTAATGTCGTTATATTTGTCCCAGAGCCTATGCGATTGGGCGAGGATGGTCAGTAACATCTCAGCCTCATCGTAAATCTTCGCTCTACTTTTAGATTGCTGCCGAGCGTGTCAGTAATGGAAAAAACTTAAGAATCCATTTTTATAGATATAAATATATAAAATATAATTAAACGAACCTTTATATCACGTTATTTTTTTTATAATAAAGCCAGCGAGCAAGCAATCGGTCCGCTTGATAACATGACCGCAGCCTATAGACGCTGTCATCACAAGGGAATCATCAGGAAAGTGAGGTACCAATGCAGACCACCTATGTAAGAGGTCTACCTCATCTTATTATAAATGATGAAAAAATTCCTTGATGATTAAAGACCAATTTTTTTAATATAAATAAAATTATTAATATGTAACACTTATAAAAAAGAAGAGGGATTATTTTATAAAACTTTTTTGTTTTTGAACGAAACAAACAAAGTTTCTGGCACATTATAGAACTATGGCGGCAAAAGCTACTTTAAAATCTATAACGTCTCGACGAGATGTCGACTTACAGATACGAACAGGCAATTCACGGCATGTTTTTTATTACATTAATTTTATTTTATTCCAGTTGGAGCGGGCCCATTATGTGACCGGGCAGCGCGCAATGAATACGGCGAAGCGCGATTATTTCCTGATGAACGTCACTGCCAACCCGGTTGGATCTTTCTTAACCTCTCTCTACCTCATCAACAAGATGTTCATTCCCGTCGGGTACGGTCTCTACATTATTTTGTAGTTTTAGTGATGGCACAAGGCGTGTTAGAGACGGTGATGGGATACCTCCTCGAAAATCGTAAGGAATTTATATATCATTCGGATGTGAGTTGAAAGTTTTGACGCGACTAATAGTAACTGTATGGCGTAAAGTCGTTTATTGGCACGGCGGGGGTACCAGCAGTGTAGAATAGAGAGACTCTTGTACAAGAGTCGTAGAAGGAGGCGACCGATGTACCGGAACCGACAGATGGCTGTATAGCAACTCGAAACTGCATAACTTTAATGTGCAACAATGTGCGCGGCAATTATGGGCAAAATTTCCCTCTTCCTTAGGAGGCTTATGTTCATCAGTGGATGTCCAACAGCTGCTATGATAATGATGATAATAAGTGGTTTAGATTAGAGGTGATTTTTACTACGGTGTTACTAATACCGTAAAAAAGCGCCATCTGTAATCGCATTTTGTTTCACGTCTGTGTAATTTGTTATTTGACTAGTTACCATTTATAATTATAAGTAGGTATTAAAATTATAAATGGAAATTGTGAAGTAGAAACACTGAAGTAAAAGTTGAAGCTCTGTTATCAAATATATTGAAGAATCTTTGTCTTTATGGGGGGCACTTTTTTACATACTTTTCGATCTCATACATTGTTTTCTTATTTAATTAATGTAAGTTTTATTTTTTCTGTAATTTAATATGTTATCAATTTGGTTCTCCATTATTGAGTTACTTTATAAATAATATTTTTTTTATTTATTCAAATTCCATAGCTCTTATATTCTAATTTAGAAAATATTATCGAAACTTTCAGCCAATTAAGAATTAAACATATGTAAACTAAAAATGTACAAAATAACAGCAAGAGGTGGAAAAGAGACTATCACATATAGATCAAGAGACTATATCAGAGAGAGATACTTTCACTTACACAGATATATATAATCATTAACTAACAGTTGCTTAAAGTAATCTTTTTAGTGTTAAATTTATATTTTATAATGTATTTTTATTCATTAAATTTCCTGGAATGGAGACCACGTACCGGCAAGCATAGCGTAGGAAGTCCACCGGCAAGATAAGCAGACGATCTGACTAAAACTCTCAGGATCGCGCTGGGTACAGCTGGAAGGGCTGTGCGAAGGGCGGGGTCTTATGGCCAATATGATAATGATGATGATAAATGTGTTTTAGTAATTAATCATCATGATTACATAATATATATAATTGTCTGTCTATTTATGTACGTCTAATTCGTTTAATATTCAGCTGCAGTTACAAGGGTTTACTTAAACTCGAGTATAGTTTTATGTGTGTTAATTTTATATGTATATGGTTTTTTTGTTAGGCCATCCGTAGCCCCCGCTAATGATTTAGAGCGGGTCGAGTGCATGGTGATTATGATTGCTGGCTGCATCACGGTGACGGGGGTGGCGGTGGCCTCTCTGTCACTTGTCATCAGCATCTACTTGCGGCCTGGGGAAGCCTTTCGCGCGAGGTACCGGCTCATCATGAAAGAAATGGTGAGGCCTTTATAGCCATCTATGGCTATAGATGTCAACTGGCCTTTTTGTCTATGGTAGGTGATGGAAAGGAATACAGACAAACTTACAAAAGTAATCGTCGTGTTGTTGCGTGCAATCGCTCATGAAGAAAACTGGCTTCTCTATCTGTAATTATATAACTCAGTTAACAAGCAAGCGTACAGTCAGTCAGTTCAGTACCCCTAATATTAAAAGTCACCGCAGCCTGAAATCGCTTGAATTACCACAAGGATACTAGCGCGTTACCAAACTTGTAACCTTAAGATATTATGTCACATTACCCAGTAATTTTACAGCCTCTCTCAACCTTCCAACCGAAACTCGGCAAATCGAACACTGCTGTTTGGTGGTACATAAAGGTGAGGGAGGTACCAATGCAGATGACTTTTGAATGGCTGAAACGAAGCGTCTGCGATTTAACTTTTATATATATAATATAAAGAGTGCACAAAGTGTTTCGTTCACGCTCGATATTGTAGACCGCGTTACGTCTTAGACGACCCTCCCGACAGTATAACCGCTAAAATCGCTGCCCTTTCTCGCCCTCTTACTGGCACAACTCGATCATTATCACTCCACACGCACTCGTACAACAGCAGTACACCGCGTTCGCCGGCGAACGCGTGCAGTCCCTGCCCCCACGAGCGATAACCGACAGCTCTAAAGCTGTTGGGCTCAATCTGTCCTCTTTTGCTAAAAATTTCATAGTAAATTCAACCCCAACGACGGCGGCCGAGCCTAGGTCGAGCCTCTAGAGGTGCCCTCGGGCGCGCCGTCGGTCCCGCTCCGATCTCGCGAGCTTTGCGGACGCGATCGCGCTAAACGCGTGGTCGCGGCTGCGGGGCACGCAGGATGAATACGGGCATCGGACCTTTCATCTATGAGAGGCCCCGCCCTCTTTTTCGGTGGCGCTGGAATTGACGTCTGAGTAGTCCAGCAAGAGGTTCGTCCGAAAAAAAAAAATGTTTCGGTAGCCGACTCATTTAGCAGCATATTATATTGTTAAATTGGAATTCATATATTGAAATACACTTACAGTTTAGGAACACGTTTTGCCAAGATACATTTCGATCTCAACAAACAGAAAAACCATGATGATGTTAAAATATGTTATCTCTCTGCTATTCAGGATTGGAACAAGCCTATTCTCAACACTAAACAGTTTTGAAATTTTTTTTCGATAAATCGTTCCACACCGATCCCTTTGCGGAGCACGCGGGATGGTTCAGGCATAAAGTCGTTCGTTGATGCTCGGTTTCTCTCACCTTGCTGGTGCTGGAATTGATGCCCAAGTAGCCTACCAATAGGATCGGCTCAAAATACTGTTAACAGCGGCATTTACCCGCAGAAAGAATCGAAGGTGCAACCAAGCCTGCGAGACAAGGTCGAAACATTTTACAAGATGTACTGGCATAAGCAATCTGCGGTGTCCGCCACACAGTTGCTTCCGACATACCCACCCACGCTGCCCGCCGCGGTCTACGCAGATATCTACTTTGAAGCCGCACAGAGGGTAAAATATTATTGCAAGTCACTTCTAGGATTCAGGGGTTCAATACATTTAAGTCTTCTTGTCTAGAATATAAATCTATCGTCTCAGTAGTCTTCCGACGCCCGATCACCCGACGTTTTTACGGCTGCTATTTTAAAAAAAAAATCCTTCTCGGCATTGTATATATCCCACATAGATAGATAGAGGTTTCGTGAACGCGACCAAGGTGACACGGGCCTTCACCAAGGTGGCACGTCGCCATCAGTTTTCTTGCAGGCTCTATTCTGGTGAACGGTGTAATGAACCTGCAAGACCTGAGCTGTAAGACCCGTGTTGGCAGTCTAGTTCTAAGATAGGCTTTCAGCATGATAACAGATGTGATATGTGAATCTGTCTGCGCATCGTAGCATCGTAGTATCAGGAGTATTTTGTTTTTTTCTACTATTCAGAAGTGCTTGTAATATTTTGATTTCGACTTCTTGAAATATAAGATGGCATTTACTTGAAAGACTTCATTTGAGATCACATTTAAATTTGTTAACTAGAAAGGAATATAAAACAAAAGAGCAAAGGGCGGCCTCGAGTGGCCGCTCCTTTAGGGCGCCATTAAGGCGCTAACCTCCGCTTGCTTAAGAAGATGACGAGCACACATTCTCTTAATAAATGGCGTGTTGCCTTATAGATTGTATAATATTTTTTTTAAAGATATTTGAATCAGCGAGCGCTTTCGCGTACTCATGGACTTATTTCAATCTCTTTACGTGAGTGCCTCGCAGGGCGATCGCGTAGTGTCGCAGACATAGGGTTCTACTTGGGATTAAATAATAATCCCCAACAATGCTATATATGAGAAAGTCAGCATGTTTTTTGTTTGTCATATTTTGACGCCTTATTTACTAAACCAATTTTCTTGAAACTTTGTATACATATAGATGGGATTTCAAAAAAGGGCATAGGCTACCGATCATCTTCAATCTATAGATGGCGTTGAACTATTTTAAAATGCGCTATCGGGTATAAGCTAATCTAATCAGAATATCTTATTTCAATTCGAAAATGTTCCGCTTGTAAATGTTAAAGTGAGTTTATTTGTTACCTTTTCAACCTTTTCCTTGTGAAATTTTCTTAAGAATAAAGTTATATATAGTATTTTTTACACCTAAAAGAAATTCACGAAGTAGTGGACTGATATTATTTCTCGATGTACCCTTAAGCTTTCAATTGAATTAGCATTATCCAGTCAATTATCAATTCTATTTGTTGTTTGTACAGAGCCGCTTGCTGTGCAATCTATCTCACGATTTCTTCGTCGAAGTGGCGAAGAAAATGCAGACCATTTATTATATACCCGGTGATCATATAATCAAGCGGGATACCAAGAAATCCACTATGATATATATTGCCTATGGTGATGCCGAGGTAAATAAGTGCAATCCTTACTAATATTGCCGTGAGGTACCGGCAGAGTAGAATAGTACCTTCCCCTGTACCAGGTGTCGTAAGTGGCGACTAAGGTACCAGAACCGACAGATGGCGGTATATCCATTCAAAACATTACAGCTTTAATGCAGAGGGTGGGGATGGGCAGCAGCATCCTCGTCGCGAAATCTGCGATTCATGCGTTTAATAATATTATTAACATTCAATGACTGGTTACCTTAACTGGTTACTTAAAGTTTGTGCGTATGGCTGTGTGGATGTGCAAATATGTGGGTGTATACATGTAAAAATTGCATAATGGAATTGAATGACACTTGACAATACTAGAGCCCATAATTCAGTGTAGAGTTCAGAATTGTCAATAATCCAAAATACTATAAGTGTTTATTGCACTTCACAACACCTGTTCTTTATATACATATATATATATATAATTTCTTTATTGTACTCTCATATTATAACACCAAAGTTTGCACAACTGCGTTCAGAAATAATTACAGTTTGCTATAAGCATTGCGCTGTCTGTCTGTTCGTCGTTACTAAACCGCAGAATCAATTTTGATAAATGTTTGTATGAATATAGATTAAAGATACTACTACTACTACTACTACTAGAAGTCACTAGGCTACTTGAAGTACTACCCAGTAATAATATAATAGTCATACAATATCAAATATATTGGCCCGACTCCAAAATAAGTCAGATGATATAAGTCATAGCCTTTTTGGTTACGTATAGTGGTAGTAGATATATTTAAATACATATTTTATATCCACTTGGACAAAAGACTAAAAAACATATTTTCACCAAAAGGAAACAATTGGGCATCCAAATTCGAAAATTTTACTGGCTCATTGGGTCTCAACTATCTATTGAAAATCCTTATCCTTCTATTTAGTACAAGGCAATATTGAAGCCTGTTGGGACTTATGGGATTCAATTATAGGGCACCGCATCTTTCTCAAACATAGAGATCATACAAAGATTCCAAAATACAGCTCATAATAACCAATGCTCCCTGGTTTATGCCCAACGAGCGTTTGCACCGTGACCTGGCTATACCCACTGTAAGGCAGGAAATTGTACGCCACCCTAAATGCTACAAATAATGGATTGAACATCATCCAAACACCCTGGCACGGCCCTAAATGGAGAACCACAACAAAATGCGTAGATTAAAACGCAAAATAATGGTCAATAAAAAAATGGTCCCACAACGGAGACAGTCTGTAACACATAGTCACACAACACGTAGTCACAAATATTCTTATTTTCTTTATAGAAACACAAATATTCTTCGTATAAATGTTTGTCCCGGGTCTAGATCGAACCCACGACCTGTGGCGCATAAGACAGGAACATTACCGAATGTTTCAACGGCTAGGTAACTTATCTGTTTTGCATTTGAAAGATCGTATCAGCAGAAGATGACAGTACAGCACTGCTACGTATAACGCGCGGCACGTTGGTGGCGGCGTGCGCGGGCGCCGCGGCGGCGTCCTGCGCGCGCGCATATGTCAACGTGCGTGCCGCTACCTTTTGCATTGCGCATACGCTCGACATGCACGACCTCTGGTTGGTCGCAAACAAATATGGCCGCTCCACTGGCCAGACGCAGCTTATCCTCTCAGCTTTTAATGTAAGATATGCATCGTATAATATGCCGGTCGATAAAAGCATATATATATATATATATATATATATGCATCTATATTTCACTTAAGCAAAGACTTTGGAACTTTTATTAAGAAATTGCCTGAATGCTTCAATGTAAAAGTTTAAGTTAATGTGGAGTATTCCAAATGGCAAATGCATACCGGCATAAAGTCCGCATGATGGTAAGAGTCACTGCAGTCTATGCACGCACGTAACAGGCCAAGAATATCACCAGCGTGTTCCCTACCGTGTAACTTAAAGATAATTATGCCACATTTACCGCTAATTTCTCTGGCTCTTTCATCCTTCAAACTGGAACGCAGCAATGTAAACGCTGCTATTTGGCGGTAGAAATAGTTGAAAGTGAGGTATCAATGTAGACCACCTTTGTCTGAGGTCTACCTCATGTTTATTGTACCCACAATATATAATTTCAGGAACACATGAAAAGGGTCAAGTTGCATTACAAACAGAAGAGTCCAGATGAATCAGTGTAAGAACTTCACTTACTATATTTTCATCATCATATCAGCCATTGGAAGTCCACTGCTGGAGATAGGCCTCCCCAAAAAAGGGAGAATTTTGCCCATGATTGCCGAGCTAGGCAGGTGTGTTGCAATCGCAAAGCGTAGTTTTCGCGACGGGGATATTGCTGCCCATCCCCGCTCTATGCATTTTGCTACATTGTTGGAAATAGATATACCGCCATCTGTCGGTTCTGGTACCTAAGTCGCTTCTTACGACACCAGTTGCAGGGTGTGGTACTACTATTCTACTCTGCCGGTACCTCGCGGCATTTCATTAATTTATATTCAAGTCTAGGTCTTATCGTGTTAATCCATGAATATGTTTTAGGCATAAAAGCAGCATTATCCACTTTAAGAAGAGCCTGCTAGCCTTGAAAGAAGCTGTTGATAAAGACGGCAACCTCCTACTCCGAAGATCTGAGGTGTTCCTAGAAATAGCTCGCAGTTACATTATGAGGAATGTATGTATTTTATCCTTCTGTTATGTACCGTAGATAGGCCCGATGGTGCAGATGGTAGCGATCCTATATTATGCGACAAGAGTGGTTGGTTCAATCCCCACTCAGGACAAACATGTATATGATGAATATTTGTATCGGTTCTGTGTGTGGGTGTTATAAATATATTTTGATATTTTACTTGTGATTCTTGTGTTGTCTGATGTCCGTAAAACAAGTGCTTTAAGCGACTTATCTGGGAGTCAGGTCAATTTTTGAGAAGATCAAAATCGGTCAAGCCATTTTAGAAATAACCTCTAACAAATAGACAGACAGACAAAAAGACGAAAATAACAAAAAGAAATATTTTATTATATGTACCGACTATACGTTTACATGCGTTTAGCACTGCGATGAATAATACAGCCCATACCTAATGTTGTTACGACTTTTTGGATAGATATACCGCCATTTTACGGTGCCGGTACCTTAATCACATCTGACATTTCATCAGTTTCTACCCTACGGCACATGATCTATTTATTTGACTAATTCGACACGGTCCGCGTGATAGTAAGTGTCATCACAGCATATACACGCTCGTGTCATCACAAGAGAATCACTTGTCAACCTTGTGACTTTAAGATACTAGCTGTGCCCGCGACTCCGTTTGCGTGGAATAGTTTTTTTTTGGATACCATACCTCTTTATCTTAACTTATATAAACTTTGAATTTCATGTTTATTTATATCGAATCAATGGCTTGAAAAGTAAGTTTCAAGTTTCTAGCTCAAAAAATTGCGATACTTCCATACAACGTTTCATCCCCCCTTTCGACCCCTCATAACCCTTCTTCCCCATAAACCCCTCTTCGAATTAAAATAGCCTATGTCCTTTCTCAGTGTCTAAAGATTGTCTGTGCCAAATTTCATCAAAATCATCAGAAATATCAGTAGTTTTTTATTTATTTGGCTGTGACTATTTTCAGCTCCGAGTTTTTTTTGGACCAGGTCGGCAAACAGGCATACGGCCCGCGTGTTAGTAAGCGTTACCGCAACCTATAGATGCTCGTAATATCTCGAGGATATCACTAGTGCGTTGCCAACCTTGTAGCTTGAGGATTATATCACATTACTCAGTAATTTCACTGCCTCTCTTAACTTTCAAACTGGAACACAGCAATGCGCAGCACTGTTGTTTGGCGGCAGAAATAGGTCGCAGTGAAGTGCCAATGCAGAGAAAGTTTATATAAGGTCTACCTCTAGTAAATTGTTAAATAGTTTACTTATTTCTTTTTAACAACTCATAATTCAATTTTCGTGTATACGTGCTTCGGACAGACGAGGACCTATATAGGTTCATCTACCACAAATAATTATCTCTAGAGATAAACGCAAGCGAAGACACATGTAAAACTTAGTCTCCAATAAAACAGACTTGTTTTTTCTTAGCATTACAGATTCCACTTTCAGTATACTTTATTCGGTACCGGAACCGACAGATTATAGTCCATATATCTATTCGAAACAGTGTAGCTCAGAAATGCAACAGGGCGGGGATGGGCAGTAGCATATCCATCGCGAAGCAACGTTCTGCGATTGCCCAGTGCGGCTATTATGGGCCTATGTAGGCCTCCCAAGAGGGAAAGCCGTCCACTGCTAGACATACAGCAGTGGACGTATCACGGCTGATGATGGTAATGATGATGATAATGATGATGATTCTTTACTTAGAATAGAATTTTGGTAATAACGCCGATTATTTTGCTTTTTGTCTTCAGAGAGCAGACGAATCGGAGACCAACGAGGCTGATGCGATCTGCCTGCGACCCACGTTCCCATGCATCCTTCAACCCTGGTCATCCCTCCAGATAGCCTGGCAGGTTTTCATGGCCTTCCTCATCGTCACTGTTTGTTTTGTAAGCATAACACTTTAAGCAACCCTTGTTACCTCATACTTGGGCAGCTTTGGCAATGTTTCGTGGGATTACATATTGAATTGGTCTGCTTGATTACAAAGTCCGACTACATATAACTACGGCTCTTTTTAAAAAGATGGGAGTCTGCATTTTTTTTATTAGTCCTGGTCGACAAACAAGCATACAGTCCGCGCGATATAAAGCGTCATCGCAGCCTATAGACGCTCGTAAGCTCAATAGCGCGTTATCAATTTGAAGATACTCACATTTACGCAGTAATTTTACTGTCTCTCTCACCCTTCAAATCGAAATACTGCTTTTTGTCGTAAAATAGGTAAGAGTCGGTTAGTTAACCTTTATCAACCTGAATTAAAAAACTTAGTTTGATACATGAACTATGCGTATCGTACTCTTGCATATTTGATTGGCTCGTGATAATTATTTATTTACTTGTTTGGACAAAATTGAGTGAAGAGTTGGGCGAAAGCTTTGCAATAATAGGTAAATAATATATACATTTCGCACGTGATACTCTTAGTAGAATATTTATTAATTCAATTTTTCCTTTAATGTCTTGACCCGCGTTAATTTGAAGATCAAATTTAGCAGTATATATTATCATATACTAGCTCTGCTCTTCTTAGTTGTAGCGTAATGTTATAGAACTTATAACCTTCTTTTGTAAATAGGCTATGTAACACTAAAAAAAATTTTTAATTCTGGCCAGCGTCCCGAGAGTAGCGCGTTCAAACAAACTCTTTAGCTTTATAACGTTGGTATAGATTAATCGTAATTATTTTAGCAAACAAACATAAGGTCTGAGAGGGTGCTATAAAAAAATAAAAATTAATAAGTCAAATATCTCTCTCCACTAAAACATCTTTTTGCTGATAGAAATACATTAAAAACTTACGTGGTTCCTCTGTCACAGACGCATCCGTACAATTTGGTGTTCATGAAGAAGGCGTCGTTGCAGTTCAGATTTTTCGACTTTGTGGTGACCTTGATTTTCGTGGTCGACTTGATCACCTACCTGTCCACCGGAGCCAACGTCGAGGAAGGTGACTTTCTTGTTATGATATTAGCTAACTACATAGAGTTTGTCCAGTCTGAACATGCATGAAAAAAATATTGTGACTATAAATTAAAATATAAATGACATGCAAGCAAAACCTAATTGAAATCGTTTCAGTAGTCTACTGTATATATATATACAAAATGTGCCTTCGTAGAGCAATGGACTAACCAACACTGAAAAAAAAAATTAAAACAGACTAGCGGTTTTATGAGATGAGCGCATTAAAACAAACAAACAAATTCTTTAGCTTTATAATCTTAGTATAGATAGGCATGGACGAAACCGTGAATATGGCTCAGAGATAGTAGGTTTTATCGTTTGCGTACGAGTAGTAGTAGGAGGGAAAAAAGCTGATTATTGACGATGTTGATGCAGCATAACTTTATCATTCCACCTTCCCCTATACCAGGTGTCATAAGAGGCGACTGAGGTACCAGAACCGACAAATAGCGGTATATCTATCCAAAATAGTGTAGCTGAAATGTACAGGACGGGGATGGGTAGCAGCATCCCTATCGCGGAATCAACGCTCTGCAATAGCGAACACGCTGCCCATCGCGGCAATTATGGGCAAAATTCCCTCTTTCTTTAAGAGGCCTAGGTCCAGCAGTTCTATGGGATGCCATGATGACGACGAAGATGATTTTTTTAGACGAAGTATACGTTCCGCTTGATGGTAAATGGATCCGCAGCCTATAGACGCTAGTGTCATTGCTAGTATGTCGTCAAGTCTGAACTAAAGATACTATATCACATTTACTCAGTAATTTCATTAACTCTCCCACCCTTCAAACTGGAACACAGCAATGCGGACAATGCTATTTGTTGGTAGAAATAGGAGAGAGTAAAGATACAAATAAACACGACCTTTGTAAGACCCTATCTTAAAATTTGCATTAATGAAGTTCATTACCATAACATGTGACCATTTACAACCGCTTATGAAATACATTTATGCTGCTATTTTAAGATTAACGGCTCCATTTAAATTTAGCGTGTTCTTAGTACACATAAATCATTTCAAATCTTCGGTCATTCTACTGAAATTCCTGACAGCCATGAAACCAGCAGAAACACTATATCTTCATTATGTACGGTTCTTAAGTTTCGACACCAATTCTTGTCTGTTTGTAATGCCAAAATGTAACCACTCTGCAAACAACCACATAAACATGGCCCAAACAAAATTTTACCGTGGGGTACCGGTGGAGTAAAATAGTAGCTCCCTCTGCAACAGGCTTCGTAAGAAGTGAATGAGGTAAAGGAACCAATAGATGGCAATACATACATTTGAAACAGCGAATCTTAAATACTACTATATAGGATAGTGATGAGCGGCAACTTCTTCATCGCAAAGCTGCGCTCTGCCGATTGCCACCACGCCTGCCCCCCTAATTTGAGGAGGCTTATGTACAACAGAGGACTTTTATGGTTGATATTATGAATCAAAGTGTATTTACTTGTCTACCAAATATTTGTATGAAGTCCATATTTTTTAGGTGTACCTATCAACTTCGTGCAGACATCGTCGCAGCAAATACGTAGCACGTGGTTTGTCCTGGACGTGCTGGGCACACTGCCGATATTCGAGTTCATCGGTGATGGACACTTTGCTGGCATCAACAAGCTGTTGCGTTTACCAAAGGTTGTGTAACTCCGGTCTTTATAACCATTTTCAGGTTTACCTAGGATCGGCGTAAAGGCCATTTACGTGAGAGCTTAAATACCGATTTTTCGAGCCATCGACAGTTTTCAGCTTTCACGCTTCACGTGGTAGTTTCGCATAACGAATGAACGAAAGTGCGCAAGCACAGGGTCCCACAAAAATGATTGGTCTCAACTACTTCTCTAGTAGCGCCGGAATTGATGTCTGAATAGTCCATTTAGGCTCATCATGAAACAATCACCATCATTACAGCCATTAGAAGTCTACTGCTTGATATAGGCCTCCCCAATAAATGAGGAAATTTGCCCATAATTGCCACGCTGGGCAAGCGTGTTAGTCGCCTCTGACGACAGAGGGAGGTACTATTCTAATCTGCCGTTACCTAAAAATAAATAGGGTACTTAAGCCTGAATAACTATTTCTGTCACCAAATACAGTACATGCATTTCAGTGTTTTGTTTAAATTCTGAGATTGACAATGATAACTCTGCAATCCCTCTGGAGGTGATGGGGTGACTCGTGTCTTTATTTGATGGTGGCTCCAAAATCTTTGTTTGGTTGATTTAAAATCTAATATAGGCGATAAGATATTTGTATGGCGTTCAGTAGTTTTGTACCGTAGTGACATTTGAGCAGCTCTTGGCGTTGGGCAATGTTAATTTTTGTGTATGGGAAGGATGAACAAGGATAAGCTAGCAATAAGGGATAAGATACAAGCAGGTTAAATTTTAGTTGTGAGCTCGCTTCTTGAAGTTGTTGACTGGCATATATAATATATATATACCAAGGACAAATAGTCCAATTAGGTAAGTCCAACTTCAAGAAAGAGGTCAATCGTCGAATCCAACTCAGATGGGCAGCGTCGGAAAACTTCGAAACATCTCGTCCGACATTCCTCAGTGCCTCAAGTCAAAAGTTTTCGACCAATGTGTGTTACTAGCGATGACCCTTGGTAGCGAAACGTGGTCTCTTACCATTGGCCTTATTGGTCAACTGAAAGTCGCTCAACGAGCTATGGAGATGGCAATGGTCGGGGAGTTTCTTTGCGCGATCGAATCTTTGCGAAATCGAAAAGTTACCGACATTTCCCGGTGGATTAGTAAGTTGAAGTGGTAGTGGGCAGGGCATTTGGTACGCAGAACCGATGGCCGACAGAATCGTAAGGTTCTGGAGACCACGTACCGGCAAGCGCAGCGTAGGGCATTCACCCGCAAGATGGACGGACGATCTGACTAAAACCGCAGGCTCGCGTTGGACACAGGCCGCAAACAACCGGTGCTATTGGAGATTACTTGGGCAGGCCTATGTCCAGCAGTGGACGTCTTATAGCTGATACGATGAGGTTACATTTATAATCGTCTCTTAGGTATTCCGATTCCTGAAGCTAATGGAGGATGTGTGCGTGTACCGAAGCAACTTGGTACGCTTCTTATCCTACACCCTGCTTCTCCTTATCGCATGCTTCCTATTTGCTTCTCTGCAGCAAGGGATCATGTGTTTCAAGTAAGTAACACTAAAGATTTCCAAAAATAAAAAAATGTGTGATGTCGTTTTTTAAGATTATTTTTATAAATGTTACGTACAGCTTCGTTTAATTTTTTTAACCTCTCCATCTGAAACTTAGGGTACATGACCTTCGTTTTTATTCTGAACTGATTTATTATTTGTCTTCGGTTATCTTCGCTATATAATAAACAATTTATTCTTCACAGTTTTCACTACTGCATAGTGAGCAACTTTACCCATCCTCCTTACTGGCAGAAAGCCCCTCTGGATGAAGACACGCTTGAGGACAGACTGACCTTTGCACTTATCTGGGCCGTAAGATTGATCACCTTCACATGTAAATATTAATAAATATTTCAATTTTGTAATCATTAATATTACGAGTATGTATGTGTACTTCCTTATAAATTTCGTGGTATTATCCAATTGTAATGTACTTTAACATTTCAATTAGTTTAGCATGTTGGTTTGTGCAGCCCACATGGAGACCTGGGGCACCAAGATCGGTTACAGCGTCCTGAGCACCATGCTGATGCTGGAACTCTGCATCGTTCTGCACTTATTCATTGATTCGGTGTATTCTGCCACCATTATGGTTACCACGGCCATGAGGCAAGTGCCAATGACAAAAATGGTCATCATCAACATTAAATCAAATCACTTTCACAATCACAATTACAAGCACTTTTAAATCTTCAAAAATAATAAACAGAACAATTTTATTTTAGAAATAGAATAACTAAATTCTTTTATATTCATAATACTGATGACACTGATGACCCCGCGGGAACATTAGAATCACCTAACATTATAAAATAGGTCTACCTTATGCCAGTCTGCCAGCACCAGACGGGTTTTAAAACTTTGTTTTACGCAAGTTCATTACATTAACCACCACAAAGAAACCTGCTTTTGCAGGTTCCTTGTTGGTATTGTAGTAGTGCATTAATGTTATATTAAACTTATCAATTTCCTTTTTTTTGTAGAGACGATTATGCCGGGTGCATCGCTACCGTGAAAGATTTCCTCATAAGGAATGACATAGAGCCTGTATTGAGGCGCAGGTTTACGTCATATCTACAACTTTGTTGGTACACAGACAAGGTAACTCTGCAATATAGGTCTACCTTAGACCTAGATTGGATTTTGTACTACCCAATCCAACTATACACAGGTTTAATGCATGCACCACCGACGACTGGCTCCATCATCATCACAGCCTTCTGGAAGTCCACTGCGGGACAATAGCCTTCTCCAAGAAAAAAGGTTTAATGCCCATAATAGCCGCGCTGGGCAAACGTGTTGATAATACCAGTATTGTCATACGTGTAATACATTGACCTGACTCAGAAAGATGTCGCTTAAAGCTTTTGACGTCAGACAACAGAGGAATCACATATACAATACTTAAATAAATATTTATTACCCGGACATAGAAAAAAACACAAATATCATCGAATGAATGTTTGTCCTGGTTGAGAATCTGAACTGACTCTGTTGGTTTCGCACGAACCTACAGCTAAATTACTTAATGATGGTCTTTATTAATTGACGGCTCTTTGCTTAGTTCCCATACTCTTAAGAATGTAGAATAGAATATAGCTTACTCGCTGATAATGTCACTTTTTTTTGTGAAAAAGTTTTTGAAATTATTTGTTACAATCGAACAAATATACAATTCCCGTTTACATATTTAATTTTTTTGTAAGGATCTCTATTTTTTTTGTAAATATACTACAATATAGCTTATACACCAGAAAATATAACCTTAAATTAGTAAAATATTTTTTTAAATCGATCTAGTAACTTTTAAATCAATTACAAATATTTTCAATGGGAAAATATTTGACTCAAACGGAGAATGTTGGTTTGCCGTATAAATTATTGTCTTATAAAAAACAAATTATTTATTAGTGATTTCTCTATTGTCTGATGTCCGTAACACAAATGCTTTCAGCGACTTATCACGGGATCAGGTCAATGTATAAGATGTTGTGGGAATTTATTAATCCCTACTAATTTTATAAATGTGAAAGTAAGTCTGTCTGTCTGTCTGTTACGCTTTCTTGCTAATACCTCTAAACTGATTTTGATGAAATTTGGCACAGACAATCTTTAGACTCTGAGAAAGGACATAGGCTTTTTTAATTCGAAAAATGGGTTTTGAGGGGTCGAAAGGGGGATGAAAAGTTGTATGGAAGTATCGTAATTTTTGGAGCTAGAAACATGAAATTAATTTTTAAGCCATTGATTCGATATAAATAAACATGACATTCAAAGTTTATATAAGTTAAGGTAAAGAGGTATGGTACCCAAAAAAAAAACTATTCCACGCGGACGAAGTCGCGGGCACAGCTAGTATTATATAAAGAAAATATTAAAACTGCAGGACGTCGGTTGACCAAGAAAGGCTTTTTATTTTGTCAGTTAGATAAAACAAAGTGTAGGTAGTGTAGTACATATATACAGACAATTAATAAAAGTTTACATTTGACGGTACATGATGGCGTTTTTAATATTATAAAGTCAGCAAACAAGCAATCGGTCCGTTCGATAGTAGTAGCTAAGATATCACTGGCGTGTCACCAACCTTGTAAACTGAAGATACCGTGTCACATTTACCCAGTAATTTCACTGCTTCTCTGACCCTTTTAAACGGAACACAGCAATACGAACATTGGCTATTTAGCGGTAGAAATTGACGAGAATATGGTACCAAGATATTCAGGCGACCCTGGTGTGTGGTCTATCTCATACATGCGCTGCGCTGGGGGCATTTATTATTTGATTATTTATATATAAAAGATAGCTGAGCGTACTTTAAAAATTCCAGGCTTATTCGATGACCAACAATAAGAAATCAATCTTTTTCGATCTTCCGCCTCACGTCCACCAAGATATTGTGACGCGGCAACGAAGCAAATACCTGTTAACTATACCATTTATGAAGGTAAATTAATTTTGCGAGCCGCAGGATGACCACTGCTGGAAATAGGCCTCTCTAAGAAAAGGGGAATTCTCTTTTCCCATTTGCGTGGTGGCAATAGAAGAAGCTGTGGGGTACCGGTGGAGTAGAATAGCACCAACATATAACCACCAATAGTACCACTCTCTGTACCTGGTATCATAAGAGGCGACTGAGCTACGGGAACCGACAGATGGCGGTATATCTATCAGAAAAAGCGTTGCTTTAATACTACAGGATAGAGACGGGCAGCAGCATCCTCGTCACGAAGTTGCGCTCTGCGATTGCCACCACACCTGCCCAGCGCGGCAGTTAAAGAGCAACAATCACCTAATCATGGCGAGGCCTATGTCTTAGAGTGGGTTTTCTATGGCTGATACGATGTTGATGATGAGGAACTGTAGAACGTAGCTTTGCGACCAGGATGCTGCAGCCTGCTCACTCCTGGTTTTGCATTTGAGCTCTGCTGTTTCAGATTAATATTTACATCTCTTACGACACCTGGTACGTCGGGGGGTATTTGTTCTATTGTACATTATTCTACTTTACCAATACCGTGCTGATGTTGATGCTAGCTTCATGACAATTTTTAAAGAGCAATAAAGAAGAGCATTCAGACACATTTTTTCCAGTCATATTTCGTTCCAACACGAATGTGGTAGCCCTTGGTTACCTTCAGAATAGGATAGTACCTCCTTCAGTACCAAGTGTCGTAAAGGCGACAGTACAAAAACTGACAGATGGCGGTGTTACTCTCCGAAGCAGCAGTCAAATACAATATGGCTGGGATGGGTGGAGAATCTTATATTCCATAGCAAAGACATTTGACAACTGATACATGTATATATTTCTTATTTACTCACGTCATAGGCCTAACTCCAAGATGCAAGATGTCGCTTAAATTTAGCGTGCAGACACAGAACAAACACAAATATTCATCATTTAAATATTTGTGAGCTTGTTCGTGTTGTCAGTTATATATATATAGTATTCAACAATATTGGACTGGACAAGCATATAATATATATATATATATATATATATGGTTTGAATAAAAAATACAATTTTTTATTTAAATCTATCTTGCTCACCAACTAATTCTTCGTGTATAATAAAAAACAGTTCGTTTGAACAACTAAAACTGCTGTAACAGCGTAATGATCCTGTAATTTTCCAACAGAATCTCACAAAAGAAGAGTTGAAAACAATATCGTCGAAAGCAAAACTGTTTTATACATCTCCAAATGAGATATTGTTGAATACTGGAGAATACAGCAACGAAATGTACATAATTAAACAAGGCATATGTGAGGTATGTTAGTATATGCATTTAATCTGGTACATTTTTTATCCATAAACCTTCCTACATGTCAGTAGTATACACTGCAACAGAACAACCGACCCAAATCTGTCAATACTTTGCAATCGTATATTACTCTATAAAAGCAAGCCATTGAGTTTAAAATTGACTGTAAAAATTTTACATATTTTGGGTACTATTCTACTCTGCCGGTACCTAACGCGCAAAGATGTACCTGGTGTCATTAGAGGCGACTAATGTACCGGCGACCAGTGTACTTTGAATACGACAGGGTCTGAAACGGCAGTAGAATCATTTACTTGACGCTCCGTCCGCAATTGCCAGCGTCAAACTTGGGTAATTCCTGATGATCATACTATTGGAAGTCTAATGGGAGGCGTTTATCATCAAACAGTGTTGGAATTTGAATTCACATGCATGCTATATGTTATAAGATCCAATTCTGGTTCGAGTTTTGGACAACGTGGTAAGAGCACTTGTGTTTTACGGACATCAGACAACAGAGGAATCACAAATATAATATTTATCATGATCATACCAGCCATTGCAAATAGGCCAACCCAAAATGGGGAGATTTGCTCATAATTGCCGCGCTGGGCAAGCGTGTTAGCAATCGCACAGCGTAGCTTTTGCGACGGGGATGCGACGGATAGAAGTTCGTTCCAGACAAATACAGTAAAACGTAATTTTTTATTTGTATTTCTTTTTTTCACACATCTCATACATTGACCTGACAAGCTACAGACGTCAGACAACAGAGCAATCACAAATCTAATACATATATTTAACACTCAGACACAGAACAAATACAAATATCACCGATATATAGGATCACTACCATCTGCGCTATCGGGCTCGTCAAGTATATAAGATTAAATAAAAGAAGTATATTAAATATTTATAATAATTGCAGATTTGGAGCCCGGATACGAATCAAGTTGTAGGCGTGCTGAAAACGAGGGATCATTTTGGTGTCGTCGAATGCATGCTGCGTTAGCAAATTTTTTATTTTAAACTACATAAAGAGGATGTTACCAACAGTTTACACTACGGTTTCCTAGTCTCTGCAACGATCTAGTTGCTTTTTTCAAAGACAATGCTTAGAAAACACCCTCTTTAATAGAGGTCAACTCGATGAAGGTGATATGAGGTCTTGGTATCCATTAGCCTTTCCTACTATAGGCTCTACTCTCATCAGAACGGTTGCCACAAGGTAACCGGAACATTGAACAGATTATTTTATAATAAAATTAACCGCGTTTCAAAGCCGTCCATCTTCATTTGTTACACGCATTAGTCCTTTCATACACGCTTGTTTAATAATTTTTTATTAATAATATTCTTTAATACCAATGGCATCATCCAGGTTATTGTACTCTGCCTAAGTGTATAGTTGCAGGTCATCAGCATAAAGATGGTAAGATTTTTTGATTGAAAAGAAGAAGATTAAGCCAATTGATTTAGTGACAAGGTTTATGAAAAACGAAAATAATAACAGAGAGAGAATGCCACCTTGCGGTACACCAGCATTAATTCCCAACCACTAGGACCAATTATTACCGAAAAGTACCGCTTCCTGGCATTCTCGAAGGTAGGATGAGAACTATTTCTGAACGGAATCAGAGACTTGAATGTAAGAGAGAATAGAGGGGGGAATATCGTTATTGTGTCAAGAACGATATTCTCCTCTCTGTTGACTCTGTCGAGTTGAAGGCGTTGGAGAAATCTTTACCTGATAGCGTGTTTTAAAATTGCACAGCGTCATCTATTGATTTATTTAGTAAAAATTTGTTTTTTCAAAATGAAAGGTGGCATAAGTCCTTCTTAATACTCCCAACAATTTGAATGATACATTTAATTGATGATTGGTAGAGAAGTTAAAGCGTGAAGAATGATGAACAAACGAGCAAGCTTGCTTTCGGGTTTATTAAATTAGTTCATCATATCAGACATTGGAAGTCCCCTGCTTGACATAAGCCTCTCCAAGTTGACCATAATTGCCCCGCTGGGCAAGTATGTTGGCAATTTCAGAGCGCAGCTTTGTGACTGGGATGCTGCTGTTTCATCTCAGTCCTGTGCATTTGAGCTACACTGTTTCGGATGGATATCCTGTTATCTGTCGGTTCTGGTACCTCTGTCGCCTCTTACGACACCTGGTACAGGGGGAGATACTATTCTTCTCTACCGGTACCTCACGGCCTGTTATATTAGTTGGGATACTATTACTGCAGGTCTACCAGCCTACTACACGGTGCGCGCCGCGACGCATGTTCAGATTTTCTCGATATCTATGAAAAACCTGACCGACGCCATTGAAGTACCGCAGATTAAGGATGCCATGGATCATATTAAAAAGCAACCGGTACAAAAAATATTTCGATATGCCTTTATAGAATGAACCTATGCCCAATAGTGGATACTGTTGGGCAAAGGTCTCCTCAGGAAATGGGGATATTGCCCGTAATTGCCGCGATGGGCAAGATATATGATATGTCCTGCCCTATCGATTCTGGTACATCAGTACCTACCTCTTATGATACCTGGTATAGGGGAGGTACTCTTCCACTCTGCTGGTACCTCACGGCTTAACATATATCGACTTCTCAAAATCGATTTGGATATGATAAAACAGTAAAAGGTTGATATGGTGATGCTGAAGTCGGTGAAATTTAAAGAAGTTGTTTCCTTGCCAGGAGTACAGTCGTCTTCAACGTCCCCGAGAACGGTTCCTCTGGTATCAAGAACCGTTGAATGCACCGAACACCGAGCGCTTCCGGCTCCCGCGGAAGTACGAGGAAGACGCAGCCTTTTTGAATCCCTTTAACAAATTGGGCTTCTTTTCTATACTTAGGTGAATATAGGAAACGTTTTTATACTTTTTTACTGTCAGGGTTGGTTAACTATGAGTTGAACCGTAGGTCATTGCGTTATACTTTAGAGAATGTCTTGAATCTTTAGATGTTTATTTAAATAAAAGTATAAACTGCGTATATTGTTTATTCTTATATTTATATATTGTATTAGAGGCGTAAAACAGAGTCAAATTACAACAAAACTTCCCCTAAAAATCAATGGTATCTTGGTAAATCGTAACTCCACAAAGATGTATGCACAGTATTTAAAAAGTGTATATACTGATATACTATTATAATGAGGAAAAGTTTGTTTGTTTCTTTGCCTCGAATACATTCCGAAACAACTGCACGAATTTAAAAAAAAAATTCACCTTTCACCGTTGGAAAGCTACACTATCCCTGAATGACATAGGCTATATATAGTAATATAAAAAACCCTAATAAAAAAATATACAAGAAATACCCAAAAAAATACAAAACAATGAAAATAGTATAATAAGAATTTAATTTCCTTTTTTTTACGACCCGAAAAATTGTGAGTATGTGGGTAATTGTCATGTTAAATGCTCATGCGAAGCCGGGACGGGCCGCTATGAAATATACGGAAACTGATAACTTCTAATGAAATAGATGATTGTAATGTGAATAAATGTGTCGTATGTAAATAAATGCATTTTTTTCTAATACATTGCAAACGCTGGGTGATCCCATAAAAGGTCTAAAAAAGTCACAAGAACCATTTTGTACCCTCATTGCGGGCCGCTAGTTAACAAAAAAGAAATATTTTTTGAATAACTAATGATAGAAACTAAACTTACCTGGATAATTAAAAATGAAAATTTAACTGAAAAGAAGAATTTAAGAAAATCTAAAATAAAATACTAACTTGATAATTGAGTTTTAAACAAGGGCATGGAAAGAAAACCTCTTGATAAAAAAAATCTGAGGTCCTCTGGGTCGGACATCCCTTGGACTTTTTTAAAATGCATTATTTTTATTACATATATATATATATATATATATATATATATATTACCGTAACCGACAGATAACGGTATATCCATCCGCAACAGCGCAGCTTAAATACTAGGGGATGGGGATGAGCAGCAGCATCCTCATCGCGATGTTGCGCTCTGCGATTGCCACCACACCTGCCCATCGCGGCAATTATGGGCATAAACCTCCCTATCATGGCGTGGCCTATGTTCAACAATGGACTTTATATGGCTTTTATAATAATAAAAATAAATTAATCCCTATATCCTTTGGTGATGGCATCATGCGTGAACGGCTGGTCTGATTTAGCAAATCCTTTTTCAGATACATCTTTCCCCGGTTTACGATCCGTCCGGACGGGACATACCTGGCTCGCTACGAATGGTTCCGGGTGGCGTGCGCGCTGGTCTCCGCCATGGTGTTCCCTAGCTATAGCTACCTTGTGTTACAGTGGCCCGGCCTGTACTTCCTCACGTTGCTGCTCGACTTCTCTGCATACTTCGACATGTACGTTTATATGTTGTAGGTTGGTAAGGTCAGGAAGGTCGTGATGGATCTGCTGAAAACTGAGTTTTAAGACCCGCCTGGCGCCAGCGTAAAATGCGCCACTCATTTACCAATTTGTTGAAATGGTTCTTGCGTTTTATTTACCTTTTTCTACCACCAAATAGCAGTGTTTGTATAGCTGTGTTCCGGTTTGAAGGGCCAGAGAGACATTGAAATTATTTGGTAATATTGCATAATATCTACAAGTCACCAGGTTAGTAAGGAGCTAGTGATATCCTTGTAATAATAAGAGCGTGTAAAGGCTGACGCTTACTATCGCGGACTGTGTACTTATTTGTCGACTTAGTCATAAAAAAATGAACTGTTAATTTAGTATGAAAATGTACGATTTTGTCGATAAGGCATTATAGGCATCAGAGTGGTGCCTTGGCAGTGTCAAATCGATGGCGTGCAGTGACATGTTATAGACTGCTATATCTTTGCCTGAGTCTTATCGGAGTAGGCAAAGACTATAGACCTCCACTTGCAGTTTTGACACTGCTCTCTAGCTTCCTTAACTCGCATTAGTCCTTTCATACACGCTTGTTCCTTCTTAGTACTTCTGACCTGACCCTTTTTAAATACCTCATCTATCTGGTTGAAGGTGTGTACGCTTAGGTCGTCATACACCAAGTCTTAGACTCCCTTCCGCTCTATATTTGTGCGATCATTCTTCTTTCATCCATCCTTCCATTCACCATCCCAAATTCTCGTTTATGAACAAACTAACGACCCACCCCGGCAACGCACGGGCAAGCGCGGATCCAGCCCTCAAAAAAAGGTTGTGGTCACAGCTGCTAGAAAATCGGCTAAGTACGAGTCGGAGCATACACATGCTCATTAACAATCATGCAAGTCGTTTATGAACTTTTGAATTAGATTAATTCCTTTTTTCTGAGCATCATCGAACTTTGACCTTAGGAATGGAAATAAACTTAGGAGAAAGACGGACCCGATTTCATTAAATTATAATAATAATAATAACTTTATTCAACAACAAAAGGAAACTTAAACTAAATAGTCTAAAATTAAATAGTCAGTTTTGGTCCAAACCTATTTCAATCAATAAATTTATATTTTTTTCTTTTTGTCCAGTAGCCAGTAAGCCAATATAGGGAATAGACTGGGTATCTTGGCGTTGTATCAGGAGTAATGTAAGTGAGATCAGCAGTGAGATCCACCAGGCGAGATTTTGATTATTTTTTACATTATCTAAGAATATCAAATTGAATTAAATGCTAGGTACATTTTACATTAAACAACTTTACTAGGTACTTAAATTACAAATGCCAGGTTACGTTTCTTTTTTGCAAAAACGTTGATAATGTCATCGATATTCAGGTTCACATCTTTGAGTATATTTAGGAGAGCTAGCTCGGATAATCTTTCCTTTGCCATTGAGGCACATTTTTTAATTTATTAAGGTATATTATCATCAGCCTATCGATCTCAATAGAGCGTAAAAGTGTGACGTCACAAGTCTATTAAGGTTGTCGGCATGCCCATCGTGCCCACAACGGTGGATCCGCGCTTGCGCACGGGTGCAATAAAGATAAAGAATGGTTATTATGTGTTTTCCTTAAGATATGGACATATACCACCGCGAACCTTTTTCAAGGTGTACAATACTGTAATACATTATTTTGATATATCGCGTCAGGTTCAACCTGTGTTTGTATTCTGATTACAAAGAAAGGTGTTCATTTACGATCACATTAGAAAACCCTAAAATTATCAGTGTTATGCATATTATACTACTATACTATGCATATTATATACACATAAACCTTGCTCTTGTATTACTTTTTCTATTATAAACAAAATCCATTGCGTAGTTTTTAAGATCTATGCGTAATCTATCGGCTTAATTAATCAATCGGCTTAATACCGCTGCTGGCGTACCGCAGGGTGGCATTCTTTCTCCTCTTTTATTTTCTATCTTCATAAATATTCTTATAGCTTCTCTTGGCTGCTCTTATCATTTGTACGCGGGCGGTCTACAGTTGTACAAACAAACTGAGGTTTACTGCTTAGTCCAAGCTGTCGAGCGGTTAAACGTTGATTTACGCTTTGTAAATGACCGGGCAAAAAAATTCGGCATCGCTGTCAAAGCTTCGAAGACGTAGGCAATAATTTTCGCCAGTAGCTGACAGCTGGCTGAGTTAGATTACACTGCTGTTCCGAATATTATCTCAGACAGTGTAGTTATCCTTGACAACGAATCTGTAGAAAGTTTTGGTCTTACATTGGATCCTACTTTATCTTGGGATAAATATGTTGCCGAAATATGCGGTAAAGTGTCTGGTATCCTTCGTGCTTTCTACCGCTTCATACACCTTCTCCCCGTCAGTACTAAAACACTTTTAATCCAATCCTTGGTTCTACCCACAATCGATTATGGTGATGTGTTCCGCACTAATCTCTCAGGAATTACTGAATAAGCTAGATTGATTTTTTAACAATTGCCTTCGGTATATCTTTGGCGGCGCTTCTACGGAAATATGATTATATTTCCCATTACCGTTCTCCTCTTCAATGGTTACCTATTCGACAACGCCGGGACATTTATTTTTTTTATTTATTTTTTTATTTATTTAACTTTATTGCACAAAATGTTACAAAATGGCGGACTTAATGCCAGATGGCATTATCTCCCAGTCAACCATTACACAAAACTGAAATATATATATATATAGTGGTGCAGGCAATATATATACAAAATAAATAAACGTGGCATACATATTTGTATAAATAAACGCAATAAATGCATATGATATAAATATATATATACATATATATGTATATAAATACATAAAATAACGTACATCAGAAATAGGGTTATAAAGTTAGAGAAGCAGCATCAGTAAATAAAGTACGGAGACAGCGTTTCAGGTTAAATTTGTTTGGGGATTGCTTAATATTCAACGGAAGCTCGTTCCAGAGTCGTATAGCTGTCACTGTAAAAGAGTTTGTCAAAAAACTAGAGTGATGAGGAGGAGTTAAGAGCGAAAGAGTATTAGAAGAACGGAGATTACGTTCGTGAGAGGAAGATAGGAATTGGAATCTATCCTTTAAGTAAATTGGTGCGTACGGATCAAAAAGTATTGAAAATAGTGTGGTTAGAACTCGAATTTTGCGACGTTCTCGAATGGGAAGCCAGCCGAGAAGAGAACGGTAATAGGAAATATGATCGTATTTACGCAAACCGAAAATGAAACGAAGACAGTTGTTTAATAGACGATCCAATTTATTAAGGAGTTCTTGAGAGATATTAGTGCAGCACACGTCACCATAGTCAATTATGGGTAAAACCAAGGATTGAATAAGAAGGGTTTTGGTTTTAGTAGGAAGAAAATATTTTAATCGATAGAGAGCACGAAGCGTTTCAGTAACCTTACTGCTGATTTCATTAACATGTGTATCCCAGGTTAAGGAAGAGTCGATAAATAGGCCAAGATTATTGGGATATTATTATTAGGGACATTCATGTTTTAACTACACTATTTTCAATTTTCTTTGATCTTTGCACACTTTACTAGATTTCAATTTATGTCCTCATCCCATGATCGTAACCTCCGCTCTTCAAATACTCTCTCACTTCTTTCAGCAGCTTCATGTCCCATTTTTATACTGTGACAGCTGTACCACTCTGGAATGCGATTCTTCTTAAAATCAAACAGTCATCGAGTAAATTTGTATTGAAGAGAGCCTTATGCATTCTCTTCAGTTCTTATATCCCCACTTAAATTGTCCCCTCTTTTCTCACTCACCCATATCAGGTACATTTACATAATGTTTGTAGTGTATATTACTTTTGTTAATATTTATTTTTCTTATTCTTTTTTGTTTTGGAGCGCTTTGGTCCCTTTTCTTCTTTGCCCGGTGGTTGATTGGTAGATAATGCCACTTGACATTAAGTCCGCCATATGTACATCAATTTATAAATGCACAAAAAGTTAAATAAATAAAATTGGGCAAGACAGCGGAAAGCGACTTTGTATTATACTATATCTTTGTATTTCTCTTTTATATTTTAATTTTTTGTTATTACAAGTTTAGGAGTATTGACAGTTCCCGTAAATCTAGATTTCAGAGGATGTTAATATGCTATTACAACGACAAAGGCGTGCTGGTGTACCACCCAGTGAGCACGGCCACGCACTACCTGAGGGGAGCGTTCTTAGCTGATTTGGTTAGTTGTCTCCCACTGGAGCACCTGGAGTCGTCCGTTAGAATAGCTGTGGGTAAGTTTTTTATTGTATTGACATCTCACACATTGACCTTACTCGTTAAGTATAGGTTCAAAGCACTTAAATAAAATAAAATAAAATAAATTCACACAACCTTTAATTTATATTATATAATATTCACCGTCTCCGAAATAAAAACCTTAAAGCACTTGGTATACAGACATCAGACAACAAAGGAATTACAAATTTGCTACTTAAATACATATAATCAACACCTAGACACCGAACAAAAAACAGGAGCACTACCAGGAGCGCCATTGGGCCCGTCATATTTGTTGAATTTGATGAATATTTGTGTTTTTTCCGAGTATGGGTGTGAAATATTTATTTAAATTTTAGTTTTGTGAAGACACTGTTTGTAACACGACAGCTTTAAGCGACTTGTCGCAGAGTCAGGTCAATGTATAAGATGTTGTAAGAATTTATATTATTTTATTAGGTTCAGTTACGACAAGCCGGTACCGTCAGAGTAGAAATGTACTTCCCTCTGTACTAGGTGTCTTAAAAGGCGACCAAGGAACCAGAACCGACAGAAGGCGGTATGGTATATCCATTCGAAATAGTGTAGCTCAAATGCAAACAGCCGTGCTCCTGGCAAAATTCCCCCTTTCTTCGGGACGCCTATATCTAGCAGTGGACTTCCAATGGCTGTTATGATGATATTAGGCTGGGAGAGTAGGATTAAAAGTAATTAGTCTTTTTTTACCACTTTGTCGGTTTGTAATAATGATCTTGTTTGATATTAATATTACAGACGATTACTACAAGGTGAATCTTAGCAGGCAAGTTCTGATGCTGAATCGGTTGCTACAGTTGTATCGGTTGCCGAGCGCTATGATCAATCTTGGCAGCTACATCGAGAGACGGGACATCTTACTTATGTAATTAAAGTTTTAATTTAATACTTAAATATTTTGGAGTATTTGAGCGTGGAATTGACAAACTGTTTAATACTTACTTATTTTGAAATTCAGTTTGCCTATTTATTTATTTAACTTTTTTCACGTATCAGTATATATATTGGTACTAGCCGTGGGGTACTGGCGGAGTAGAATAGTATCTCCCTCCTGTACCAGGTGACTAAGGTACCAGAACTGACAGATGGCGGCATATCCAACCGAGACAGTGCAGCTCAAATGCATAGGGTGGGCATGTGCAGCAGCATCCCCACCGTGAGAGCTGCTCTCTGCGATTGCATACACGCATGCTCAGCGCGGCAATTATGGGCGAAATTCCTTATTTCTTGTGGTGGCCTATGTCCAGCTGTGGACTTCCAATGGCTGTAATGATGATGTTACATTAGTATTCATGTACTTAGGCGGACTTAATGACATGTGGCATTATCTCCTAGTCAACCATTAAGCAAAGCAAAAATGAAAACAAAAAGATTCAAATAAAGGATTGTAATAATAATAAATAAAGAAAAATACAAATACATATAAATATATAAACAAAACTAATGTACAATACCAACATTATATGATTATACCTGATAAGGGTGAATGAGATTTAAGTAGATATAAGAATAATAGCGAATGCGTAAGGCTCTTTTGAATAAAAATTTACTCGATATTTTTTAACAAATAAAAAGCAAGACATTTTTAGTACAGGATTACGGGCAATCGATATTTTTCTAGACTCTTGAAAATTATTAATAATTCGACGGCCCCTATGGCTAAGAAGGTAGTGATCCTAACTTGAGTGGGAAGGATTGTAGATTCAATTCTCACCCAGGGCAAATATCTGTTGAATATTTAACTTTGTTGGGTGGGTGTTAGTTTACGCATTTAAGTGTTTAACTTGTGGTTCCCCTGTTCCTCTGACGGCCCTAACTATTGTGTTTTAAACGACTAATTTCGGAGTCAGGTCAATGTATAAGAGATGTTGTGTGAATTGAATGGACATAGGAAAAGGGGAATTTTGCCCATAATTGCCGCGCTGGGCAAGTGGCAATTATGTTACTGTTGTAAGCAATCGCTGAACCCAGCTATCGCGAAGGGGATGCTGTCCCGGATGGATATACCACCATCTATCGGTACTGGAACCTTAGTCGCCTGTTACGGTATCTGGTACAGGGAAGGTACTATTCTTCTCTGCCGGTACCTAACCGCTAATCGAATTTATTGTTGTTATCATATTATATTATTGGAGAAAGCAAGAAAGATGAGACTATAATACTGGTAGCTATATAGAACTGCATGCAACTCTTCAAATTTATTAAATTCAAAACGGCTTCGTCATTGCATCGACCATGGCATATCAGGATCCAGGCTCCTCCTGAAAAATAGCTCTACGCTAATGACCCCCATCGCTCTTTTCAGAATGAAAGCCATTCCTTTGTTTGTGGCGTTGTTGAACACGCTAACGTGCCTCATGGTATTCGAAACTGTAATCATTTGGAGAAATGAATATAACTCTTGGGTTATAATACCTATCCCGGACGAAAGAACCTCTTGGATTGATATCTACAATAATACATGTATGTACACGATTTTTTTATATGACCTTAATGGTGGTATAAAACCTGCTTGAGGTAGACCTCATACAAAGGTCGTCTGCATTGGTACCTCACTCACAACTATTTCTACCGCCAAATAGCAGTGTTCACATGTGTTCCGGTTTGGAGGGTGAGAGATGCAGTGAAATTACTGGGAAAATGTGACATTGTATCTTCGGTTCATAAGGTTCGTGACGCACTGGTGGTGTCTTTGTGATGACGCAAGTGTCTGCAGGCTGAAATCATCAAGCGGACTGTATGCTTCTTTGCTGGATTCATAACATTAGAAAAACGGCAAGCAATTTCAGCATAAAAAAGCTATATTTCCTAACATTTACGATTTCTCTACTACCACTCATAATAAAACTACTCTTTGAATGGCTTTAAAATGCAGTTTATAGAACTTTGGCTTTTTTTCTTTGACGATTCGGTTAACTTGCGGCTACCGCTCTTAACTTGAGAAACGCAAAAAATAAAAAAGAAAAATTTGAAAGTTCAATAAACCACGTTTAAAAGACGTTAAAAGAGTAGCGTTATTTTATTATAGAAAAACAAAATATGTCGGTGTTCATTCTTTGCTTAATTGACATTTGTCCTTCGTTATATTTAATTGCGTTAGTAGCGACATCTGTTATTTCTAGAAGTAGTTACTACCTGTGTGTTAGTGCCGTAACTGTAGGTTTCAAAATCAAATTAGATAAGCAAGATTCATCATCATCTTATCAGCTACTGGAAGTCTACAGCTGGACATAGGCCTTCCCAAGAAAAGGGGATCCCAAAATTTCCGTGCTGGGCAAGTGTGTTGGTAATCGTAAAGTCCAGCTTTACCGATAGGGATGTTGCTGCCTATCCCCTCCCACAATTCTTGTCTGACGGAACCTCATGGCTTTTAAGCAAGATAACTTTTGCATTAAAAATATTCTAAAATTTACACGCTCATTAATCATACCAGCTATTGAAAGTCCACTGCTGGACATAGCTCTGCCTTAGAAATGAATGTTGCCCATAATTGGCGTGCTGGGCAAGCGTGTTGAAAATCGCATAGCGCAGCTTTCGCGACGGGGATATTGGTGCCCATCCGTGCCCTGTGTATTTGTGGTGCAATGTTTTTGGATGGATTTACCGCCATCTGTCGGTTCAGTTCTGGTACCTTAGTCGCCTCCTACGACACCTGGTACATGGTGAGGTACTGAAGATACCTATGGATGGTAGACCTTTTGATGTGGTTTCTGAAACTACACCTCTTTTGTGTACCAAAATAAAAGTAATAAGCGACATACTAAAATTGTAAAGTATCTTCTCTAATACGAGTATATTAAATTCTCGTGTCACAAAGCTCGTTCCCATACTGCTCCGAAACGGCTTGACCGATTATTAATAAATATTTTATGCATATTCAGTAAGTTTGAGAATCGGCTTCTATCTATGTTTCAAACCTCTAAGTGATAAGAGGTGTTAACCCCCAATTATGTTTTTTATATATTTGAATAATTTTCAATAATTTTCTATGACTTATATGGCAGAATAACGTTTGCTCAGACAGCTAGTATATATATATATATATATATAATTACAGCTAGTTCTATATACAGCTAATATAAGGTATATAAGTTTATTACACAGTTCGTTTCAACTTAATCAAGACACCGTGGAACTTACATTTGGCCACGTATTTTTGGGCGGTGTACGAGACTACAACGACCGGCTACAATATAATCAACTCCAGCAGCTTTCACCTCATGTGGCTACTTTTCGCCGGCATAGCTATCGGTTAGTGCTAGGTTGTACTACCCATCATCATCATCATACCAGCTATTGCACAGTCCACTGCTGAACATAAGACTCTCCAAGATAGGAGGATTTTTGTCCATAATTGCCGCGCTGGGCAAGCGTATTGGCAATTGCAGGACGCAGCTTTCGAAATACTACAGCCCACCCCCTACCTGTGCATTTGAGCTGCACTGTTTCGGATAGACATACTGCCACTACTATTCCACTCTGCCGGTACCTCACGGCAACGTTTGCATTACTCATACTCATATTAAAAAAGTTCCAGAGCCATCGTGCCTGTACCATAGGCATCTACCGGCTATGCCAGACAGTCGGTCTGGACTATGGTTCTTTAACATGATAATATAAATTCCCACATCTCATTGATTGACCTGACTCCGTGGTAAGTCGCTCAAACCAATTGTGTTACGGACATCAGACAGAGGAATTACAAATATACTACCTAAATACATATATAAACATCTAGACACAGAGTAAAACACAAATATCGTCATATATGTACATATTTGCTCTGGTTAGGAATCGAACCTACGACCCTTGGTGCACAAGATAGGATCACTGCCATCTCATACGAATCCGTAATGCAATACAATTGCTATAAGCTGCTTATCTCGATGAATTCTCCTAGGTGAAGACTGTTTCAACTCAATAGTATATTTCCCACAATTCTGGAACCATCTTCATTTATTCGCAAATTAAAAAAATAAATGTCATTTCGATCAGGAAGATATTGACACACAACTTGTTCAGAATTTTTTTTAATTGGTAGATACATAAAATTATAGTTTTGGTTTGTTGCAGTCTTTATCTAAGGGTGCGATATATTCAAGGACTAATACTTTTTAATTTCTCAGGAGCGATGACAACTACATACTTCACGGTCCGCATCATCAGTATCAGGTCCAATGTGAACAAAGAGCTGGCGAGCTACCAGGAGCACATGACAGATATGCGACAGTTCATGAAAAGCAAGAACATCGATCGGGACCTGCAAAAGTAATTCATGAACCATACTTTTTTTAGCTTTTTATATCACAAGTATTATTAACGCGCGTTGCAAACCTTGTCACTTGAGGATATTATGCAACATCGCCCAGAAAATTCACTGCCTCTCTCACTCTTCAGACCGGAACACAGCAATGCAAACACTGCTGTTTGGCGGTAGAAATAGGTGAGAGTGAGATACCAATGCAGGCGACCTTTTGTATGAGGTCTACCTATGTACTACTATGAGTTTTGCCACAAGTGACAAATCGTTCTTGTTTAATAAAATACCGAACTAAATTATATTTTTAACTAGACACGAGACAACCAGAAACAAGAAAACAATCAGAATCCGTTCAGTGGTTTCGTACAGTCCACGTGATAGTAAGCATCACCGCAGCCTATAGACCCTCGTAATATCACAAGGATATCAATCACTAGCGAGTTGCCAACCTTGAAACTTGAAGATATATCACATTACCATCAAACCTGAACACAGCGATGCGAACACGGCTATTTGGCGGTAAAAATAGGGAGGGGGGTTCATAAAAAGAACTTTAATATTATAATGATACGTATGTACATAATAAAACGAATATGGATAATTTAGAGTTAATTTCTTCTTTTGAATATATTTTAATAATCTTTTATAATTTTAATAAAATGGGTAAATTGACTTGCTTGTACAGTGTTCACTAGTTGCATAAGTATTTATATACTTGTTTGGCATATCTAGGGAGGTGCTAGACTACTACGAGTACAACTGGGACAAGACGGGTGGCGGAGATTATGCTCAACTCCTGAAACTTTGCGATCAGATCACGTTGCGGACCGACGCCATACTAAGCATTTACGGGACCACTTTTGAAATGGTTATTACTGTAAATGCTGACTTAATTACGTTCACTGATCACGATTCGGCGGGGCCGCCGGATCTCAACCAGTCACAGATGAAACATAGAGAAATTTCAATAACACACAATATTATACTAAACGCAGAAAACTGCTTTCATAGTTTATGTTTCTGTCGTCATATTGTGCGAGAAATACCTGTTAAGGTCAACGCCCTTTGACGCGCCATAAACATGGCGGCGCGGTATGTATGTCAGAAATTGTGAGCAATGTATGTGTCAATTTAATTGTAACTTTGTGTGCCTGTGTTTATATATGACATTCTCACTACACTTATTTTATTTAGTTTATTTTAATATATATATTTATGTGTATGTAATTATAAATTGCTTGAATTATCTTTGCCTTACCTACTGTTAAATATGTTCTCTCTTTTAATTGTTCATTGTATAGACGTCAATATTGCATTTCTGTCGGAAGACCAGCGCTGCAGTGGCATCTTTCGCGACGACGCTGAAGCTTATGCAAAGGGAGGCACCTAATTGATAGTCATTATTGTATTCATTTTATGGAATGTTTTATTTTTTAGTGGGTTCAATCAATGTTTTCTTTATTTTTTTTCACTGTGGTATTTTTTGCCGCCATTACTATCATAATATACAATGTGAAATTGTCATATATATATATATATATATATTAATTTTTTGGTTGCGCTATTTTTAGTGCAGATCTAAGAACGCATAAAAATATAGTGCTTCACAACCGAGTTGTCTGTAGGTAGTTATATTTGAAAGACTTCTTAAATTCTAAAATTATAAATAGGTATAAAATAACATTTTCTAATGTTATTCAGGATGATAGCTGAAGAAAGAAAAGGGCCATTTAATAAAAATAAGCTAATAACTTATATAAAACTTCAACTATTTGAATAAATAAATAAAAAAGAAATCATGATATATGACGCGACGTTCTTTCTTTCTACCTCTAGTGTCCATTCCTCGCTAACTGTGACAACTCTCTGAAGCGCATGATCGGGCGCGCAGTCCGCAGCGTGTTCATCCTGCAGGGCACGATCCTGGCTGAGGCTGATGACGTCATCAGAGATATGTACTTCATAGATTACGGCGGCATCGACCTGAGGCAGTTCAACTCTGAAAAGAATAGTTCTACAGTCGTGCGGCTTGGTAAAGGCGGGTTAGTTGCGCAAATAATCCAAGTGTTTGCTGCTGTTTTGACATTAGGGTTGGGTTAAGATAGCTGCTTGTATTATTGAGTACAGTATTGTTGTCGGACCACAGTCTATTTTTTATCAATTTTCTATTATAGACCAGCAGACCGCGTCGGGTTTGCTCGGGTATTTAACATTATTCTCAAATATTAGGTATACTCGTAAATGTTAAAACACACACAAAAATGCACCTTTTTTGCGTACTGTCAACATGGGTAACATTGAACTATTCAGGTAACTTTGATCTGTCATTTTTATAAAATGAATATATAAATTTTTATAATATCGATTTCCAAGAATTCATAGAATTTCGATTTCATAGAATCGATTAAAACCTTAATCTCGGCAGAATTCGTTTTCTAGTCTATAGTCAATGTTACCCGAATTTATTGTAGGGTTAGTAAAAAAATATATATATTATTATTTTAATGGCTTAAATAATAATAGTAATTTTTCACAACTTCTCATACATTGACCTGACATCGAAATAAGTAGCTTAAAGCACTTGCTTAACGGATATCAGACAACAGAGGAATCACCAATATTCAACTGTAATACAAATAGTCATCATAGAAATATTTGTAATAAAATTATTTTTTTCACGACAATAAAACGTGGCTTATTTTATTTTGACCTTTTTTTATACAACGTTTCTCAAGATTGACAAATAATTTCCGTTAAAGTAGTAGTGTTTTTAAGAGTAGTGAACGTATAAATGTTAGAAATATTTGTGACCACCGTGATGTGTTACAAATATTTGCGTGATTCATTCTAAGCTTATCAGTTAAATTTCGTGACTCATTTAATATTGCAAATATTGTCAGAGTTTTCGGCAACCTTAACAACGTAGCGACCCTGCGGTGTCCGTCGACGATCGTCGCGAAGGCCCCCACGCACATGCTGCAGGTCAAGAGTCTGGTCTTTCACCGCATCATCAGTGACTTTCCCCATGTTGCTGTAGCGATGCAAAATCTACGATCGGAAAATGAGGTGATACTGATACTTTCAAAAGGAATAATTCTTGCGTACTAGCTCTATACGTGTGCTACTCAGAAGCACATAATAATCATTATTACAACGATTAGAAGTCCACTGCTGGACATAGGCCGCCCCAAAAAAGGGGGAATTTTGTCCACAATTTCCGCGCTGGGCAAGCGTGTTGGCAATCGCAGAGCACAGTTTTCACGACGGGTATGCTGCTACCCATCCCTATTCTTTGCATTTGAGCTACACTGTTCCGGATGGGTATACCGCCATCTGTTCTGGTATCTTAGGACACCTGGTACACTATTCTACTCTGCCGGTATCTCTCTAATCCCTACTAATATTATAAATGCGAAAGTAACTCTGTCTGTCTGTCTGTCTGTCTGTCTGTCTGTCTGTTACGCTTTCCCGGTTAAACCTCTCAACCGATTTTGATGAAATCTGGCATAGACAATCTTTAGACCTTAAGAAAGGACATAGGCTATTTTTGAACTCGAAATAAGGGTTGTAAGGGGTTGCAAGGGGGGATGAAAAGTTGTTTGCATGGATCGCTATTTTTAGAGCTAGAAACTTAAAACTTATTTTTCAGGCCATTGATTCGATATAAATAAACGTGACATTCAAAGTTTATATAATTTGAAGTAAATAGGTATGGTACCCAAAAAACTATTCCACGCGGACGAAGTTGCGGGCACAGCTAGTAAATAATAATAATAAATAAATTCACACCTATACCTATATTGACCTGACTCCCAGATGTCGCTTAAAGTATTTGTGTTACTGACATTAGCAACAGAGGAATCACTACACAGTGTATAACAGTGTATAAATTTTCATACTTAAATACATATATTCAAAACACAGACAGAACAAAAACATTTAAGTAATTGTTCTGGGTGGGGATCGAACCCACGACCTAAGTTAGGATCACTACTAACCGCGCCATCATGCTCGTCAATAAAATTAATACAATGCTTTATAATTTAAAAAAAAAATGAAAATACATAGAGGTTTCTACATGGATCTTAAGAACCATACATATTTAGGGAATAGGCCAGTCTGTCGGTTGAATTATTCAGCAGTGTCAGTATTACATTGTTGTCAGCTGCCTTAAAGGCAGCCAGTCCAGTCAAGTCCAGTCAAGCTGGGCTAATTTGGCAGTGCATTCAAATGCATTCAGGGGGACCAATAATTTTCTTTTTTACGACTAAGGTACCAAAACCGACAGATGGCGGTATATCCGTCCGAAACAAAGCAACTCAAACACACAGGCCGAGGATGGGCAGCAGCGTCTTTGTCGCGATATCTATATATATATTATAGGCAAAATTCCCCCTTTCTTGGGGAGGCCTATGTTTAGCAGTAGACTTTCAATGACTGGTATGATGATGATGATGGTGAATGATATTTAGGGTATCATATTTTAATCAAATATCATCCAACGGCTCTGGCTGCATCCTGTAATCACCAGAGCGATTCTACCCCGCAACGTTTGCCGATGCTTGGTTTACATTCAGGAACCTCACGGCAACATTTATAGCATTAAATTCCATGTAAAATAATGCATGGTATTATGATTTGTATTTAAAATATTAAAATGGTGTACAAATCTGACATGGCTTTCTATACAACAATTGGTGTAAATTCTTGTGATTTTCAGAGCTACATCGCTGGAGATATGAAAAATGAAGTCGACAGGAAATCAACTAGATCCCGCATCCGGTTTTATGATCATCGGGAGACATTGAAGCACGTCTTCTCCAAAAACAAATTGGTCATGAGCTACCTGATCATTGTGTCTCTGCTGTGCGTGTACGCGGATGTGTATAATGCCGGGTACCAGGTCAACAGCGCGTTCCTCATTATCATGCTGTATGCGCTGGATGTTGGCTTCTATCTGAAGATTCTGATGCATATCTCGATACCTTATTTCGTTAATGAAGATAATTTGTTAACGATAAGGAAAAGGTAAGATCAGCAACCCAAGAGGAGGTAAGTCGCACTTGTGTTACGGACATCAGACAATATAGAAATTACATATATATACTTACTTACTTAAATACATATGTTTAACACCCAGACACAGAACAAACACAAATATTATTATATCAATAGTTATTTAGATAAAAGGCATCGATGCTATGCGTCGCTCTCAAACCTGATCAGCTAATCACCACTTATTTATTCAACTCACCTACTAGCAGTGGAATTGATGTTTGTATTTATGTCCTGGACCTAGAAATGATTGAATGACCTAGAAATCATTCAACATGATATATAGTGAGTGTCTAGTTAAATAGATAAAAAGCATCAATGCTTCGTGTCGCTCTATAAACCTAATCAGTTAGTCCAAGTGATTATATATTTATTTGAATCACCAACGTTTATTTACACTTGCCTAGGAATACATATTGTACTGTGCAACATTATACTTGGTGTAACAAACACTTTTAATTAAGTACATCTTACTAAGTGCTTAAGAAATTATGTATAAAGGATTTAAGGCAACAAAACGGCCTCATGCAGTAACAATGACAGTTGACATTGATAGATAAACGTTAATATAGTACCAGTACATAATATGTCACATTGACATTAAGGCGAAACTTTGTCAATACACAGTGGCATAGCGTGGTTTTCGCCGCACGGGGCTGACTTGAAATTGGCCGCCCGCTAATTGAATTGTATGCCATTTAAAGTTTAAATATTATATTCAATGGACCTAATCTACATCGTACATCTTAAAAAAAAGTCAAAACTTTATTATGTAACGTAGGTATTTAAAGCAATAAATAATGATAGCAATATTTTTGGTACAGGATTGACTTCTTTAGCAGTTTTGCAAAGAGTAGAAGCTATAGTCCCTAAAATTAAGGTTTTGTGTAAATTTAATTCATCTCTGTTAGGCTCTCCAATCTTTCCGGAGGGTATATCAGAGGCGCTTTTTTCTAAGACTTTGGCCTTGTCATCCGCTAAACAATATTTGGAACAGCTTTCCGCTCACGTTGCCCTAACCATTTTGCGGAGTTGCCTCTCAACGCCGCGTTTGTCTTATTTTGTCCGCACCACACCTGTTTGGTTGTGCTTTGAATGAATGAAACGGTGGAAACAATTGTCAACATAGAAATGTCCCCAGTTCAGTGGAGCCAAGCTTCACTGCCTATTAGGCTCGGTGGTCTGGGTATTCGTCGCCTGAAAAACACGCACCTTCCTGCCTTCTTGGCTTCGTCGTATGGAGTGCTGGTGCTCGTCACTCGTATTTTGCAATGTAATGGTAATGGGCTTTACATTCCTTGTGCCGTTGAGGCCCTGGAGCTTTGGCGTACTCAATGCGTGCCTCCAAAACAATCAACTTTTCAGCGAGCCTGGGAAGACCCTCTGTGGAAAAACTTCTTAACCTTAGTACTGGGGTAGAGATGGCTCGATTACGCGCAGCATCCAGGTCTGAATCAGGTTTGTGGCTTCAAGCTATTCCTTCGCTAAATTTGGGGACGCTGCTAGATAATGACACCCTACGCATAGCGGTGGCATTGCGTCTGGGCTGCAGGATCTGCGAGCCGCATTGTTGCAGGTGTGGGGCTGAAGTGGATGCCCTGGGTCGGCACGGCCTTCATTATCTTCGAAGTGCAGGTAGACTATCTAGGCACCACTCTGTGAATGACATCATTAGAAGAGCCCTCGTATCGGCTGGGGTCCCTTCTGTTCTTGAGCCACCAGGACTTAGTCGTACCGATGGAAAGCGACCCTGTCTTTGATACCGTGGGAGAGGGGTCGTTGCGTTTTATGGGATTTTACATGTGTTTATACTTTTAGTCCCTCGCATGTGTCCTCAACCGCGGCCAAATCGGGTGCTGCAGCGGAAATGACTGCCAGACTCAAAACAAAAAATACAGTTTATTGGCAGCTAATTATTCTCTCGTGCCAGTTGCTGTTGAAACATCTGGTGTATGGAATAAAGATGATAACTGCTTCATAAAAGAATTAGGAAGGCGTTTGGTGGACCGGGGTTTGGACTACCGCTCCGGAGCTTTTCTGATGCACAGGATCTCGCTTGCTGTGCAGCGTGGAAATGCTGTAAGCATTCTAGGGACCTTTGGGTCAGATATGCCCCTTTTATCGAATGCGTATTTTTTTTTTGTTTAAAATAAGAAATAATATGTATTAATTATAAAGTTCAATAAATACATACTACGTTCTAGATATAATCTAGAACGTAGTATGTAGAAAGTATACATACTCGTAGGTAGTGCTCATTAAAATTGGAAGGAAAAATATATAT
This sequence comes from Heortia vitessoides, assembly GCA_020976665.1. NCBI lineage: Eukaryota > Metazoa > Arthropoda > Insecta > Lepidoptera > Crambidae > Heortia > Heortia vitessoides. Next base: position 18,817,323 of record JACJUM010003174.1, on the reverse strand, counting down.
ATATATTTACGAGTGTTACAAGGTCCCTAAAAATTTTTATTAAAAAAGTAATCTTCGTGTTTTTTTCAAAGCAAAATCTTTTACACAATCATCAATATCAAAATGTATCTAATTTTCAATAGCCAGAATAGCTAGATTTGTTGTCCTCAACGTGGACACAGTCGACCTAAGATATTTTTATTACCTTTAGTTTAGAGAAACTTCTCTCGCAACTGGCATTGCTGACGGCGTTAATACAATATTTGGCGAGCTATCTTCAAGTTTGGAGTTAATAATATATTTTAACAATCCTAAAGCCGGACTTCATTAGCTAGTTTTTACAGTTTGGGTTTGTTGCAGCTATGTAGGCGTGCGCGCTCATGTTGAAACTCTTCTGTACGTCGCGAGGAGCTTCATCTAGGCTAAGTTCTTCTGAGTTCAGCATTACTGCGGGCATTACAAAGGAATATATTTGTGCTAGATTTTCTAGTTTTTGGAATCGATTACGAATTTCAGCAGTTACTCTGTCTACTGAAGTGAACATTGTTCGCCACAGTTCGTTCTCGTACGATAATTACAGATCCATCGCCAAAAATATGCTTCCTCCGGATTTGTCTTGGGGGTTCAAAAGAGATTCCAAGCTCTTCAACTTAAACTTTTAGCGTATTGTAGAGCTCCGTCTACAAATTCAGCTCGTTTTTTTCTAATAGGGTCTGCAAAGCACTCATTTTCTGAGCACACTGATGTATGTTCAGCCCCTCTGTTTGCAAATACTTTTGAGTATCATTAACTTCACGAAGTATCGTTTGCCAGAAGCCTAAGTAACATTAAAATGAAAATGGTTGCATAGCGACTAATAAACGTCGTGCATCCGTCCATGTGTTCAAACTTTCATTCGTTTCCGTGAGTTTTTCTAGTGTAGTCAATGTTTCTTCAATCACTTCTAGCGCTGCAACGTGTATCCTGAAGTCTTTTCAAACTTTTTCCTGTTGTTGCTGCAATAAGAACTTCCTTCCGGTGGGTTGACGTAGAAAAAAAAACGTAGCAGCGTTCTAGCGTGCCAAAGAAAGTAACCGTAGGCAAACCAAGTTCAGTAAATGATTTGAGCAAGGAATAAATTCGGCATAAGGATTGATATCTTTTATTCGCCGTTGAACACCTGTGTGGCATCCAGCCATCGTGGCAGCGTTATTGTAAGCTTGTCCTCAACAACTCATAATATCGAGCCCGTCATCTTTAAGTTTACTTACTATCATATTGCTAATACCACCTGCAGTATTGCTTTTTAAAATCTATAAAAGATTCCTCAACTCTCACCTCCTGATTTTCAGACACCACGTATCGCTTACTTACTTAATACTTGGCTTGTTTGGTCTTTATTGGAAATGTCCGGGGTGCTGGCCAAAATTATGGAATAATATGTGGACACGAGCTAAAATTATTTGGCGAACTGTTTTTCCTAAAACTTCTATCAACTCGTTTTGAATTTCAGGTGACATTTATGGAAGAGATATGTTTTGGCCCATTCTTATCCTTACTAAATGTTCTCTGAGAACAGGATCGTACTTTGCTAGCAGATGCACTAATTACAAAAAGTTACCTCTGTTAGTACTACTGTCATTTTCTCTGTGACCACGTAACGCCAAATTTTGTTTTGCCAGAAATTGTATAATATCAAACATTCTTATCAAAATTTCATGGCATTTTTTTGTTTCCTTTTCTAATATGTTTTGTTCGTTTTTATCGATAGTTTTCCCTTTTTGAAGCCTATTTTCTAAATACTTCTATTTGCAAAAATTAACGTTATTTTGTGAACTTGTTTCATGATTGATTACTTTGGGATTCAATTTCCACCAAGTGTTAAATCCATCAGAAGAGTAAAATTTGGATACATTTGATTATTTGAGGTGTTCAAATAGACGATAACAGAAGCAAAACAATGAGGCTTTCGAAGGAGAATATGCCTTCCAAGAGCGTTAAACGTTTTCGCCGTTTGGCAATATGCGATAAAACCAATCGTTAGTCAGTCGTCTCGACACTTCAGTTGATTTTGTACGGTTCATGTCTGACTGAGTCGTACGTAATAGGCACTATTGATTCTACAGATAAATTTGTATTTATGTTCTGAATGATTTCAGGGCCTCTTTGTATCAATAGTAATCTCATGTTTGAATTTATACTTTCAGTACATTTTTCAATGTCGTTGCTATCAAAATCCGTTATATTCTGTTCTGTATCGAAATTCCAGCAGTTACAACAAAAGTATTTGAAACTGACAAATTATTACTATCAATCAGAGGCTGCGATTCGTTGGAATCTTGTCCTATTTGATCTGCTGCGTGGTTTCAAACATCCGTAGTGAAAGTACTCACATACGAAAGCCCTAGCCGCTAGGGCCTTCGGCAGCTTTTAGGGCGGCCGCACCCCCCACGCTACGCCACTGTCAATACAGCCACTGTCAATGTCATTTCTACTAGTTTTTACTGCCAAACAGTAGAGTTCGCATTGCTGTTGTTCAGTTTGAATCGTAATAGAGATAATATTTTCAGGATATAATATAGCTATTGCGTGTGATGAAATCTTACTAAAACTATAAACGCGTTAGTTTGTTAGTTTGTTTGGATGTTTGGATGTTAGTTACCCTTTCGATACGAAATGGCTACAAAGTTCTTGAGAAAAATTGGCATAGCGATCGTATATATACACACTCTAGAACTACAAATATATACAGTCTAGAATAACGTATTGGGTATTTTTTACCCCAAAAACACATTGCTGTGGCGTAGATTTTCTTTATGAAATCGGCACGATTTGTACAATTTTGCTGCTAGAAAGCAACACAGGCTTCTCGTCAGAAGAACGAGAGTTCCTACACTGACACGGATGGATATACCGCCATCTGTCAGGCCTCTTCCGATACCTAGTACAGGGGGAGGTACTATTCTACTCCACCGGGACCCCACGGGTATACTATAACCGACGTAAACTTATGCATGTCATTTTGCCTACATGGTAGTGTAATTTTGTTGTCAGGTACTTCCGAAGTGAATTCAAGTATGACGTTCTTTCCTGCCTACCCCTGGAGTTGATCAGCCTGGCTTGTGACAAGAACAGATGGCTGGCTTTCTCTTGGCTACGACTCAACAGGATGTTCAGGATTGTGAGATATTGCTACTATCAACACTTATCCGTTTTGCAATGTTAAAGTTATTGCATCCTTACTGTAGCTGTAGATAGTCCATTGGTACTCTCTAAGAGTAGGAGAATTTTGGACATAATTGCCGCGCTGGGCAAGTGTGGTTGCAAATGTGTATCGGAGGTTTGAGATGGGATTTCTGGCCATACCTGCTTTGTTGCATTTGAGGAACGCTGCTTCGGGTGGGTGTGCTGCCGTCTATCAGCTCAGGTGACTCAGTAGTTCTTACAACTCATGGTAGAGGGGAGGTACTGCTGTACTCTGCCGGTACCCACACCTGTTAGATTCTGATTCTGAGGAAATGAAGAAACATATTACATATATATACCTTCCTTATTAAATATGTTCTGAATTTTCATATATACTTGTCAATGACATAAATTTATGAATGAAAGGTGAATCTTACGTTAAATTATAATAGGTGCACTGCAGTGGCCGGTATAACTGTGACATATGGTAATGCGGTGTCCCAGTTCATCTGGATCAAGCATTCAAATTTCATTGCCCGATTCGAGAACCCTTTTGGAAAAAATCTAAAAAATATTTCGTCATTTTTATATCATCCGCACCGTCCACTGCTGGAAATAAGTTTCTCCAAGCGATTTCCCATTGAACCGGTCGGATGCGGCCGGCATCTAGCGCGAATCTGCGGTATTACTGAGATCGACGTCGACCTTTGTTGGTGGATGTCTTGCGCTGCTATATTTATCGATGCGTAAAATGTATATGGGAAATTCTAAAAGCAATCTTTTTATGTGTGAATGATTAAAGAACAGTCAAAAAGACCGCGTCGAAGACTGAATTATTTGTTCAAAAAGTTTACAAATATCATTTGTGCTATACCTCTATGATAAGATCATTGTAAGTCTAGAAGATCCGTGGGGTACCGGTGGAGTAGAAGTACCTCCCTCTATAGCAGGTGTAGTACGATGCGACTAAGGTCCCGAAACTGAAACAAATGACGGTATATCCATCCAAAACAACGTAGCTTAAACACTATTGGGTGGACAGCAGCATTCTCGTCGCGAAGTTGCGCTCCGCGATTGCCACCATGCCTGCCCGGCGCGGCAATGACGGGCAAAAATCGCCCTGCCTTGTGGAGGCCTATTTCCAACGAGTCTGTATGGCTGATATGATAAGTCTAAGAGTACATAGCATTTTTAGACTAATTGTATTTTATATAAAAATGTTACATCAACAATATCTCGTTTTGTTCATCAATTAGGTGACAGTATACAAATGTCTGAAGCGTCATCACGAACGAATCACGGTAAATCTGACCCTTGGAACCATTTTCACCGTGCTGATCTGGTTCTCCCTGTTCATCCACACCACTGCCTGCCTATGGTATTTCATCAGCATCGTTGAAGAGTCTTACATGCTCCGTTCCTGGGTTCAAACTAGTAAGTATCATTCTCTAGTCTAGGCAGAGGTAAATAGTACTTCCTTTTGGGGCAGGAGTCGTAAGACTCTATTCAAGTAACTGGAACCTGTACCAGCATGGCTATTTCTCATATTGGATCGGACTGTACACAGTAAGCAAAAAGTTTTTTAATTCGGTCCAATTGATTAAAATTTCTTATTCGACAAATATCGTAACATGAAATTTTTATATCTAAAGACTATCTGTACCCGCGACTTTGTCCGCTTTTTCGTTTGCTTTTAGTACATTATATTTGCGTGTCTTCAACCGTTTACGCATCGCACGCAATGAAAGCTCTCAAAACGTATATTTCGCCACATGTTTTATTGATGCTCCACTCCTATTTGTTGTAGCGTGATGTTATATTACCTAAGTTACACCTTATTATATTAGCTAATATCTGCCAGTGAAATCCCCATAAATATCGGTCCAGCCGTTTCTAAGATTATCTCAAACAAACAAACAGATAGACAAAAATAAAGAAAACAATGTTATTTTATTAAATGTACCGAGTATACATCCATTTAGTGAAACAACTGTTATATTAATATTACAAACAGACACTCCAATTTATATTTGTTAAAATGACCTTAAATAAATAAGTGTATGTAATTAGCTATATCCAAGGGAAAGCAGCTTAATACTAAACAGCCTCTGTTTGATCTCCCTAATCAAGGTTCCATCGGTCCCCAGATGATGGCTCGTTGTGGTGTCGAAACACTTACATCTGCTCGTTGTACTTCGTGCTGACCACCTTCACCCAGAATGGCGTTGGCGATATCTTGCCCAAACTCCACACTGAGGTATATAACGTGGTCTATTTTAATAAGCCGTGAGGTATCGGCAGAGTAGAATAGTACCTCACCATATACCAGGTGTCGTTAGAGGCGACATAGGTACCAGAACCGATAGGTGGCGGTATATCCATTCGAAGCTGTGCACCTCAAATATACAGGACGGGGATGGCTCAACGCGGCAATTCTGATCAATATTTACTCTTTCCTAGGGAGACAGCGGTGAGCGCTTCACGAGTCTAAGGTGATGATGACAATGATACACCTCTTTCGACACAAGTACAAGTGGAGGTACTATTCTACTCTACCGACACCCCCACTGAATACATAATTCTGTTTGTATTTCCACTAATAAATTAATTAAGACGACGAATTCTAACCAGGCAAACTGACGCTTGTCCAGTAAGGAACTTATCGGCGAATTTCCCACTTTTTTGGGGCGATCTTTGCCCAGCTGTGGACTTCGAATGGCTGGTGAATGATGATGATGATTTTAATGTGAACACAAGGTTATGATTAATATTGCAGGGAATATATAAACTTCCTCCGGGTGCATAGTAGAATTGTATTTCGTCGATCCCGATACGTATAATTGGTATTGGATACTTAATGACGAACACATAATTAACAATAAAAAATATGCGACTCTAAATTAAGATATCAAATATTCTATCTCTCAAATTGAATCAAACAAAATTTGATTTAAGTCTGTTCTGTAGTTTAGGAGTTTATCCCAGACAAACAACGTTACACGATTTTTTTACGTTCTGTATTAGCTTCAGTTGTAGGTGTGTATGTTTGAAGTCGATTTTGATACTTTGTACACATATCAAGAATCGGTGCCAATACAGCATTTCTATAAAATTATCTTATTATCCTGATCAAGGTACTCAGTTTGAAAGAAATACCTCTGTGTAAGAGCATGTGAGACCACGCAGTCAGCGCATGCGATCCGTCTAACTAATTTCCAGCTTAAGTACTCATCTACCTCTCTAGGGGGGTACCACCTAGTGTCGACCTATACAGATAAGATAAATCACTACATACATTATGTAATTCTGTTGTCAAAGAAATTCTCTTTTGTGTTGTTAAATGTGTATATTTTTACTCAACCTCCACGACTTTGATGGCACGGCGCATGCAAACATAATTAATTTGAAGCAAAAATAAATATAAAATATCTGCGTTGTGTTTGTATGAGGGTGATGGTAATTTGTGTTCCAACGAATGTCGGCCAGATGTTCGACCGGATGCACCAGTCATCTATCATACATTTGTGTGATGTCTGATATATTTGACACGTTTCCTGTATCAAACGCACTAGCTTACAGACGGCGACATTGTCTGCGCTAACTTTTCTCCGAAGGTTCTCATTCCGAGGTTAAAGCTAAAGGTTAAAGGTTAATCATATTAGGCTAATCGTACCGTATTAACGTGTGTTTTTTATATTATTATATTATGAAGTTAACAAACAAGCATACGGTCCCCTCGATGGTAAACGTGACCGCAGCCTATAGACACTCGTGTCATCGCAAGGATATCACTAGCGTGTCGCCAATTCTGAGAACAATGTCACATGTAATTTCACTGCCTTTCTTATTCTTCAAACCGGAACACAGCAATGCGAACACTCCTATTTGGCCGTAGGAATCGGTGAGTGTGAGGTACCAATGCAAACGATCTTTTTAAGAGGTCTACTTCAAGTGGTGACCCTGCGATGACTTATGGCACTGAAAGGTATTCTACTACTAAAGCCTTACTAGCTAACCCAAAGTAGCCCAACGAGCTATGTAGAGGACAACGCTTGGAGTCTCTTTAGATGAGCAGAACAGAATGGAGATTGTATTCGAACTAAAATAAACGAAATAGAAGTTGCATTTGGCAGGCCACAAATGGCCACGCATTAGTAAGCAAACATTACAGATAACTGTAATTAACAAGGCAAACCATATTTTTGTCAAATTATATGAACACTGTGTCTTGAAATTTAAGTACATGATATAATTAAAAAAATAACGTAAGTAAAATTCAAGTGTCTTTATAAAAGTTAAAAATAAAATGTAATTATGTACATTTTTTTTATTTGGCATTTTATTTACTGTATAAACAGCAGCAGATCAACTAACCCAATTCTGTTAATATTTTGCAATCGATATTAATCTATATTAGCAAGCCCCTAAGTTCCAAATTGAGTGTAAAATGTTACAGATTTGGGCCGATAGATCTGATGCTGTGTGTTACAATATTTCTGGAAAGGTCAGAGATTTTGACCAATTCAGTCAAAATTTTGCAAACGATATTAATCTATAATAGCGAGTATTGAAGTTCAAAGTAAATGTAAACATTATTTAGGTTTGGGAAGGTTGATCTGTTACTGTGTGTTACAATATTTCTGGAAGGACTAGAGACTGGCGTGACCCATGTTGACAGATGGACTATATTTTATGCGGAAATTAAGGTTTATTTTACAGTTTTAATTAGGTTCCGTTACGTTTAACTTTATTGTGCACTGAAAGTTGGGCTACTTTCTTATATACTATGAATAAAATTGCAGCTTATAGTATTTAGAGTAATGATCAGAAAATTACAAATAAATTAATTTAATTTATGTTTGATGTTGACTAATGCGTGGTCGCGTGTCTTGGCGTAGGACGTCCAACATGGTGGACAAACGATCTTGTCTCCCGTAGAGTTCACTACATGTTTTGTTTATGGCGTTCACTCATCACCAACCGTACGGATATATACGAAGGGGCCGCGGTTCCTACAGCGCCTTGCGGTGCTTTCTGGACCAATACCAGTGCAAGCAGCAGGTGCGACCGGTCTTACCGGTGGACCTGAACCCATAACTATTAATGACTTATACCGCGTGGACTGGTGTCTACTTCTTTTTGTCAAATGATCTGACTAAATCTGCAGCATTGCGCTGGATTCTGGTCGCATGCATTCGATCCTATTAAAATCATCAAGAGAAACCTATGTCCAATGGCCAACGGCTGATATGACGATGATAATGGTATCCCAAAGTTCTTTAAGATCTGTTTAGTCATGAATAGTTAACAAACAGATAGACATTTTCCCGTGTGGATGTATAATGTTTGAGCAAAACAATATCGTTCATTTAGCTCAACATTTAAATGTGTGTTAAATAATGTCCCAGGGGTTTTAACCAGATTTAAAAGTAGCCTATAATCTTCAGTTTCATCCGACCATATCGATATACCTAAATATAAACCTCAATTTGAAGCCGTTAATAAAATATATTAAGAGAAGTGTTTATAAAAATATGTTAAAAAGTTATTACAAATCTATTTTAAGGTATAAATAAGAATGAACCCACAAAATGTATGTACGAGTACTTAAATTGGAAAACAATTTTTTTTGTAATTATCAGGGCCAGGTTTATGAAGGACTCAAGACCATCTGGATCTAGAAGGTTGTGTGTGTGGTAGTTTATAGATTCTAGGCACAAGTACAGCAGATTAAACTCCTTTAATGTGTATGTAATGGGATCAACGGGATAATAACATTCTATGAACCCAGACGAAGTCGAGGCAAGTTGCTAGTGCCACATAAATGCACACTTTATTGCTCACAAGTAATGATGGTAATATTTTGACTAGCTGTGATAAACAGACGTCGAGCTGGGCTTCCAACTAATGCGCGAGAGCAATACACGAACATTATGACATAGTATCGCTACGAATAAACCACGTCCACCGGCCGAACATCATATTCTGTTAATGAACCCAACTGCATTACTAGTGGATACTAAAATAAATCGCCTAAACACAGTGGTACTCAAACTTTTCTTCTTGGTGGCCCCTATTGGAGAGGCAGATTCAAATAGTGTCTCACTCTGTACCAGGTGTAGTTTGGGCACCAATAGATACCCAATTATGGGCAAACACCTGACTACAATCTTCTGGAGACACTATAAGAGCGTCTGTATCCTGCATAACTCTGCGGTCATAGTTAGACGGTCAGATTATCTTGTGGATGCCTGCTGATACGAGGTCTCCATTTCAGAAACTGAATTCTAACAATCATTAGTTCTTAGCCCTATGTGCACTGGTCATTACAATTTTGACTTGCTCTTCTGGCTATATCGCAAAAAGTCTGCGAGCGTTACCCTTTCCATAGTTTGTTGAGCCAATTCGAATGATCAGTAAGGCGTTTATCACGTAAAGACCACATTTTAGTGTCATATATCATCACTTGTGACACATTGGTCGTAAACATTCGATTTACGGTACTGGGATATGTTGGACGAGAAGATGTTCCGCGTGTTCTTGTGAGGTATTTCGGTACCTCACATTTTGTGAACTAGCCAGTGGTATCGGATTCGGTGATCGACCTCTTTTTTAACTAGCTAGATTATTTCTCCTAGGCTAACGTTAAAAATAAAAATAAAACAACAAGTTCTAGACGCAAGTTTTTAATTAATACTGTATTCCAACTCAGTATTAGTAGAAAACTTGGTTGATATAACTCGTGAATCTAGTTATTTTAATCACTTATCCATTTTGATTTTGAGTTCCATCTATTAAGAAACTCGTTTGAGAATCGAGTTCAAATGTTCCACAGGTTGTGTTATAACTACAATATTGTCAATATCAAGGGTAAGTTATGTCACCATTCTAACAATAGCCATTGGACGTCCACTGTTAGACATAGGTCTTACCAAGGAACGGAGAATTTTGTCCATTATTGGCGCGCTGCGCAAGCGTGTTGGCAATCGCAGAGCGCAGCTTTCGCGACAGCTCAACCCCTTCGTGTGCATTGGAGCTACATTGTTTCAAATAGGTATACCGCCATCTGTTGGTTCTAGTACCTTAGTCACCTTTTACGATACCTGGTATAGGGGGAGGTGTTATTCTACTCTGCCGGTACCTCACGGCTATTTTTTTTAACCATTAATATTTACGCCAACTCTGTGGTATTCCAGGAGCTTGAAGGCCTAATAACATAAACATTTATTATAATATCTTTGGTCTAAAAACACTTCATTCATTTGTATTTGTTACATATTTAACACGCATGTTACTACCCTTTTCTATATACGTAGGCATATAAGTACTATATTTGCGAAATAAAAATAGAGCATTCGATCGATAGACCAGCCAGAGTCCTATCATATGCGTAGCTTTGCCATATTGATCCCTTTTCCATCCAGTTGACCCTTGGGCTTGGGGTGTTTATAAAGGACTTAATGAACCACTGCACAGAATATCTATAATCCAGTTTTAATGCGGGGATGTAACGCGAGGCGTCGGCGCGGCGCGTCTGCCCACCACTTGAGCGCGCGCCAAAATCGTGCTATTATCCGACCAACAACGTCTATTATTCCTGCAAATTATACTAAACATCAGCTGGATACACTTGATAACTCTAGTCTATATATCTATTTGAATCTCCGTTCGCCCGTCATCGGTGCAGAAGATGCATGGCTACGACGGATAATAAAAAACATCTGTAACTATATTTTGCGGATGATTCATTGTCTATGGTTAGCGAACGGGTGATGTTTGTTACTCGTTTTCCGACGGTGCCTTTGTATGTGAGTAATCTATTTTCAATAGCGAGTGAATTCTTGTTATCTTCAAGTTTAAAGTCGCCTAATGCCCTTCGCAAACACCCTTACCATTAAAGATGCAAAATTTTATCAGAATCAATTAATCTATAAAGCCGTGAAAGCGTAATATACTACTCTTTCTGTAAAGCTAGACATCGTGATTTTTTCGACATGTTCAATTTCTTTTATATTTTAATTAATCCATATTTAACGTAAGACATTATATTTAAAAACCATAGATCCGTTAAGCAATGAAAACCTTCTATGTAGACATGATGAGGCGCTGATCCACTTATTGAAGTATGTATTGACATTATGGTGATTTTCGGGGTAAATGCTTGACCCTGCTAGGCACCAATAGTATATGGTTCGAACAAAGCTCCTTTACGGGTAATAAACGTTTGCAGTATTCATGTTAATAGTAAACTTGACAAAGCCTCTGGTATACTACATTCGTATATAAGTTATAGTACATTCGCTTACAACTTCGATGTTACCGATGTACATTATACTCTTCATAATGTTGGATGATAAAGAGCCTGTACCGGCATCCGACTTTAATTTCCTGGTACCAAGTGTTATTGAAGTGAATAATCTTATTGGGGTACCAAGGATTCACCCAATTAAATTATAGGATTTTTTTGCATTCTTCTATCTTTCTTACGCGAATCTCAGGATGGGGTTTTTTTCATAGGTCGTGTTCGTATCGCTGCTGCAGATCGTGTCTACAATGATGTACATGATATATGTGGGGGAGCTCTCCAACATCATTCAGTTCAAGTCGTACAGATCCCTCCACTTCTATTGCAAGTACCTCGAGCTACAGGTAAGGTCATGTGTCCTCACCACCAGTGATGGAGATAGGCGTTCCCAAGGAGATCTTTTGACCATAATTGCCGTGCTGGGCAAGCTTTTGGGCAATTGCAGAGCGCAGCTTCGCGACGGGGATACTGCTGCCTATGCCCACCTTGTTGCACCGTTCCGAATGGATATATAACCTTAGTCGCTTCTTACGACACTTGGTTTAGTGGACGGTACTATTCCACTCTGCCGGTACCTCACGGCTCGTATATAAGAAAACAATATTACTGTACAGCTAAATATTGTAGAAGTATAGTGTTGTATTTATATTATGAGGACACAGAAGTGATTTGAATTTGTCTAATATAGTTTTGCTTCTTTTAGTTGCATCAGCAGCATTGTTTATGGTTTTCGCTGCCCGTTAGATCTTTGTATGTATAAGCCTAAATAAATTAGATTCCCTGGCGACCTGTAGCTACAGGCATATTTTTTTGCCTAATTCATGCACCAGATTCTTACAAATAGGTTAATTTTGATTAATGTGTCTTATGTATGAGGTTCTTATGCAACCTTTTGTAAGTTTCAATAAATTTGATCATTATTATGATTAGCCGTGAGGTACTGGCAAAGTAGAATAGTACATCCCCCTATACCAGGTATCGTAAGAGGCGACTAGAGGTGGGCATACACGATCCTTCCTATCGTCCAATCGGCATGACGCTACTGATTGGATTTGTTAGAATTTACCGTGTGTGTGAGTTGGATTGGCATGACAGCAGTAACTGTCATGCCAATCCACTTATGAATTTTGCATTATATATTAGAATAGTAAACCCGAAGAGTATGATCTTATTTTTCTTACCTTACAACCCCTAAAATACTTCCCCTGCCGTTAGAATCGAGGTAAAAGAGCAAACAAACTAAAGTTCTTATTTTATGAATCTCAAAAAAACTTAGTTACTAGAACAAAAATTTAGTTTAATAATAATAATAAATAAATAAATATTTATTTGCACAAAAACATGGTGTAATTGATGACAAAAAACACAAACTATTCGGGTTATGTTTATTCTTTGGCATGTTTCACTTTTTCTGCTGTTAATCCTGCAGGAGTTCCTGAAGAACAACCGAGTGTCCCGAAGTCTCGTGCAGATAGTCAACAAATACACGCTGCACTTGTGGAGAGAGTCAAGAGGTGTTCAGGTTCCCCACTTTCTGGAGACGGCGCCTCTTTGCCTCAAGCAACGGATCATGTCCGCTGCCTACCTCTACCTTCTCACCGGGGTAATATATTTTATGTTTGTATCGATCATCGATCTTGCCGTGAGGTTCCGGCAGAGTAGAATAGTGCCTCCTCCTGTACAAGATGTCGAAGGGAGCGGCTGTGGTACCGGAACCGACAGTTATATCCACCCGTAACAGTGTACCTCAAATGCAACAAGGTGGGGATGGTTAGTAGCATCCCCGTCGCGAGTTTGGCCAGTGTAGTAATCGTGTGTAACGTTTCCTCTTTCTTGGAGAGACTAATGGACAACATTGGACGTCCTAAGGCTGATACGATTACGATGATGATGAGAGTTTAACCAACACTTACTCGTAACTTAGATACATTAATGATAAATTTACACAAATAAAATTATTTTTTTTGTTTGAATTTGAGTTGTTTCGAATTAAAAACGGTTGTCGCATAGTGACTAAAACGTGGAACAAAAAATGTAAAATGTTAAATAAACCGCGTTTTAGAGCCGCGTAATATTAGGAATTATTAAATTTACTTAACATCTCATACATTGTCCTGAGTCTGATGTAAATAGCTTAAAGCAATTGAGTTATGAACGTCAGACAATCGAGGAATCTCAATTATGATTCATAAACTCATATCGCTTACTCAGATACAGAACAAACATAAATATTTATCATGTAAATATTTGTCCTGGAAAGAGATCGAACCCACGACATTTGGCACAAAAATTCTTATCATTGAATCCTTTGCAAGATAAACCTTCAAATATTAATTAATTAACAAGTCTCAGCAATTATCTCAGTGAATAATAGCGAACGTTCCTGTCCACGCATTTGTCTCTCACTAGACGCTCTTGTTTCAATAAATCTTGCGTTGTAAAGCGGTGATTGATGGTACGACAGGGTTGTGATCAATTCGTGTAGATTTATTTGGTTAAATTTATGTATATATATAGGCATAGTGGAATAGTACATCTCTCTACTAAATACAGAACAAACATAAATATTATCATATAAATATTTGCCCTGGGTAGGGATCAAACCCACGGCCTTTGGCGCTTAAGAAGGATCACTACACCAACAGGCCCCGCATCAGTTTTAGATAACATCAGATTTTCCATTGAATTGTATGTCCGATTTTCTTTTATTGTAAATGAATATAAATTTATAGGGCTGTGAATGATATTTTCTGGACGTGCCCGTTTGAAACTTAAACGTTTAATGTTGACAACCCTGACACCTGGCATTCAGTTCGTTAAACGCTTCCAGAACTATGTCTTCAAAGACTGCGAGCCTGCCTTTCTTCGCCAGCTGGTGGCGTGTTTGAAGTATTACACCTACACCGAAGGTTAGCCACTACATCATTGTCTATCCAGCACGCCGATACAAAAAATAAATAAATAAAAAATTTCGTTTTTACATTTGTATCAGTAAAGAGATAATTTTTATTTAAGGGGAATTTAGACAGCCCAATCGCACTTTGAATGCATCTATATTGGAAAGTTTTCCCTTAATTAATATCTGCAGTTTAAATAGCACAAATCTTACCTAAAAATTTTTTAAGTTCCATTGAATATAAATTGAACCAGCAATGGTGGTGTTAGTAGCATCCATCTTCCATTTTCCAGGTTTTCTTTTTCACAAGATCAGATTTAAATGCATTATTCTTTCAAAATTCTTATCTAAATTACTCAACACAGTATTGAATAGAATTTGACATTTTGAAGTGAGAAATATAAATTCCAGCTTCTCTATTTTCTTACTCAATTTAAATTAGCTAACTATAAATTTAGCCTAGAGGTACAGGCAGAGTAGAATAGCACCTCCCTCTGTACCAGGTGTCGTAAGAGGCGACTAAGGTACCAAAACCGACAGATGGTGGTTTATCCATCCTAAACAGTGTAGCTCAAATGTATACCAACACGCTTGCCCAGCGCGGCAATTATGGGCAAAATTCCTCCTTATTTGGGGAAGCCTATGTCCAACAGTGGACTTGTAATGGTGAACTTTAATTGTGTTAGGCATGTACGTGGTGAAAGAGAATGAAATCACCGATTCTATGTACTTCATCTACTCGGGCAAGGTGCAGGAGGTCTGCTCCAAGGAGGGGTTTAAGCGTACCTACATAGCTGCGGAATCATTCGGCGAGGTGAGTCAACTAGGATTAGTGTGGTAAGAACACCTCTAATTTCCGCTGTAATTTCCCTCCAGTAATGACTCATTACGAAGTAATTTTGATTAGTGTTCACCTGGAATCATACATGAGATAGACCTCAGACAAAGGCCGCATGCATTGGTACCTCAATTTCATTTGTTTTTACCGCCAAATAGCAATATTTGCTGTAGCCGTGTTTCGGTTGGAAGGGTGAGAGAGGCAGTGAAATTACTGGGTAGGTTGACATTATATCTTCAAATCAACGAGGTTGGTAACACGGTAGTGATATCCTTGTGATATTATGAGCGACTGTTGGTTAAATTGACGCTTATTATCATGCGGATTGAATGCTTGTTTTTGACCTGCTCTAATAAAAAACAAATTGAATAGTACTTTCCCCTCCCGCTGTTTGAATTTTCTGACCTAAGTTACTTTAGACACGTTAATGATCTTGTCAAAGTTCATAGGTAATAATAATTTTAATACAGAAACAACACTTCAACATGTTTTAGGTTGCATCTAAATGTACCTTATTCATTGTTATTTTCCAGGAACAAGGTTTAATATGTGGTTCGCCATACCCGTATTCTTACTGCACATTAACAAAGTCACAAATTTTGACACTGAATCTCCAAGATTGGGAATACTTGATGTATCACTTCCCAGACAGCAAACGAGCTATCTATAATCATTTTACGGATGATTATAGCAAACCGGACGAATATCCAGACCGGAAACCCAGTTACAAAGAAGACGATCAGAAATATACCGATAACCAGTCTTCGGATGAATCACGGCTGAAGTTGAAAATAGTTTCTCAGATTCCAAGTTTATTACGTCAAGCTAAGAAAAAGCCTAATATGACCTTGTCTTTCAAAGAATCATCATCTAAAACTGATGAACATTCTAAAAGTACATATGATAAGGATCAAACAGTGAGGGATCAACCATATCGCTCACATTCATCACCTTCAGTTATACCTGAAATATCCAATAACATACCAATAAAGAAATCAGAAGGGATATATATATCGAAGAAAGATTTTTCGCCAATTCTGAAGACAACAGAACATGAACCAACGTATGAGATACCCCTTCCCGAGACAGACATATCTTTAACTAGTATTAAATCATCTAATACTACCATATTATCTAAGGATAATATTGAAGAATTTGACTCCAAAAATGAGACCAAATCTGCTGAATCACCAAGTAAACAACCGTATAATTCAGAACTTATAGAGATCTCGGCACCCCATGATCAAGCAGAAACTGCTTCTGTCAGATTTCCTTTAGAACTCTGGCCATTGAATAACAGACGGTCCGATGTATCTGAAGTATTACATAATAATAAAAGCGACCTTTCCTTGACAAAATCAACGGGAACTATGTTATCATTACCGTCGTACTCAGACAGTGGCGGTGAATGGTCATCTATCATAATTAGAAAAATAGAAAATAGGGCGAAGAAAATTTTTGGTAAGACAAATAAAACGAGTTTGCCGAGCGTAGATAGCGGTGAAAAGGATAATCTGCTTATTCAAGAGGACGAAGCGGCAACCACGGCACTTCTTCGACAATTTAAAAAAGATAATCAAAAAATATCTGAATTGAGCTCTGGACCCCATTCTAAGCAACCCCAAACTCATTTGAAGCGTACCAAATCTAAAATAAAAATTGTAGATCCTGACGACGACTATCCGATCGTATTAAGTAATTCCGACGAAGAACAGCCCACGTCTACAGCGAGAATGAAGCGTACAGTTCATTACAAAGACGATACCAAGAAGTCTTCTCGCAAAGCTGACAATGCCAAATCAGCTGATGGTATAAGTATCAATGATGACGATAAAACTGATAGCAATAAAGATTTACATACTCCCGATAGCAAGCGAAGTATACGAAGTTCTTCAGATATGAAGCGACTTGAATAGGCTATGGTTTTGCAATGTGAATTGACTTGAGTTGTCAAAGAATTAAATGTTATAAACTCGTGGTTGTAAGTTTTGTTCAGCAGTGTATTACCTATATTGGTATATCTCTTCTCAATACTCATAATTACGTCACTATTCTCATTCACAGATATGTTATCCGAACCTAGGCAACGCGTTCATCAACTAACGTACGGTGCATACTTGGAGGCAGGCCAACAAAACTATTTCGGCATATCTTTGGCAAAAGCTTGAACCGCAACCGCGAACTACGCGATCTGTGCTCAGTATTCAAATATGTTTTCAACACAAATGCACTGCAGTCCATCATCGGGTTGCCAACCAGAATCTCTAATTGATATTCAGCATTCATCAACATTTTTCTTACTCTGTCATCCGACTTGTTTTGAAGTCGAACGCTTTTTTAACGTTTGTTATTTTCGCCTCCGTGCCTATTTTGTTTTTATATACGAATCGTTTGCGTGGGCGGAGTATTAGCTGGTGATTGTGTTTATAAACTGTAAACACAACATTCGATTTGTACTAATCTTCTCTAATGGGATATTTGTAGTAAAAAACAACAAGCTCTTATAAAAACTTTATTAAAAACTCTTAATAATTCTTAACAACGATAAAATCTTAATAGTGATGATCGGCACCAAACAGCAGCGACTACTGCCGGTCGTCTACTTGATGTTAATTCAACATTTTATTTAGTTGTCTTTCACTTACATTTTTAGTAAAGAGTTTAATTAAATTGGAATGCCCAGCACTGAATCGTTTAATTTTCTTTATGGATGACATCTTCCTTGATTTTTATTCTCGCTAGCGGATCTTCAGTATTGTTTTGTGGTCTTGTGTCTTGCTTAAATGCTTGGGTGTATAATATCGCTTACTTACATTTAACTTATTTACTATAATTACGGTTTCTTAAGTTACTGTTTTCCATGGCATTTTACTAGCCGCCCTCCATAAGGTCACGGATTTAAACTTCTACATCTTGTTAATCTGAAACAAAGAGGATATATATTTCTTATTTTTCATACGCATATAAGTTTGAAGAGCGGCGAGAATACTTTCAACTGTATAGTAATTAAATAGCGTTATATCAGGGTCGGAGATATTAAAACCAACACGTGTAGATACAAATATTAAATATTTTATTTTTGGGGCCATTCCAGAGAATCGCGTATCTGACTCAATTACCGGGCAACAGATTTATTTTAGTGGCCACTTTTAAAAATAAATACGTAATAAACGAATGTCACGGAATATTATTTGAACAACATCACCGCCAACTATTTACAGAACCACAAAACCAGGATATATTTCTGAAAAATTGACGTCAATCTGCGTACCTAACTCTCTAATTTTATATTTGGGCGAACGTGATTATTGTAAAAAAAAATTTATGGTCCTAAAGACGTCCTACCTCTTAACGACGCGCCGGTGATATTTATAATTGAGTTTAAGAAACTAAATGCGGTTAGAAGATACACAGCATTTTTTTTAAATCAGTAAAACATAGAACTCAAGGTCCTTGTATAGTAGAATATTTATTGAGATTCCGTTATTTGCATCATGAAATAATACAGCAGAACATCTTTTGTAGACTAACAAAAATTTTTTTTTTTGCTGACGGCACGACCGAACGCACGAAGAAAATCCCTTCTCAAATGTTCATGGTTGCATTGCTACATTCAAAGAAAGTTCGTTAGACATGACAACAGCTAGATAGCTTAAATAAGAGAGACATATTTTATACGATGTAATATTTCTCAGTGTCAAATTTTTACAGCGAACCGTGTGGTTGCAATACCTGTATTTCCTAGCTATACCCGGATTCATTTAAATGGACTTTCGCTTAAATATTTATCATAAATCTTCCCAAGTTTGTCTAAATTTGAACGCAATGTTCACTTCGTAAAGCAACAATAAATTTATCAGTGTTTGGCATTCTTGATAGACCCATCCGTAGCTACGTGTATATGTTAGAAAATTATGTTTATACGGGCGTATATGTTCACATGCGTATATCTGGATCGTCAGCTGTTTTTTTTTTTGTTATATAAATAATGAGACGGACTTTTGTATATATATTAAAGTTATTTTCGCTAGTCGGGCGTCGGGAGTCGTAAACGTCCTGTGCCGATGCTATGATTTATTTTCGCTGTCAACGGCGCGTTCTTATTTTCGACTCTGTTATTCGGTAATTGATGCCTGTTATCTGCATTTCGCCAGAACAGCGTGGATTTTGAAATTCTTTTTGCAATTCCATGGAACCGTCCCAAATGTGTAGGTGTGGGTCGGGGCATCCACGTAATCCACTTTGATATACTTATGAACCGTTAATGATAACTTGTCTCTCTGTAACACTTCAAAGAGCGATATAAATTTCCATAATATTATATTTATAACAACTGTTGTAATGTCAAAATTGTTACAATATCAAGATACGTGAAATTGACCCAATGTCACCAAGATAGTGTTTATTTATATTGGCCAACGTCAAAGCCTTTTTATTCTTCGAAGTCAAATTTTATTTCACTACAGAATACTAACTTTTTTAATTAGACTAGGTCGACAAACAAGCATGCAGTTCGCGTGATTGTATACATCACTTCAGCCTATAAACTCCCGGAATATCACAAGTTACCCGTTGGTTAAGTAAAAATTGAGAAAAAAATCTTCCCAGTGAGCATCGCAAGTTTGAAGGCCGAGTGTATCTTTTATTTATTTTAGAATATTAGTTTGGTTCTTCTGTTATTTTAATTGTGCGAAATTAAAAAGTCGCCTCAGAATAGACTACGGCTACATATGTTTTTCGGTAAAACATCCACACATTGTTTATCCTTTACAGCTGGCTAAACAGAATCACGGGACAAATTAAACAAAACGTTTCATTGCCAAGGGGATTTTTACAAAGGATGTTAAAAACCTTTTGAATATTAACTCTGTCGTCCGTTCTGGCCGCAGTAGTTGGCAATTCATAATTGACTGACTATTATCCTGGATATTAATTGTGCTACCACTATAATACTTATGGGATAAACGCAATTTACGGTACTTTTTGGTCGTAATCAAATCAGGATTGATTAGTGTAAGAATCAAAGTTGCCGTCAAGGCCCAGCATATAGCGACATAGCTAGATGAAGTGGCAATGGTTAGGGCATAATGGATTGTGGGATAGTAAGTTCTGGAAGGTAGGGAGTCTACTAGTATAGCCGTTCTAAGCTGTTTTCTACGAATCTCGTAAGAGACCGGCATTAAGGACGGTTGATTTTGAGAGACCGGTGTTTTGTCGATAACTGTAATGCCCTATCAAGTTTATGTGCACTGATAGAGGACTGGAGTTGGAATAGATTTTAGAGTTCGTTAAGTCTCAGCTCCCTGCCGGATATTAAAGTAGCCTGGTTTCGATCGTGTTTGATCTAGTATGTTTACGAAATAAATCGTGTGCTCATCTCATATTCGGTACATTTGTTTACGTCTTGTGTATGTGAAAAGCAAAAATTACTGGCTTTATTATGCTATACTCTGATTAACTTTCTGTCCGTTTGTCATAACAACATTAGACTAGAGTATAAAAAAAAAATATTTTTGCGTAATCCATTTTTAAACTTCGCTCTTTACCGAAGAAAAATAGGTTTATAAATCCTTGCTAATTTTGTTCATCATTCCAGCCATTGGAAATCCACTGCTGGACATAGGCTTCCCCAAGAAATTGTGAATTTCACCCATAATTGCCGCGCTGGGCAAGCGTTTTGGTAATCGCAGAGCGCAGCTGTCGCGACGGGGATTCTGCTGCCCATTCCGTTCTGTGCATTTGAGCTGCGCTGTTACGATATCACGGTGTATGATTTTATAAAATTTGGTAAGTGTTACTTGAAGCCTAAGGAAGAGCATAAGTTATTTGTGTTTTTGGAAAAGTCCTTTTTGGACGCGCGACGAGAAGTTCACCCGGCAAAGTTTATTTGCAGATTTTGTAATAATAAATGTTTCGGTTGTGTAAAGAAGTCCAAATCTGCACCATTATATATAAATAATCCCTACGCCCAAAGATGGGTAAAGAGACTTTCACTTAGATCGATGCAAGGTCATTGCCATTTATGTTGGTATAGGTTATGTAAAAAAAGAGACTTTTTCTTTTTTTTTATTTATCTAATATATCATTAATCGATACCCTAAGATCTGCTGGCTCTAATCAGATCGTCATCTGTTTTTTGACGTATTTTCTTTTGCTATCGACAAACACCAAACAACGCCGAATAGCGTCAGATAGTATTAAAATAGAACCACGAATTTGCTCCAAAAAGTTTGTTTATCCTTGACAGCTGGCTAAAAACAATCACGGGACAAATCAACAAACCGTTTCATTGCCTTTGTTTTCTTATGTTTACACTGCCAAGCCTCTGGACGTTGTTTGGCACGAATGTGAAAAGAAAAAAAAATCCGGAATGTTTTGGCATTGGTTTTACGGTCATTGAAGATCTGATTCAATTACGCTTGTAATTTTAGATCTGTATGTTATGATTTCTGGAGACGACGCAGGCGCCGTACTATTTTAGACGGTGTATCGCAACGTTTGTTTGTGATGTCGAAATTTGTGATGGCCGGCGTGCTCTCAAGTGTTGGTATTTTAAAGTGGAATCATTGCATGTGTAAGCATCCATTTTCGATTTACTTGGTAACAAGAGCCTGCATGGTTAAGTTACGCAACTTATTTTCTCTACTAAACATCAGTACTAACTTTGCTGTGTTCCAGTTTGAAGAGTGAGAAAGGTAGAGAAATTATTTGGTAACTGGATTTTTAAAAATGTTTTAGTTAAAGTCAAACACATGTGGTACTTCACATGTGGTATCTGTACTTCACTCTCACCTGTCACTTCTACCGCCAAAGCAGGCAGCAAACTAATTTGTGAAATTACCCGTGAGAATGATATTTCCAGTGAAAGTCCCGGCCGAGCCGTTCCAGAGAATCGTCACAGCAAACAGGGTCTACCCGTTTGCTGTGCCTATTCCCTGTACTTTTTTTTCTGACAAAAAATTAAAATATAGTTTTGTTTACTACATACCGTATATAGTTTCATAAGCATTTAGTGATGATCTATTAATTTGAATTACAAATAGACACACAAATTTTATTTATATGTATAGATAAGGTTTGAAACCATTTGCGTGTTTCTCACTCACATTCACATTCTTTTAACGTGATGTCTGCTTGTCGGTTTGTCAAGCTTTCTGTCGTTGTGCCTCGATGTCGATGCCGGGTATGCTTGGAGTAACAACAATTGCATTCTCATATGCATGATTGATTGATTCGAATCGCAGTATGGAACGCCAATACTTATGACATCTAAAATAAACTAATATGTTTATTTAGTATCTAAACTTACAAATGTATAATAGGTGGCTGTAGAATACATTTAAGTGTAAAACATGTATTAGAGATAAAAGGTGATAAATAAACGTAAACGATGATGTTATTACAATAATAGAGAAAGGAATGACTGCACAAATATACAAAGCGGAAGTAAATGGAAGAGTTGGTATAGGATGGCATATGCAAACTTTATCTTAACCAGGTAGAAGAGGTATTAAAAAAGGGCCACTGCAAAAGTGCCAAGAATAAACGAGCGTGTATGAAGGGACTAATGCGAGTAAGAGAAGCGTGTGAGATTAAGTGGAGATCCATAGTCTCTGCCTACTCCGATGAAACACAGGCATGATGTATGAATGTATGTAAGCACATGTGTTAAAGATTCCGCCTTTTCCTCGGTAATTAAATAATAGTTTTGATAAAAATAAAAAAGGACAATAAAACTATTAAATGTCGACTGGATTCGATTAATCCAAACATGTATGCTGTGTATGTTTTGTCTGTACGTGCGTTTGTCTAAGTATGCTGTGTATACATACAGTATCTGCATGAAATGCTAACTTAAAGTGAGTTTCTACCCACACTAGATATAATATGTCACAGATTTCATTTAAGAAACAATTGCTCGATCTTCAAATAAAGTAATGCCTAATAGCAACGTTTACCGGTCGTCATACAAGTGAGTTCCTTCACATACCTAAAGTACAGTACAGTTCACAAATTTTATTTAAGAAATAATTGCTCGATGTTACCCGTTACCATAATGTTTACCCGTTACCAAAATAAACTACGACCATAAGACGACAAAAGTTAAATAGCTGAATCAATCTGTTAATTAATTAGATCAAAATTATCCTTTTATTTTATATGAAACCTACGGAAAAGGACTCATAAGTTACTAGCTAGACCCACAGATGTTGTCCTGTCTTAATAACACTTATATGATTAACATGAAAAAATATTGCGACAATAAATTGAGATAGCTGTAAAATAGCGGTGGAGTAGAATAGTACCTCCCTCTGTAACAGGTGTCGCTACAGGTCTTAAGTACTGGGACCGACAGAAGGCGGTATATCCATGAAACACAAGCCGTGAAATTACTATGGTACTGTGATATAATATCTTCAAGTCACAAGGTTGACAACGCGCTAGTGATATCCTTGTGATATTACATTTATAGCCTGCTATGGCGCTTACATCGCGCGGACCGTGTGCTTGTTTGTCGATCCAGTCAAATAAAAAAAATCTCCTTCGGTAATAGGCTCAACAGGATATAATTGGGATTTCATTTAAACTTTGTGTTCCTTGGGGATAGCCATGAAAAAACCCTAAGATCGTCAGAGAATTGATCACTCAAAATGCCTCTGCATTCCACAAGCATCTATAGCAAATCCTTTACAGTTCAAGCTGTTCGTTTGTGAAATGCGCTCCCTCTTGAAGTGAGATCTGCTCATTATCTTTCTATTTTTAAGAGAATGGTGAAGGAGTATTATCTGTCACTTTGATTTTGCTCTTTGATTCAGTCAATCACCTTGTTCTGTAAATTTATCTTTTATATGTATTTGAATGTATGTGTATTATATGTATATATGTATATATGTATGTTTATTATGTATGTATGTACTAAATGCACCTCAAACTTCCATCAGCTTTAACATTGTTTATATCCAAAGGTTGCCTGTAAGAAATTGCATTTAGCGATAAGGCCACCTCTTGTTCCTACTATTCCATATCTTTGTGATGTTATTGTGTTGTTTTCATTGGTGTCCTATAAAGTGTATATTATTATTATTATTAATAATTTTACTTTGTATCCGGACAAAGTCAGGCCGCGCAGTTAGTATAATTTAATATAAAACAGATCCATCGGTCGAATTTATTAAAATTATTTATATTATATACAAGCGGACAGACAGACGTAATCCTGTCTTAGGTATACTTATATGTATACAATAAAAGAAATATTGCGACAACAAATTGAGATATAAACTATCCTATCTCTTAAGTTGAATTAAACGGTACACCGTAAGCAAAAAATGATTAAAATCGGTTTTTATATGTAAAGACGAACAACGCGTGTGGTTTCACCCGCGTTAAGTTGTAGAACAAACCTAGCGTCATTTATGCTCCACTGTTATTGTTCCAAGCGTGATATTATAAAGCCTTCCTCGATAATGGAACTATCCAATTCTGAAAGAATTATTCTTGTCGGACCAGCGGTTTCTGAGATGAGCGCGTTCAAACAAACAAATGAACTCTTCGGCTTCATAATATTAGTAAAGATTATACTTATTCGACTTGAATTATCACTTAATTTAAGACAGGATGTCTGTCGTGTCAGCAAATTTACCTGATTTAAAATTAGATTGGTATGATTCTACTTTTGACGCAATTTACGTACGGTATTGTCAGTCCGGCTGATGGCGCAGATGGTAGTGATCCTGTCTCGTGCGCCAACGGTCGTGTGTTTGATTCCTCTAATAGTTAAAACTTAATCTGACTTAAAGGCAACAGAGGAATCATAAATATACTACTAAGATACATATATTTAACGCCCAGACACAGGAAAAATACAAATATTTTCATAAAAATTTCAAGTTACCCTTGACGCACAAGATAAAACCATTTCAATCTGCGTCCTGGGGCTCAATAAAACATTCATGCGAAACGCGGTAGGACCTTTTTATAATACGTAACTACATTTACGAAAAATACAACTTATCGATTACAACAATATACATGGAACAAAAAATGGAATCCTCTATTGGCTGCTCTACGGAATAGACCGAATTATTTCAGTTTAAAGCATAAGTTAATGAAGTATTTGTTTAATGTATTTTATATTTTAGTAATAGTCAATTATCTGTCAAATTTTCCCATTAATATACCATGAGGTAGATCGCATACACAAGGCAGTAACTTTACTAGGTAATGTGACAAAATGTCCTCAAGTTACAAGGTTGGCAACGCGTTAGTGATATCCTTGTGATATTACGAGCGTCTATAGGCTGCAGTGACGCTTACTATGACGCGGACTGTATGCTTATTTGTCGACCTGTTCTAATAAAAAAAATAATCTACATAAGTCTGATACAATTTTGCAATCGATATTAAAATTTAAACGCGTGTTATATAGTTCAAAATTTCATGAGAAAGAAACATCCAAACTATGCATGCGTAACGTCTTTAGATGATATGTTTAAGTTGTAGGTAATGGCAGCTCTCAGTTTGTTTGTTTACTGGAACACTTGAACGTTTTATTTCGCATTGCTGAAAGCGTGTTTGGAGAATTTCTGTTGTTATAAAACTTCTGTCTTTCAACACGTAACATTTGGCGAAGTACGCGCTGAGACATTAACAGCCACCTTATTATGATTGCATCTATGTTATAAATCTGCCTTTTATTTATCTTCCAAATAATCGACAGATATCGAGTTTTCGACGGGAACGTATTACAAAGACTGAGAGATCTAATTTCGAAAAGTTTCTGTCACAATTCCGATGGAACTTCCACAGCATAAAACTTAGGTCACTATAGAATAATGAACACAAAGCACCTCAGAACATTCCAGAGTAGAGTAGCCAAAGACTCGCTAGCAGCAGCACCAGGATCAGGTAGGTGGCGATCAAGTTGGTCGTCTCGTGGTTCGGCATGGTGGCTTCACTCAGATGGCCTGCTCCGGACAAGATTCTCCAGCGGACTGCGGCACCGTCGTCGATCGCCTACGCCGCTCCACACATTTATAAATGGGACAATAATTTTAGCGCGTTACCATGACAGTTTGATGCAACCTTCGCTTTCACGGATGCTGACACTCGATCAGAATCATGACACATTGACGACACGCTGATGTTCCAGATGACTACTGTTTAGCAATAAAATGATTGGAACCCAATAACTTCAAAGACATTCCGAGAATAACCGACCCGACATGTGAATATAAAAAAAAACGTTTTATCAAAAGAAAGTTGCCAACTCTAAATGCGGCCTCATAACGATCGACGTATGTCGTATCAACGCACACGATGAGGTAAACATTAATTTACAATAAAGCTTGGAATAAAACAAACAAAGAGGCTAAATGTGATGCATTTTATTTATGGTAAATGCAAAGAATGTGTTGCAGTTTAAAAATAATCTCCTGATACACACGCAAAAACTTAGTGTACCTATAGAATCAAGTATTCGGCTTAGGGGATCAATCACCTCTGAATCCAACTAATGACCTTGTCATTCCGCATTCTAATTCTATCGAGGACTTTATACTGATTGTCAGGATGAACCAGGACAACTTGAAAAACGACCTGTAAAACAATGACACTTCTTAAACAAACACAAACCTACCTTTAAAAGACAGTAGAGTATATGAGCCAGAGAAAGAAGAGAAGTATCAACAGGATCATGTAGGTGGCGGCCAGGTTAACGGTCTCTGCGTTGATCGGCATGGTGGCGCGGCACTGACTGACGGTTCCGGCCGCCCGACCCCATCAGTCCAGGGACCTACTCGCTGGAAAATTCCAAGATCCAGACTTGGATTTTCCACGTACATTTGAAAAAATGTGACTCTGGAATTTGCTACAGATCTCGCTGGATAATTGCAGAATACCAAATGTAGACTTTAGTAGTGTATATCGGTAACTAAGATAATCAATCATAGAGTTTAGTTATATTCAAAACAATTTGAAATCAACAGAGATTGAATCGTGTCCAAATGGACAACTGAAAACGCAAAAGATCTATATGCTAGAGATTTCAATGTTAGTTATCAATTGTTAGTTACAATTTCCCTAAATGGCGACGTTGATCAGTGTAGAAAACTGTAGTACATTGACATATTGACACCTTAAAAGATCCCTAATATTAAAATACATGAAGACCTCTTTCAAACGTCACTTGCATTAGTACCTCACTCTCACCTATTTCTACCGCAAAATAGCAGTGTTTAGATACAAACCGAAACAGCAGTTACGGTTTGATGTGTGAGAGAGGCAGTGAAATTACTGGGTAATGTGACAAAATATCTTCAAGATACTAGGTTGGCAACGAGCTAGTGATATCGTGGTGATATTACGAGTGTCTATAAGCTGCTGTGACGATGACGCGAACTGTATGCTTGTTATTTAGTCCACATGTTCTAATAAAAAAAGATAATTTGCAATTTTTTTAGTTCTAAATAATTTATGGCCATAGGACATGTTCAATTCACCACGTCGCATTTTTTACGAGACTATTTCGCGGGACATTAAACACAAGAGAATTTGGCTCTAGATAACAATAAAATAACTCAGGACCCCCATTATTTTTTGGTCCGCCTAGAGTAAAGTGAAATTGTTTTATGTATATGTATACATAACATACTCAATACTCA
This sequence comes from Heortia vitessoides, assembly GCA_020976665.1. Lineage (NCBI taxonomy): Eukaryota > Metazoa > Arthropoda > Insecta > Lepidoptera > Crambidae > Heortia > Heortia vitessoides. Next base: position 18,789,478 of record JACJUM010003174.1, on the reverse strand, counting down.
TATCCCTGAAGGTAGACCTCATACAAAAGGTCTATATTGGTACCTCACTCTCACCTATTTCTAGTCTGAAGGGTGAAAAAGATAGTGAATTTACTGGGTAATGTGGCATAATATCCTCAAGTTACAAGGTTGGCAACGCGTTAGTGATATCCTTGTGATATTACGAGCGTCTATAGACCTCAGTAAGATGGAATGTATGCTTGTTGGTCAATTTGGTCAGTAAATTATGTCTTAAAAACTGATGTAAATCTATTATTAGTATTACTTTAGTATTATTCTCTATTATTGTCTATTAATACTATTTTTTAGTTCGTAGACACATCCTACAAAGTAAATGCAATTGTAATAAATGATGATAAGTAAAATACTGCGATGGATTCACTCTTTCATTCCATTCAAGTATTAGACAAAAAGATCCTGTGACAGAACACTTAATTTTGAATTCGCAATTGAATGAACAAGAAAAAGTATGAACTTTTAGTGATGTTTTATATGTTTAATATATTTTCTTTTTTGGACTCATAAAACATATTTTAGCAGTGGAACTCCCATCAGAATGCAATACTTTTTCTTGTTATCAATATTTTTTTGGTCTGGATCTATGTGAAGAGTGAAAGAAATATTCTTTCTCTCCTCACATAGATCCTCTTGATTTGTCATAAGAATAAAATTAAACTATTATAAGTTAAATAATTAATAAATTGATTATATTTAAATTTTGTGACACACGATATTTCTAATCTATACTTCTAAGCAAACAAGGAATCATGAAAACTTCTCAAGGAATCAAGGAATCTCAGGTTAAAAATATTTGACTTCGAACAGTTTCTCCGAAAATGTTAAACTAAGAATGAAAGCTAATTACGAGGTGCTAGCATAAAAATCTTTTAGATGGACACAATATTGAATAAGTAGTTAATTCATTATCAATTATACATCATAATCAAAAATGTTGTTCGTTATGAAATGGTTTATATAAAGAAAATAAATAGAAAGCTAAAGTTTAAGATTACCGAGAAAATAATCGTAAGTTCAATAGAGTAAGACGTAGACGAAAGCGGAAAAATGGAACAATCTGTTAAAAAAATTTCAAGTTACCCCAAAATCAATAGCCGTCCTACCGTTTACAATCTCACATGTTACTCAATTTCAGTGAAATAATAGAAAATATTTTCAATAAACACATTCCTTGATATTTAATGGTTAGGGTTCTTTTGGTCACAAACAAAATTATCGTTTATTATTTCAGCAGGAAATGTCTATCATAATCATAACGCGAGATTCGTGTAAATAATTTCATTTATCACATTCGTCAACCCCTCATCAATCACAGGCTTTGAATAAAATAATACATTCTGAAAAATTTAATTCAGTCACGACGTTGTGTATTTTATGATGTTGCGACAAAAGCTTGCCAAGCACCCACTTTTTGACATTGTGAATGTACATTAAAATACCAGGGGCTCATTCAGTCACTATTTTACAATATTAAAATGATCATACGTAATTATATCTCACTTCACTGCTTCATTAATGTTCCAGAACTTACTTACAGTTTTTAGAATGCCGAATACATCAGCCACAGCGCGACAAGGAGCAGCAAAAGAATGCAGTAGGTAGCGACCAGGTTAGTTCCTTCCGAAGTCATCGTGAAGCTTCTCCCGTCTCGGCGTTCCACTAAAGACTGGCACCAGAACGAATAACAAAGCTTGATATACATACATTTTACTTCGTACCGTTTCTTTTTTTGTTATTCTTTTAGTTTGTGACGCCGCTGATAAATTACATGTCACGCCGGATTCCAAGATTTCTGAGTTGACGAATCTACATATATTTTCACTAATTTCTTAGTTCTATTAATGGATTGCCAAGATTTGTACACAATGTGGGCTCGTCTTTGAACTGTAAAAAACAAATACAGTTCTATTTAAAATTAACTATTGCAAAATACGAGGCATTCGCGTTTTGGCACTCTACGATTTTCTACGTTTTGAATATAGCCTAATAGGGGTGTAATTTTTACTGTCTGGAATTTTTGGAATTCTCCAGTAAGCGCTGGCCCTGGATACGGACCTGTGTCTCACATTTTGGAGTTACGATAAGCTGAGTTATTTCGGCGCTGGAGTAGTTGGTTTGGTCCGCAATTGTTCGGGGAAACGTAACATCTTGTTCGCCTATCCCGATATACATTTTATTGCGGGATTGAGTCATCTCTATGGAATCAAGCCACCTACAAAGCGGTTTCTAGTTGTTGGTCAGTTGATAGAAAATTAAGTTATTTTTACTTTACGAATATTTAGATATATATTTTTTAATCTTTTTTTAAAGCCGATTATGATGATGCCTTTTTGTATTCATGTCGTTAGCTTGGAAGTACTTGTCGGTGTGGTATTTTTTTTACTATTCTAATTTATTTTATATTTTTGTATAAACTCAAATTTAATATAGTAGCCCAATTCGCTCCTCATAACATCAGTTACGAGTATTTCATGTGGAAGTGGAACTTTTCATGGAACTTATTAATATATGTTTCGGATATCTGGAGCGAACAGACGAAAAAGACTATTTAAAATTTTTGATTTATACAAAACCTTAATAGTGAGTTATGGAGTGGAAATTAAGTAAAGTAATTTTAAAGTACTTTTACATACAATATGTACGTTTTTACATACAATGTTATTTTGACAATACAAATTGATACAGTATTTTCTTATATTTACGCTTTCACTACTTTATAATGAAACTACTTTTTAATCGCTTTATAACTTAACTTTTTACATTTTTTCATTTCCACCGTTCACCGTTCTCAAGATTAATAAAAGATTTTGTGACAGCTTTTGAAAGTTATAATTGCTAAAATTAAACCCTCATCAGTTCTAGGCGTCGTCAGAGTTAACTAAGGTTCCAGTATTGACAGATCCATCAGGATCATCCAAAATTCTAGCATACAGCATAACAATTACGATTCTAACCACGACTCCGCGAAAATAATGCCACTCTATGATAATTTTTTGAACCAATCCAATCCAGTACCTACTACTGAAACGTTGAATAGGTGATCTTATGTGGTACTTCATCATCATCATATCAGCCATAGAAAGTCTACTGTTTAATATAAGCCGCCCCAAGGTAGGGGGGTTGTTGCCCATAAATTCCGCGCTGGGCAGGCGTGATGGCAATCGCAACTTCACGATAAGGAAGCTGCTGCTCATGCTGAGCTGAGTTAACCTAGAGGATTCTTACGTTACCTGGTACAGAGGGAGGTACCATTTTATTCTGCCGCTACTCTACGGCATATGGTATTTAAGGTACTCAAAAAGCCTTGTATTTGCTTAATTAAATATTGGAGATGTCTCTAAGGCCAGAAGCATTATTTTTAACGTTCCTTTCTTCATTTCTGTAAACGGACATCTAATTTGGGTTTGGTATAGAATTCAAGTGTCTGTTTGTAGTACTGTAATGTAAACTAATACAACTTTAATCGACGAATTGGGGCGGCAGTGAGCGGCACTTAATACATAAAACAGATGGCCGATTGAGCCGTAATGTTCTGGAATGAAGACCGGCAAAGCGCAGCGTTAAACGCTTACCCACAAGGCGGACAGACTACCTGACTAAAACCGCAAGATCGTGCTGGATGCAGGCCGCATATAACCGGCCCTATTGGATCATCACTTGGGGGAGGCAGGCTTTCCAGCAGTGGACGACGAATGTGAAAGCTTTACATCCACTTGTAAGAGAATGCATTCTTTATACTAGGGCGGTTCGATAAGTCAGTGACTTTTTGAAGTTTCCGCACAGTTATTCCAAATGCAACAGGTCTGCCGTCAACTGTAGTCTATTAGTGGGCAACTGTCAAATTTTAAGCAATGAGTGTTTGATAGCCATTCAAAGCAGACAACCTCGTGATTTTTTACGAAAATGGAATGAAGTGAATTTCGTGTTCTGATTAAGCATTACTTTTTACGTATTAACAACCATTACTAAAACTAAGTAAAAGCTTGATAAATACTACGGGGACTCGGTACCATCAATTTCAATAGTAAAGAAATGGTTTACAGAGTTCCGTTATGGTCGTACCAGCACTAATGATGCCGAACGTTTAGGTCGCCCAGAAGAAGTGTTAAAAGTTGAACATTACCGCAAAAAAAATGTTTTATTCAAACAGTCACGGACTTATCAAACCCCCCTCGTATGTACTGTGAATAAAAATCTAAACCAATTGTGAACAAAATCCTTTATGAATAAAGCTGTAAATAACAGAGTTTTTAAAAGTTGCGCTCATCAGCCAAAATACTGTTACCAAGCCGATAAGTTGCAACCAGTGAAGCTTCCGTCGTCAAATGTCAAATAAAAGTATGTTTTAATAATATTTTTTATTACGGAATAAAACCCACTTTTACTCATCATTTTCAACGTTAGGGTTGGCAGTTACCGACCAACCGATTCGCCAATATTATTTTTGAAAACACTTGGGGTAGACTTCATATTAATAGACGTTTACATTGGTACCTCACCCTTACCCATTTCTTCCGCCAAATAGCAGTATTCGCCTTGGTGTGTTCCGGTTTGAAGGGTAAGAGAGGCAGTGAAATTACTGGGTAATGTGATATAATTTAAAACACATAAAGTCACAAGTTTGGCAAGACCTTTTAATATTACAAGCGTCTATAGGCTGCAGTGACGCTTACTTAATACGAGAATATTACGCGAACTGTATGCTTGTTTGACCATTTGGTTTAATAAAATATGTTTTAACATAATATCAATATATAGAAATAGGTAAGAGGTACAAATGCGAACCTTTGTACTAGGTCTACCTCTAGTAAATCCCAATTTCATAATCATCATACCAGCCATTAGTAGGCCGCTGCTGGACACAGGCCTCTCTAAGAAAGGAGGTTATTGCCCACATTTGCCGCGCTGGGCACGCTTGTTGGTAATCGCAGAGCGCAGCTTTCGTAACAGGGATGCTGCTGCCCATTCCCTGCAATATATTACTTACAATAAAAAGTTCAATTTCTTGAGTGCACTTGAGTTCATATGAATCTGTCTGAATGTGGTAACCTCACAAAGCTACTAATTTTTATGCAGTTTTCACCAACATGCGGAGTTTTTCATGTTTCGGATGGATATACATACCGCCACCTGTCAGTTATGGTACCTTAGTCGCCTCTTACAACACCTGGTGCCAGTGGCAGGTACTATTTTACTTTGCCGGTACCTCAAGACAATTTACCACACACAAACCCAATTTACCAATTCCTAATCGAGCATCCTTGCTAGATTATGCGTCGTTTTTCAAGAAAGCAGTTTTACTGCAACGCATGTACTATAAATAATAGCCTCAAACGTGTTAAGTATCCAAATAAAAGTAGTCTCAAAGTACTTCCCACGCGGACACGCTATGATACATCGAGTGTGTGATTCTGGTTTTATAGTTGTTGAGATATATTTTATCCTAATTCCAATGATGTTTCACGTACGAGGTTAGTTAATTTAAAATGTGACGGTTACGTGCGAAGCGACGTTACGAGTTAATTTTGGTGTTTATGATCGGACAGACCCGATAGCGCAGATGGTAGTGATCCTATCTTGGGAGCCAAGTGGTTTCAATCCCCACCCTGGACAAATATTTATAAAAACGGGACGACAAGACTTTCCAATTAAATTAATTTCTCATCTATATTTAGCCAAACACTGCTCACTATATCAGTTGGTTCACTTGTTTAACAGATTACCAAACGAACTGAAGGAAGAACTATACAAGCATTTTTATTGGCAAAATGCTATAGATAGACGAGTTTATTGACGGTAGCGGGCATTGATTTTAAAATAAAAAGTCACGTTATTAATTTGTTTTTTTTATTAATTGTTTTAACGTGTTTTGACTTATACCTACTTGTATTCTGATATTTTACTCTTTTGTATAACATAAATTTTTAACATAATTAACCGTATATCTGGGTAAAATATTGTCATCTTTTTTAAAATAATTTTTAATTATAATACTGTTTTCGACATAATATATACTGTTCTGAAATTAATTAATAACTATTGTATATCTTGTTGTCATATTATGTAATATCATGTCTATTTTATATATATTATTCAAGTATTATATTTGTGATTCCTTTTGTAACACAAGTGCTTTAAGCGACTTATCTCATAGACAGGTCAATGTATGATTAGATAATGTTGTAAGAAAGAAATTGCATTAAGATCTAAGATTAGTCCAAAAATAAAATGACTAAGAACCGATGTTCATAATATACAACCAATTAGCCTGTAGATGCTACTGTCATCACAAGGATATCATCAGCGTGTCGCAAACCCTGAGACCTGAGTTACTATGTCACATTAATACATTAAAGTAATTTCAATGCCACTCTCACCATTTAAACCGAAGCACAGGAATGCAACTTGGGGTATCAATGCAGACGACCTTCGTATGAGGTTTTACCACATGTACGTAGTACATGAACAATTTTATAAATATAGGAATATTTCAGAACAAGAAGGACTGAATACTGATATAATAAGAGTTGTTAAGTAGTGATCCTATCTTATGCCCAAAGATCGTGGGTTCGATTCCCACCAGAAAATATTTATATGATTATATTTGTGTTTGTTCTGTGTCTGGTTGTTAAATATCTGTATTTAAGTTGTATATTTGTGATTCCTCTATTGTCTGGCGTCCGTAACACAAGTGCTTCAAGTGACTTACCATGGAGTCATGTCAATGTATGAGATGTTGTTGGAATTTATTTATTATTATTCTACTCTTAATACTGTTGACCCTATTAATTCATCTGGATTAAGACTATCTTGAACTAATTAAATTGAATCGGGGTTTTTAAACGACGATTACTGCAGAAAGGAACACTGATAAAATCCTCAAATCGGATAGTATCTTAACATTTACCGTTTTAAATATCTGTGTGTGATACATATATAGATGATACATATTTACATATATATTTAGGTCGAGGCAAGAGCTCTCTGGATTTTCATTAACAATAAACTGCAAATGGCTGAATCGTTTGCATATTTACGACTCCGCTCTAGCACATTGCCGCAACAATGTTACTATTTTCGTGCACTTGAATTTGACATTGAAAACTGAAGCACACAATAGGTTTTAGAGTCGTGTACTATTAATAATGTGCCGTGCATCACGGCACATTATAAATTGATTAGTACCTCCCCCTGCACTAGGTGTCGTTGCCCTACACGCTTGCCCAGAGCGACAATTATGCAAACAAATAAAAACTTTTTTTTTTCACTGGATTTACAGTATGAAATTATGATTCGTCACCCTAAAACCAATGGAGGTGTATAAATAAAATTGTTACATCACATCACATTTAGTTGTGAAAACACTAATTGATTTTATTTTAATTTGTATGAAGGAGTGACATATATTTTTATTTTACTTTAGAAAACATTATTTTTTGGAACGTTTGGGTTTCCTCTTGTAGTATGTCGATGCAGTATCCCTTTGGAGATCCCAACAGTAGTCTTTAAGCATGGCTGGATCCCATCTACGCTGGTAACGCTTTTCGAACTCTGCAATTTCATGATGAAAACGTTCTCCGTGTTCGTCACTTACTGAACCCATATTATCCGGAAAAAACTTAAATGAGAGTGGAGGAAATTAATTTTCAGTGACATGTTGCATCCAAGTTTATGATAAGCATCCAGCATCAATTTTATTTTTTCACGGAAATCCGGAGATTTGTGATTGCAGAGGACATTTTAGTGACGTCGACAATAGTCAACCATGCATTTTTTTCTATATCACTGAGGCTAGTTAAAAAACCAGGATCATTAATTAGCTTTTTTATGTCAGGTCCTATAAAAATTCCTTCTTTGATTTTCGCCTCACTTAGCGAGTGAACTTTTGTTTTAAGAAACAAAAATCCAGGTTCGTTTTTGGGAAGCGCTTTCACAATTTTTTTTACTAAACCGAGTTTGATATGTAAAGGCGGTAAAATGTTTTTTCAGGTGGTAGGCTAGTGGCTCGTTTTTCACATTTTTCTGACCAAGCACGAAACCAGGTCTTAGAGGCCAGTTTTCTTGTATGTAGTGATCGGAGCGTGCTCTGCTGTCCCATTCACAGAGGAAACAACAATATTTGGTATAGCCTGTTTGCAATTCCAAAATTAAAGCCACTACCTTTAAATCTGCACACAATAGCCAATTGTGTTTTACATACTCGATCTTTTTCAGAATTTGTGTCAAAATATCGTATGTTTCTTTGAAGTGAGCGCCGTATGCTACAGGCAAAGATGGAAGTATGTTACCGTTGTGGATAAAACTGCCTTTAAACTTCGTTTTGATCCATCAATAAATAGTCTCCACTCATTCGTCATATGCCTGTGACCTAATGCTGACATGAGTCCGTCAATATTGTTACAGAACACTAATCCATCTTCTTTTAAATAAAATTTAGTCAAAGAAATGTGTCGCTTTCGATAACTTGAAATCATAACGTCAGTTTGCAAAAGATTTCATTGTTTCAGTCGAGAGCCTACTATTTCTGATTTTTCTTTAGTCAAATGTAAATCCCTAACAAGGTCGTTTAATTCTGATTGACTAATCATATGTGGTTTAGTCATTGTTTCATCTCTAAATACCTCTCCACTAGAAGGACCCGCCTCGTCGTCTTTTACCATTGAACTTGAGAAACTTGACGAACTGGAATGTATGGCAACATTTTCCGGTACCGAAACGTCTGGAGAATGTTGTAGAGGTATTGACACTGATGACACATTGGCATATTTCACCGAATGTTTTGATTATTTTGAAAAACCCTTCAGAGTTGTCAAACAGAACTAGCAGTCGTCTATGTGGTTTTTGGATTCACGCCATTGCATAGGTATACCAAAAGTCATTTATTTTATAGTACCTCTACGCCAACCCGTCAAATATTTATAGCATTTTAAACAACACACTTTCGGCAACCATGTTTTGTCTTGATTAATTGGAATCTTAAAATAAGCTTCATAGCACTTCTTTAACAAAGCCGAAATAGGCTTTTTGTCACTTTTAGAAGTAAATTTACCATACACATAGCAAAATAAGTTAGGAGAATTAACACAAACACGCGGCATGTTGTAAATTTATGAGTTATCTAAACGTTTTGACAACTTTTGTGTACAGCAAAGATATAATATTATGTCTACCCTCACATTATTGTTGCGAGAAGTAAACAAAGTAAGATTTATGTTATCTACCTTCGGGGACGTGATATCGAATTTTTTTTTCTGTTCTTTACTAGGCATACCTAATACGAATTACCATTCGGGACATGAGTGATTTTTTTGGTGTTGCATAGTGCTATTATGGGCAAGAAACCTCCTTGCTTGCAGATGCTTATGTCCAGCAGTGGACTTCCAATGGCTGGTATGATGATGATGACAATTAATAATTTGCGATATAGCTTCGATGGTAAATTCATTAACTGATTAAACGCATTAATAGGCACTTTAAAAACGTCAAAAAGAAAACAAAAGATCTATGAATATAGATTTGCTAATTACAAATTTAGACAAATGATCGGTGCCCCGACAAACTTATGTTATTATAAGAGTCAATTAAACAAATAGGTCATTGAAAGTTTGCCGCAATAAATATACTTTCTATCTATTTCTACCAACAAACACAAATGCTCGCATAGCTGTGTACCGGTTTTAGAGACAGTCACATATCGCAAATTTCAATAAATGCTGCCCTCAAGCGCCCTCATACTAATGACAGTAATAACAAAATCACTTGTATCTATACACTTGTATTACGCACGTCAAACAACAGAGGACTAACGTAATACAAAAGCACCGACCCGCGGTTTCAACCGCTTTAAGTTGTTGAGCCTAGTATCATTTATACTACGCTGTTGTTAGTTTTAACCTGATGTTATATAACTTATAATCTTTATTCATAAATAGACTATCCAAAATTTAAAGAATTTTTCAAATTGGACTAACGGTTCCTGAGATGAGCGCGTTCAAACATAGAAACAACTCTTCCGCTTTAAAATATTAGTATTGATAAAAACATACGGATTGAATCAACGACTTTTGGCGCACGAGGTAGGATCACTACCATCTGCACCATCGGAGCCCGTTACTGGTATTCACAATCACAAAGTGTCTAAAGTGTCTACACGCATTCTTAAAGCCGCAGCCTATAGACACTCGTGTGTCGTGCCGTCACTTTTATCACCAAGTGAAGCTGCAGCTTAATAGACCAAAGTTGTTTCTTATGATAGGAGGCTAGACCAGCCACGCTTTACTAAAATACAATAATTCACTTTAAATCCACAAATAGACTATGCTGAATTTGTATAGAAAAGTAAAAATAACAGTGAACCGCATCCTTGGCAGTACTCGGGCAGCACTCGGGGCGACATCGCAAATACCCAGTCACACCTGCAACTGGCTGGCAGGAGTATCTGTTTTGGGTTGGTGGCCCACTAACCCAGTACTACGCAAAATAGGCGCTCGTCAAGCTGTAAAATACTGAACTAGAATCTGTTTATCGATATATCTGTTCGCCGTGAGGCACGCGCAGATAAGTATAGTACCTTCCCCAGTACCAGGTGTTGCAAGGCGACTAGGGTACCAGAACCAACAGATGGTGGAGTATCCATGCAAAACAGACTAAAAAAATGCATGCGTTGCCCAGCGCGACAATTATGGGCAAATTTCCTATAAAAATATGAAAAAAACATGCCAACAAGAATTTTCAGCAGGTAATAAATTATAATCAGAGTCTTAAACAAAAAAATCATAATTATTGTACTTTTTTACTATATTTAAATAAAGAAAATAGTATCTTCTATAGTATAGTATATATCTACGGTGTAAGAACCGAAATATGATCGAGTTTATATTATAGAATATTATCCCCCCCCCCTCTCTATACTATGTGTCGAAAGAGGCGACTGAGGTGCCGGAACCGACGATGGCAGTGTATCCATTCGAAACAGTGTACCTCAGACGCAACAGGGCGGGGATGGGCAGCAGCGTTTCCGGCGCGATGCTACGCTCGGCGATTACACAATGCTTGCTCAGCGAGGCAACTATGGGCAAATTTCCGCTATATATAGCCTATAACCAGCAGTAGACGTTTTATAACCGTAATGATGATAATGATTTGTGATTTATTTATTTATTTATTGAATCAATATCCTGGTACGATTACCTACCTACATATTATTTTTAAATTTTCACCTACCGTCTTACTTTTCATGCTTTATTTTTTAAATATATATATTAGCCGGCTTCTTTCTCCAAGATCTATAACAGAAATATAAAGTTAGTTTCACATAAGTAATAAATAATTTTTTTCCGAATGACTCCTCCGCTATATTATAATGACTGTTGCATTTGAATTTCAGAAGATTTAAGGCCGAGTGGGTATGAGGACAACAATTGTAATTTATTTAAAATTTTTTGCATACAAAAATGCGTTTAAAACCTCATTAAAATGTAATTTATAGTCTATACTTGCGTCTATTTTTATAGTACGTATATCCTCGGATTTGCGTTAGTCAATTGTAACAAATAATCCCATCGGCTTGTATACGTTTAGATAAAAAGATTTTGTGTTACAATTTGATGCTTCGAACTTGAAGCCAATAATAACACCTACGTGTATTAGACCTACGTCTTAAAAGAAAAGTTAAGAATAATTGCAATTACAGCTATTAAAACCTGATAAATATTTATTTAAGTCCGTGATGACATCGCGTTTACATATGTCGTTGTTTATTTTAAGTAACTAGGTATTTTTAGCGGATACAACTAGCGGACCCGATAGATGTTGTCCTGATAAATAACCAAGATACCGACTGCAGCGCATCTGCAGGTCTAATTTAATCTAAATTATCCACGCCTCAGGCACTTGAATGCATTCACAAATCATTGAAATCTATCTAGCCGTTCATTTGTAGTATTGATCAATAACCTAGACATTGCAGCGCCATCTGTTTAATGGATGTCCCTAAACCATCAAGGGTGCCATTCAAACGCATACAAAAAAATATATTCGCCGTTCAGCCGCATAGGAGTTCAGTGACATACAAACGTACAGTAGAATTTTATGTTTAAAGATATCTATCCTATTTTGTCGCTACTTATTTTCGCGAGCTTAGTCACAAGTATTTAACGAGAACTGGAATTATTCCAAAGAATTCTTTTGAGTTCAAAACACTCTATTTTGCGGTGTGAAGGAACGCGAGGGAATGGCGGATGCGGCCCGAATATCAAAATACACACGTGAACTCATATATATATATATATGTATTAAAGAATATTACATATATTCCGAGTATACAATACAATAAATGAAAACAAATTCTTAATTAAATTCAAGAATTGCGTCAAAGGTTATTGCTAAGACTTATTACTGTTTGAAAGATTATATTAATGTTCATCGTTATTATCATTACTGCCATTGGAAGTACACTGCTAGACTCCTATGGGACTCCTATAGGATGGATGAAAGTAGAATGACTGCACAAATTAATTTTTTTCCGAATTCGCAAGAAGATTAGTAAAATATTCTCAAACATAATTGCTAACAACAAAAATAACAAATTGTTGAGTAAATAGTGCAATTTTATGTAGATAAGTATAAAAAGATAAGTATATTAAATATGTAATCACTTAAACTTTATAATTCACTAGCTGTGCCCGCGTCTTCGTTCGCGTGGTTGCCGGAAACTCTATCGAGATTATTTTTTGATTGCTCACGTTGGTTTATGTTATTCACGAAAAAATCTTATTCACGATTATACAAATCGTGAATAAGATTTTGTTTAAATATGTAAAAAATAATGTTTTTTAAATAATGGGTCAAATACCAAAGTACTTCGGCATAAATTATATTTTTACTTTTGTTTAAAATAAAGCTCGCTGTATTCAACCTTTCCGTAGGGAGCCAACCACCTCGGTATCTCGCAAAGATACACTCGCGTGTGGTAGTGGCAAGCACGGCGGTGGGGCGAGGCCCACCTCCCCCTAACCCGCCGCCGCGCGGCCTGCTTGCACATTATAATGGTAGCAAGCCTTCTTCGACAAATAATGTTGTTATGAGTAAATCTTGAGAGATAGACATATACTGTCGCGGACATTTTTTATTATTAAAAAGCAATAATTCTTTCATACATAAATCGGACCAGTAGATCCTGAGATTAGCGCGTTTAAACAAACAAACTCTTCCGCTTTATAATATTAGTATAGATAAATCAATATTTCTTGTATGTATTAAATTTTACAAATTCGATATTAAATCGACATTTTTAAGACCTACCCCTTTTTTTCACTGAAAGTACCATATTTGATTTCCCCAAGAAAGGGAGAATTTTGGCCATAATTGCTGCGCTGGGCAAGCGTGTTGCTAATAGCAGAGCGCAGCTTTCGCAACGGAGATGCTGCTGTCCATCCCCACCCTGTAGATTTAAGCTACACTACATCGAATGGCAATACGGCCTGCACCACCTGTCCGTTCCGGTACCTCCGTCGCCTCTTACGACAACTGGTACAGGAGAAGGTACTATTTATCACACCGCATGATATTCATATTAATGTTGAGACAACGGTTTGTTTGCGCAGACGCCGGTATGGGTTCTAATAATACTAACTTTAAGGAGTTATTTGAATCCTTACCATCACAAGTTTTTCTTGCAGTTTCTTTGCTGATGGCTCGCGTAATGAACCTGCTACAAACTTATACTGTCCTGTCTGGTGCCGGCAGACTAGTTTTAAAGTAGGGCACTCAAAGACTTATTTGTATATGTAAATGACTTTTATAACCCCATAAGGTTGTCAGAGTTACCGGTCATTTGTGTAATATTTTAATAAGGAAATCTTTCTTTACTTTGAAAGTGCCTATGATAGGCTTATTTATTAAAGACACATTTAATTAATAATTACTTAAGATTTTGAAAATAATTGGTCTTTTTTTGGGATTTTTGCTATGATATTTCGTTTTATGCCAGCTTACATGATTCAGCTGCCAAAGGTCTACAGAAGCTGTTTAGATGAGTGAGAAGTTTATGTTTTAGGGTAGCTATTGATAAACTCTGCTCCAAATGAAAGTGCGTAAATGTCTCATACGTAATAATTATTTGGAATTATAATAACAATGAAATCAATAAAATGTAACTTTAGCATGTATTTATTATACAATTATTTTATAGTTTTATGCCCGCAACATATCCGCGAGGCCTTTAGCGCATCCCTGAGGAACTCATACCGATATCGAGAATGATACTGTCCCTCTCTGAGCTAAGCTCTGCCAAAGTCGTCCCGATTCTATAGAGAATAATAAAAAACAAATTAAAAAAATATGTATATAAGTATTATTTTTGTGATATCTCTGTTGTCTGATATTCGTAACTTAGAAGTAAATTATTATGCTATTACTCTTAATTTACAAAAAATATAGGTTTCTCTATATTAACATTAATGTCAAACTTTCTCGCGAAATAATACGTGTTTTAAAAAGTACCTAAGTTTAACTAAAGCAATTATGAACTTGTAACACCGAAAATTTTAAGTAGTGAAGGTAAGATTATTGCTTGGGACCTTTTAATTTGTTTAATATGTGTACCTGAAATTTACCTGTTTTTTTATTTGAAGACATGTTGACAGAACTTAAAATAACTTTAATAATTATTTACTCCATTATATTAGACATGTTAATGCAAATTAACAAACATGACCTGAGATTGACATTAAAAAATGTCCAAAAGAATAAATTAATATTTTGTATCTTTTATTTGTTTCCAAAATAATCCGCGTAGACTTTAAAAGTTTCTAAATCAAATCATAAGATACTTTATTTAAGCTGGTTACAAGCCCTTTCATATCTTCATAAAAACAACATAAATATATAATTTGCAACTACCTGCATATTGAACAATAACTGCCGTGATATTATGTAATTTCGGTAAATGTTACAATTACAGGTATCTTCTTGGATGAATTTTTAAATATTCGGCTTAACTTGTAAAAACTTATTAAAAAAATAAAAAAGCAGCTAAGTGCGAGTCGGACTCGCCCGTTAAGGATTCCGTGGCAACAAGTCGTATTAAGAAAAAATACCAACTTATTACATTAATTTTATCATTCTCTTATTTTATAAGTTAATGTCAGGGGAGGACACACATTTTACCGCTTTGGAAGTGTCGTTTGCCTCTACCTCATATTTTTGGTATATTAGCTTGTTAAGATACATGTACGATTTTAACAATTTTTGACTTACCATGTAAAAAGCGAAGAATCGTTTTCGTGTTTTTTTATTGACTACCGATTTGTTACCAAAATGAAACCTAGAGAGCATATAATATATATATATATATATATATATATATATATATATATATATATATAGAAACTAATTAAAATAGTAGATCCTCTCTAAAGAGATGAATTAATTCAGCATCGTCAGCTGAAGATCTATCTATACATCTAAAGAAATTAATTAATTCAGCATCTTCAGCTGCAAGAGATGGAAACGATTTTTTAAGATTCCTTTAAAAGGAAAGGTATGAAAGTAAATGTAGTAAATGTAGTAGAAGTGTTTGAACGAGGGGTGGGACGTATGAAGAAGATATTGAACGGAGAATGAAAGCTGGAAATAGTGTCAATGGTTACATGCTTTTATGGTCATAAGCCAAAACTAACATATGGTAGTGAATGTTGAGTATGGCAGAAGAAGCACGCGAGTAGAATAAATGCAGAAATGCTGTTGAAATTATAGCACTTCGAAGTATGTATGGTGTGAGTTTGAGAGATAGATAAAAGAATAGTATTATAAGAGATCAATGTGGTGTAAAAGATGATGTTGTGACAACAATTAATTAAGGAATGTTAAGATGGTTTGGACATGTGGAAAGGATGGATGAAAGTAGAATGACTGCACAATTTTTTTTTCCGAATCGAAAGAAGAGCTCATTAGTAAAATATTCTCAAACATAATTGCTAACAACAAAAATGTATAATAAGATAAGTATATTAAATACTGATGACGTCTTTAATTTTAAAATTCCAAATTAAATCGCTATTTTTAAGTAAAAAGACTTACCCTTCTTTCCACAAAAAGTACCATATTTGACTTGCCTTAACACTTTCATATTTTCCTATTAAGATATGAAAGGTAGTTAATTATTTCTAAACTAAATATATGTAAGAAATACATAACCTATGACATGACATAAGGATTGACAGTGACATTGACAAGTAAAGGCCTTCCATAAATTGAGGTTACCAAAATAAAATTAATCATTGATATTCAATAATAACAATGCTAGTTGGCCGTATGATGTGAAAATACTGTCTGTTATTACTTGATGGGAGAGCGAACACTAAAACTCGAAGATATGGCAAGCACGAGCGCGGCGGTAGCGACCGTCACTCCCCTGCAAGAGGTACATGTTGACTATTATTTACATACATATTATTTACAGACTATTGCGTACATATTTTATCTTTCGTTTTTGATAAGTCTTAATAACCTCGTACGCCACATATCCGTTTATTTGCATACAGCAGCACGTACGTAAGAAGTTTGAGATGACGACCGTGAAAATTGTACGCGTTTTAAAAAAACAATTTAAACAACATTTGCAATATTCAACGAAAGTGTCGGGATTATTGAACGATATAAATGTCCTCGATCTTAGTAGGATTATTGCGGGTCCTTTCTGTACCATGACTCTCAGCGATTTGGGGGCAAATGTTATTAAAGTTGAGAGTCTGGATGGGGATGAGGCACGAAAATGGGGTCCGCCTTTTGTGGGCGGAAATAAAGATTCTTTTTACTTTATGAGCGTGAACAGAAACAAGAAGAGTATTTGTATTGATTTCAAGTCAGAGGAAGGTGAGTTAATCTCTTATTTACTGAGTACTAAATTCATATTGACTTATTGAGTTTACATAGATATTAAAATCTTTTCAGGTAAAAAGGTTATGTATGACCTTGCACGTAAATGTGATGTGTTGGTAGAGAACTTTATCCCAGGAAAATTAGATCAATTGGATGTTGGATACACTAAACTGAAGACAATTAATCCTAAGCTTATATACTGTGCAATTACGGGATTCGGACCTTCTGGTCCATATTCCAAAAAACCAGGGTAACTAACCTACCTTCTAAATGTACTGTCACTGCTCTAAGATCTTTTCAATTTCACACGTTTTTTTGTAACATAAATATATTTAATGTCTTTCACTTCAATGCAAATTTTCCAACTTTTTGTTGATTAGTCATTGTTTAGTTTTGATTCTTAATTTACCTTACAGCTATGATGTCATTGCCTCTGCTATGGGTGGACTCCTCAATACTACTGGTGAAAGAAATGGTAACCCAACTAAACCAGGAGTAGCCATTACAGACGTCACCACTGGCCTCCATGCATTTGGAGCCATCATGACAGCGTTGTATTACCGACAAAAAACTAACAAAGGACAAAAGATTGACTGTGATCTTCTTTCTTCACAAGTATCAAGCATGATTAATGTTGCTTCTATTTACTTGAACTGTGGCATAGAACCTCAGAAATGGGGTACTGCTCATGCCAACATAGTTCCATACCAGGCTTTCAAAACCAAAGATGGAGATATGGTCATAGGCACTGGTTCAAATGCACAATTTGCTGATTTCTGCAGGCTAATAAAAAAAGAGGAACTTATCAATGATGTGCGGTGTATTGATAACTCGGCCAGAGTTAAAAATCGGGATGAGGTTATAAAGATAATTAGTGATGTTATAAAGACGAAGACACGTAAAGAATGGTTTGCTATATTTAGCAAAGCTTCGTTTCCAAATGGTCCTGTGAACAAAATGAAGGATGTATTTGAAGATGAACATATAAAGGAGATAGGGCTAGTTAAGGAACTGCCGCATCCTGATGCGGAGTCTGTTAAACTAGTTGGACCACCAACAATATACAGTGAAGGAGGCAATTACGCTCGTTCAGCACCACCCACTTTGGGGGAGCATACCAGAGATATTTTATCAAACTTTTTAGGATATCATGATAGGAAGATTGATAAACTCTTTTTAGATAAAGTAGTAAAATAAGTTGTGATATTTTAAAAACCATTGTGTAATTTTTTTATCCTGATCAGTGTAATACAATATGAATAATTCAATAACATGCAATTTGTGTTAATAAATCTTTTGAATTATACTTTTTGACTTGCATCTTCAATTCTTATGTTCATTACTTACATACATAAAAAAAGTTATTCGAAGTACATTCTCTAGAAGTAGCAAATGTATCACAAAAACTTGCTATACCCAACATAAACATTTTTTGTGGGAATCTGAATCTCAAAGACAGGGTCTCAACTGACACTCTCTTATTGTTTTGTAGTTATTTGTGTTAGTTTTTTTTTTAATTACTATGTTGGTAAAGCCTCGTATTACTATTACATTTAAGTGTATGACAATCGCGTCGCCCACTTAAACACATGTCACAATGCCCAATAAATTTAATGCCTCACCCCCGCAAATCATAAAATTGCAACGCAAAAACACTACTGTTTGAAGGCTGGAAAAAATTAAAGCGATATACAGCTTGTTGTATATTTAATTACATAAACATGATTGATACTTATAGTACATAAATGCAAGCAAACACAACATTCAATAGGATTCAATTACCAATTCGAAATATTTTTTACTGTTGATAATAATAATTGTAAACCTGATTCTGAGATAATTTGCTAAAGTACTTGTGTTACGGATATCAGATATTAGAACCAGACATAGAAAAAAACATTATACACATGTTGGTTTTGGATGGCGTTCGACTCTACGACCCTTGGCGCACAAGATAGGAATACTCGCATTTAGCCCTGTCAATTAATAATAATAGAGTTATCCTATGGTTACCAGCTTCATTATCTGGTGTCTCTATTCTCCTGAAGTATGATTTTTTTTTGACAATAGCTTGCGATTTGCCTGTTTTTTTAATTTGCCTAACAGTCGAACTACATATAGTTCAAGATATCTTTTAACTCCTAGATGTAAAGAAAATTGGATTCTTCTGTATAATACTCCGCTACCTTCGGATCAATAACTTTACCAGACATCTTGTATTTTGTAGCATTTCTACTTTGTTTATCTACTGCTTTGTTAACTAACTGACAACAATATTGTGTAGTGTTATGCAAAGATTGTTATTCTACAGGTAACATATAAAAGCCAAAGATATAATTGTAGGATTCTGTGCTCTAGTCCGCTCTTATCTCATTTGACTAATATGATAAAAACATCTGAATCTATTGTCAATTACAAACAAGTGACTTTGGAATGACACTACTTGCACATTCTACTCGTAGTCGTGGCGCCGCATTTGTCGGCGAGTGCGTGCAGCACCTACCCCCTGGTGCATACCAATTGCACTAGTGCAGTTTAATGCACTCTGACCAACTGAAATCTTACAATCTTTCCGAAAGAGGCCGTTCTAGCCGCTCTATCTCTTGACGGGCCCGATGGCGCAGATGGTAGTGATCCTATCTTTTGCGTCGTGGGTCGTCTTCAGGGGTCGTGGGTTCGATTCCCACCCAGAGCTAATATTTATATGATGACATTTGTGTTTGTTTTGAGTCTAGGTGTTAAATATATGTGTTTAAGTATTATATTTGTGATTGCTCTGTTATCTGACGTCTGTAACAAAAGTGCTTTAAGAAATTTTCCACGAAATCAGGTCAATGAATTATTAGATGTTGTGGGAATTTATTATATTATTATATAGGTCTCGAGTGATCAGTCAGTTCCGTGCAAATTCCACATTCCATGTTCCAGTCTCGCAGAGCGAGGAATGCTCAGGCAAGGCTCTATAATAAATGAACGCTTTCTCCAGTTAGCGGATTTAAAGTCAGCAAGGGTAGCTTCAGGTTTATAAAAAGAAAAAAATAACGTCAAAAATATACGAACGCGAAAAGTTTCGACAAAATGCTTACATATTTTGACTTTGTTACGCTTTTATTTGTTAACAGTCGCTCGATGGTCATCGTTAAAATATCGACGCTTATGTCATCGGCTAGATATCACGCGCGCAGGACAAATATTTATATAATGATAGATGTGTTTGTTCTGTGCCTGTGTATTAAAAATATATATTTGTGACTCTTTCGTAATACAAGTAATTTAAGCGACTTATCTCGGAGTCAGGTCCAATGTATGAGATGTTGTGTTCTCTCAATTTTTTTAATTTGAGTACTGTCTTAGTCTTTGAGCAATTAAAGTCGTATGTTGTTTTAAAATTCTGGTGCTGACGACTATTGTTTTCTGATTCTAGCAAGAGCCAGTGGAGCCGGCGGCGGTACTAACGCTGCGGCCCACCAGGGCGAAGACCCGCGAAAGAAAGAAGGTCGTCTGGACGGAAGACACCGTTGACAACGAGCATATGAACAAGAAGAAATCCAAGTGTAAGCATAATCATATATTTACTGCCCATGAGGTACCGGCAGAGACGAATAGTACCTCCTTCTGTACCAAGTGTCGTAAGAGGCGACTAAGTTACCAGAACCGACAGATTCATCCAAAATAGAGTAAAAAAAAATGCACAGGATAAAGATGAGCAGCAACATCCCCGTCGCGAAAGCTGTGCTCTACGATTGCCTACTCGCTTGCAGCACGGCAATTATGAGTAAAATTCCCCCTTTCTTGGGGAGGTCTGTGTCCAGCAGTGGACTTTCAATGGCTGGTATGATGACTGCCCATGATAGTTCACAAAGGTTCTGTAATTACGTTAAATTGTTTCAAAGCATGAACCAAGGATGTTTGCAAGCGACAGCGTCAAAGAACATCACAACATCATAGAGTATTTAATGTGTTTAAATGCCTACCACAAATGCAATGATATACCTGCCGAAATCGATAAATGCTCACGATATTGTGTATCACAGTTTGAAGTGAGATCAATTCCATTTTTAACATATGCTAATGCTACTAAAGTTGCGCCGTGCTGTACCAGCGGAGTAGGTCAGTACTTCCTTCTTATCGGGTGTCGTAAGCGGCGAGTAAGTTAGTGGAACCGACAGATGGCGGTGAGTCCAACCAACAGCGCATCTCATATACAACAGGGTGGAGCTGCAGCCCTCAAAAATGGTTGTGGTTACATCCACTTCAAAATCATCCAAGTCCTTTTTTTACCAACCGTTGCCTAGAGGTGCTGGCTGAGTAGAATAGTACCTACCCTGAACCAAGTGTTGTAAAAGGCGACTAAGGTACCAAAACCGACAGATTGCGGTATATCCATTCGAGACAGTGTAGCTCTAATGCATAGGATGAGAATAGGCAGCAGCATCCTCGTCGCGAAAGCTGCGCTCTGCGATTGCCAACACGTTTGCCCGGCGCGGCACTTATGGTCAAAAATCCTCCTTTCTTGAGGAGACCTATGACCAGCAGTAGACTTCCAAAGACTTATGTGATGATTATGATGATGAGGTACAATTTGAAAACACACACAATTAAATGAGTTTCGAACTTGGGTATAAAATGTATTTATGGCAGCACTTTAATTGTACACATTTATTATTATTTAAACACGCACGCACGATTGATAAAAAATAAGTTATCTATAATTAATATTATAAAGAGATAATATTGATTTGTTTGTTTGGTACGATTCAACTCAAAATTTACATGATCAATTAAAATAATTCTTTCACCATTAGAAAGTATCTTTACGGAGTTACATCTAGGCTATATTATATTTCTTAAAATCAACTTATATTACGATTTATATTATTTTGCGTTTAAAAACATATTTTACAAATGGAAAGTTTTATCATCAATTAATACAAGCTATATTTTATCCTTGTTTTCTGATGGTACGCAGGTAAAACCGCAGAGCCCTGCTAGTGGTTCATATACTTGTTAATTAAAATTATATTTTGATCGCAATTTCTTAGCTTCAATCCGCTACCAACAAACAATTATTTTTTTTAATATTATTGACTGACACAAGGTTTCCACTTGAATATGTTACGGTATGAAATATAAAGAGGTTCCGCTTGCAGTATTATCATCATATCAGGCATTGAAAGTCCACTGCTGGACAAAGGCCTTTACATTATAAATGACTAACGGAGCGTGCTGGAAAAGTTGCTTCTTCATATGTTAGTTGGATGCACCTGTTTTACCCAGTGATCATCATCATCAGCATATCAGCTATTAGGAGTCAACTGCTGGACATTATTGTCGCGCTAGGCAAGCGTGTTGGCAACTGCAGAGCGCAGCTTTCGCCACGAGGATGCTGTTACCCATCCCCACCCTAAGCATTTGAGATGCATTGTTTCCTATGGATATATCACCATCTGTCGGTTCTGATACCTTAGTCGCCTCTGGCACCTGGTAAAGGGTGAGGTACTATTCCACTCCGCCGGTACCTAACAGCTTCATCGGTACCTTACGACTTGCAGTATATGGTGTATCTATGTGGCAGGTTGCTGTATATATGAGAAACCGCACCGCTTTGGGGAGTCGGACTCCGAGGACAGTGACGACGAATGTGAGCACTGCTTCGGCCACGTGGAGCGCCGCCACGGGAAACACGAGCATCAGCATCAGCAGACCGCCTCGGCCACCACCACCATCACCGACACAGTGGTTAGTAATTATACCATGGCTTCTATAAATGCCTCCCTCAATTGCCCTCTCACCGGCACTCTACAATCGCAAACACTTCACACACATTCTTTTCGCGGTTAGGTACCCTCTGTACACCCAGCAACAGATCAACTTACCCAAATCTGTTACATCTTCGCAAGACATTAAAAATATAAGATTCTCGTGTCCCAATGTTAGTTACCATACTCCTCTGCAACGGCTTCAACGATTCTTATGAAATTATACATATAGAATATCTAGAATTTTATAAGAATATATAATATATTCTGTAGGTCTAAGAATTGGTTACTATCAATTTTTCATAATTCTAAGTGATAAGGGTTATTACATACGAGTATTTTTTTAGTTTTGTTGGTCATAAAAATGTGGCATTGAAATACAATAATACATACAACCCTAAACTTGCACCATTTTATCACCAACCCCCTGTTTTTTAATAGTTGTTTTAGTAAATTAATCATTTTATATCATTTATATCGCAGAACAACATTTGCCGGGACAGCTAGTTAATCTATAAAAGCGAGACATTGAGTTCTAAATTGACTGTAAAAAATTTACAGATTTGGGTAGGTTGATCTGTTGCTCACCATACTGGATGTCGTAGGAGACGACTAAGGTGCCGAAACCTACAGATGGCGGCATACTCATCCGGAACAGCGCAGCTTAAATACTGCACGGTGAGGATGGGTAGCAGCATCCTCGTCGCGAAGTTGCGCTTTGCGATTCTCATGTCCAGCAGTGGACACCTAATAGCTGATTTGATGAGGATGATGATGACTTTGATGATAAAACAAGTAACTCTTCCAGCACGCTCTGTTAGTCATTAATCTAGTAGTGCTAGTAGACAGTCCCGGCGTTGTTCAAGTGCATAGTAACATTTTGTCCATTCCATCCCGTGGGTTAACACCACGCTCGATCGTAGGCTGAATATAGTACTAGGTACTCGTACATACTACGTACAAACATTAGGAAATATATTCTTGTATATAAACTTCTCAATTCTGTTGGTCCTATACAAATCTGTTCCTGACAAGGTGCAGTCGTAGTACATTTATGCACGTACGGTGGGCAATAGATTAACCTACCCAAATTTTACAGCCAATTTTGAACTCCAATGACTCACATTTATAGATTAATATCGATTGCGAAGTTTTGACAGATTATGGTAGGCTGATCTGTTTCTGTGTATACATACATTTCGATGATTGTTTTTTTTAATTATATATCGTATGTAAAATAAAACTCCAATTTGTTTCTCTGTAAATAAAGATAGCAATTTTATTTGAGTAAATCGAATAGATATAACACAATCATATAATATTTACACAAATAACCAAAAATTTTACCTGAATGATACCTGAAATAATGAAACGACGATTAAAGTTTATATATAATTATATATATAATTGTCACCTCTCGATTTATACAACTTAATATTAATTAATTAAACTAAAAGAAAACTATAATAACATTTTATGAAAAGAACATATTTGTCTTTGAGCAGCTTGATGAATAAACTGAATGACAGCTTGATTGAGGCGACACGCTAACGGTGCGCGCGCATATAACATTAAAGAAATATAATTTCTTTACATATCTATATATAGTTGTAATATATTTTGTTATCCTTATAGGTCTATATTATTCGTTTGTATTATCTGTAGTATGCTTAGACTTTATAGAGATTTACCAACCAGCTCCTTTGTTCAGGACACGGCAGCAGAGCCGGAGGTGAGCATCGATCTGCAGCCGAGGGAGCCCACGCCCTCCGCGCCCCCCGACCGGCCGGCGTCCTCCACGTAATAAGCAAGCCGTCTCGCTTGCCATCCGAAAACCTGCCTCACGCATTCGCAATAAGGGTACTATTTGATTGTTAGCCACTTTTGAAGACTTTCAACTTGTAAAAGGCTATTTTGGCTATTCTTGTAAAAGGTTGTAAATCATGACATGTGTTACAATGGTCATTTTGACAATTTCTTATTCTATGAAAGAATTATGGCCCATTTTTTCACTAGTAAATTAAATACAGGTTTGAAACGTTTCATTACATCCGATAACGGCGGGAAACGTCGTAAAACTTGTGTATTATTCTGCAATAAAATAATAAATAAGTTTCACTCGTTTAGTATTGTAGACCGTGTTGCCTTGATATAAAGGTGATAATCGTTTCCAGTATGCATCTCTACATATGTAGTTTCGCAATTGTCACCGATTTACATAAAATATTCGCGCGAAAATGTCTTACGTCACAAAATTCTTATTACAGTTACTGAATTCGATTAAAACGTGATATATTTCTTAGATTTTAAATTTGGAAACGTCTAGTGAGAAAGAGTGAGAATGACTTAGCCTAATTTAACTTATCGCTAAGTTGAAATAATTAAGACATTAAGTATAATGTTTTGGCCCCAAATTAATGGATTCCTAAATATGAAAACCAGAAACAGCTAACACAAGGTTAATTTGACTCTGAGGGTTAACTTTCGCCCAAATTAGAAGATTGAATATTCCGTCTACTCGTTTAATCATAGATTTTCCTATCTCTTAAAGTCAAAGCAAACTGTATCTATGATACTCTTAAGAGCTGTTACTATATGGGTCGTCTAGAGCTTAGAAAGTTTAATACGCAAATACTGCCGGTGCGCCTCAAGTACTTACTTCTGATATCTTCTTTATATCTGGTATACTTGGTTTGTGGACGAACAAAGCGTCCGATATATATATATATATATATATATATAAAGCTAGTAATATATAACCTGTCCTGTCTAAACTATACTAATATGTTTTATCATAAAAAAAATATTGCGACTATAAATTTAGATATAAACTATCTCTCAATTTGGATTGAATTGCACACAGTAAGCAAAAAAATAAACACTTATTTTTAAAAACTTTGAAATCGCAGTTCTGAAAGTCACCACGGGCAAACACTGTGGCACGATTTTTTTATTTATGTTGATATAAAATCGACACAAATTATAATTGCTTTACAAACAGTGTCGGCTCTTATCGAAATTGTTATATGGTTATCTTTAAAGTAATTTACACTGAAGCATGCTTTTGATGAAGCTGCTCACCCATCAAAGTATATACAGTATAGTCGTTCAATAGTTGGACTTGATTTCTCTAGGCCGTCATATCGAAGTGCCTCCCCCTCATATTCCCTGTAGAGTTCGGCGCATCCATAATGGCGTCCGGGTGGTATAACTACATCAAGCCCAATCACTCAACAGAGCTATGCATATATAACGTCACGCTCAAAGTGATAAGTAGGGGAGAGGGGGAGGGGGGGAAGGGGAGTACTTGGAAGAAAGGACTTGTGCAAAGAGCTAATTTTTAAATTTTACCGACCCATCCCCCCTGCACCCTCTTTGCCTTCATTTACTGTGTGACGCCATTTGTGGATAATCCCTAACATGAACAATGTTGATTTAAATAGTGTTCCTGAACGGCAAATATTACGAATGTTTTCGTAACATTAGTAAAATATATTAAAATACTAAATGAATTTACTTTTTTAATTAGTATTACAGGAAAATTAATGAACATTTTTTCCTACATAAATTCATCTAGATTATAAGAATTCAAAATAGTTATTATTATCTTTGAAGATAAAACTCATGCTTTTTTGTTTGGTAACAATCGTCTACTTTTAGTTATTATTTCTAGTGAAATGTGTAATGCGGCAGGTTTTTGACGACTTGAGTTTGGGTTTTGGTGAGGTATTTTAGAGACTTTTCAGACTATAAAGGGTATCCCACGCAAGCTGCAGTAGGTACCTGCGGTTGCTGCGGATTGGTCTTTTAGTGAGTACGGTAAAAGTTCTTGACGATTGTGTTGCAAGTTCGCTTTTTTTAGATAGGACCAATTAATTTTCGTTTATTTATGTAATGTTAAGTTCTAATATACTATGCATAAATACATTCTTTTTGTTTTCTTTCTGCTTCTTATACTTTTTAAATTCTTAGTACTAGCACGATATTCTCTTTTTTAATTTTATTTTCTTTTTCTCAGGTTATGATTAAGTATTCTCTTTTTTACCTTTTTTTTCTCTATTTAGTATAAAGCTTAATCTATATATTAGATATTGATTTTTAAAAAAGTTTTATATTTGCAGTTAGAACTTAGTTGTTTAAACAGGGATTGAATGATTAATTGAAATTGATTAAGATTATTAAAAAATATTATATCGTGGATTTTAAGCATTTAGTTTAAAGACAATCGAGACAATGGGACGTTGCATTTATTATAATTAAAATATGTAAGCAGCGAATAAATACAAAATATAATTAAATGAAAGAATGGCCCGAATTTATTTTTAATTTATTTAAATTTTTTTTCTTACTCCTTAATATGAAATACATAAACATTGGAACTCAATTCATATCTTATAATTGGCCTTCAGTGATGTCGTAAGGTCAGTGGAAGCCGGTAAATTAAGGTGTGTCTATTAAATGTATTGGTTATAATCCAAGGTCTCGTCTTCAATATTATATTCAATTCCTTATAAACATATACTCCTTATTTAATATACCGGTATGGAATTGTTAATAATAAAAGATTAAATAATATTCAAATGTTTTATTGAATACAGCGCGAAAGCGTCACCGATTCGCTTGTATTAAAATACAGAGTGCATGTATTAATTTATAACACTTAATTCTGAAACACATATTACAGAATAGTCATTTCTCTTATTCGCTAAACTCTTCTAGAAGAGAATTTATCCAAATAAAGTTATATTTTACACCTTATTGGCTAAGAAGCTTGCAGACCTCGTGGTACTCGTAACTTATACAACCCCGTTATTTTTCTTGTAAATAAATGAATTTACACAACAACTCATACAAATTGATCGGAAACCGAGAGAAAACATTTATGTCACAGACATCAGAGAAAACACAAATATGTATGTATGTATTATGAACATACATACATACATTACGCGTGTCTCGCCAAGGTAGGCAGAAACTGTTCTTCACTTGTTACGATCTTGGCATACCTCTCTTCCTTCCTTTACTCGCATTAGTCCTTTCATACACGCTCGTTTATTCTTGGTACTTCTGACCTGGCCCTTCTTTAATATGCATCATATAAATGTTTGTCAGGTGTGGTGATCGAAGCTATGGCGTGTGCATTGTGGCATGTGTTATCGTAAGGATATGAATTGCACATCGCCAACATTGTCTGAGGATATTATGTCACGTGGTTGCATCTCACGTTTAAGCCGAAACACTAATATGCGAAAAAAGACAAACGCCCTTTAAACTAAAGTTTCACACAACAGCTATAAATACAAATGCAGCTTTCATTTGTTTCATTGAGAAAATTTCAGAGTTGATAAAGACCTCATTTGAGATTGTGACGGGCCCGATGGCGCTGTAGTTGGTAGTGATCTTATCTTGTACGCCGAAAGTCGTGGGTTCGATCCTCACCCAAGACAAATATTTATTATGGTATTTGTGTTTGTTCTGTGTCCAGGTGTATTCAACCCAGATACAAAACAACATGAATGAAAAAAAAGTTCAATATATGTAGATATATTCAATATAGTCTCGACAAATTGATATACTTATAGGTTATCTGTAGACGTGTGTACGTTTAATTTGCTCGTCTATGGATAATCCTCGATTAAGAAAGACCGTTTCGAGTAGGATTAAGCCGTGGGATACCGGCACAGTAGAATAGTACCTCCCCCTGTACCAGATATCGTAGGAGGCGACTGAGGTACCGGAACTGACACATTGCGCTACACCATCGGATACAGATTAGCTTCAATACGTCGCGAAAGCTGCGATCTGCGATTGCCAACACGCTTGCCCAGCGCGGCAATTATGGGCAAAATTGCCTCTTTCATGGGTAGGTCTATGTCCAGCAGTGGATTTCTAATAGCTTTGACGAAGGAAGACAAGTTATAAAAGGCATATACACGTGTATAAGACTTTCACGTATACCACCAAATCTGTAGGAACCTATAATTAATAACAAATCGCCGTTTAAATTCTAACACAGCGTAAGTCAAAATGTTGACACTTTGTAACAATTGGGAAAACATTGTCCACGTTTCATGAAATCATTTTAAAACTAATTGCTTGTGCATTTAGTTGGTGCAAAATAGATTTCGTTTAAACAATACACGGTATAAAACGTTTACTGCAGCGTTCGAAATGTAATATCGTGTTATCATTGGGCTTAACCATTAAATTGTCAACTTTGACATATGCGGTGTTAGATCTTAAGCGAAGAAATACAACAATAAATCACACAACATCTCATTCATTAATCGGACCTCGAGATAGGTCACTGTAATCACTTGTGTTACGGACATCAGATAAAAGAAGAACCACAAATATCATCATAAAAATATTTGTTCTGGGTGGGGTTCGAACCTACGACCTTGATGCACAAGATAAGATCACTACTATCTGCGCCATCGGGCCCGTCTAAATACAAGGAAATATAACATTCTAATAGGTAAGTGTTTCAGAATAAAGCGCAATAGAATAAGGTAATTGTATACTGCATTTAAATACACAATAATATACATTTATTTTATGTATCTCCTGACACACAATATATTCGGATCGAATGATCGCCGAAATTAATCTAACACAATACATGTTACAGATAGTAAATATGAAAACATAAATAATAATTATTACATTAATATAAGATTTTTTTTATAAAATTCCATTACTTCCTATTGAAGGATTTTTTAATATTAAAGATAGATTTTATATATGCAATGGAAATAGAGTTATTCAGAATTAACGTAGACGAGATAGATTTAAACACGCAATCATTAATTTTAAATTACATTTGTTCATCGGATCGGATTAAATTAACCTTGAAATATATATTTCCACAGATTTGTATAGCTTTATTTATTAAGATGTTAAAAAAACAATGATGTTGACTGTATAAAGTGACAGATCATCCTATACAAAATATGCAATTGGTTGTGATTTTTTGACAAATTCGTATATTTACACAGGCTTTGCAGGCAGACAAACCATTGCATTGTATACACCACAACAAATCTGTTATTTTTTATTAACCAATTTCGAAATCAGCATCCAATAGATACAGCTGAGTAATTTAACAGATTTGGGACGATCAGTAGCTATATATGTGTACACAAGCATTAAATCAACCTACCATCTGTCAAAATTTCACGTCAATTTTGATCTCTCACACTTTTGAATGAGAGTTCATACAGTCATTTTTGAAATATTTTTTACAAGTATAAAGGTTATACATAAAAAAATAACAGACAGACAGAGATATAACAAAATTGACAAATTGTAACAAATTGCATTTTTCTCATAACCTGCTACACTCTTCTTTTAATAAGCTACCATTAGGTACAAGTCAACAAACAAATAACTAATTTATGTTAAAAGCACATGTGAACTGACGGCATACAATTGTAGGTATTTCGTATATTTTCCTTGTTTGTTACAAATAATTTAAATGTTCTCAAAATAGAAGAAAAACAACTTGTACAAAAGCGTTAGAGTATAAATATGCAAAGTCTACATGCATGTAAATTACAGGAAACTATCTAAACAATTATAAATAGTTTGGTTTAATTGTTTACAGAAAATCCAACATTTATTGAAAAAAGCCTACTTTATCCAACCCATATAATATTTTAGTTTAAAACATATGTATTTATTTTACAAACAACACGGTCGATATTCTTTAATCGCCACCAGTTTCAATGTATATCAATAATTCCCAAAAAGGAGGGCACGAGGCGTAGAGTTGATGGGACCGCAAGACGTTAACAATTTTTTTTTACAAAATTATAGCGTAAAACAAAACAAAAATGTATAACTATAACAATTATGCGACATCGCAATGAATAAAAAATTGAAGGGGGGGGGGGGGGGGTATTTCATAATTCTTGTTTAACAGTAACATGAATTTATTACGTACAATATAAGTGAACGATAAAAGGCTCCTACTACTACATACTACTCCATTTCCAATAATGTAAAGTACCGTAAGCAACAGATCAACCTACCCAAACCTGTCAAATTGTACAGTCCGCGTTCTCATAATTTCGAAACGGTCAATATCTCGATTCTTGCCGTTCCCATTGTATCGGTTGTCAGTCGTTATAATCTTGCCGATGTTCTCTAATGAGTACCGACTCTGTTGGGTCGTGGGTACATTTAATCAGTTTACGGTAGTACTTGATTTGCTAGCACGATTTGTGGTTACGTTTTACGACGACCCTGCCGGCCTATGTGGTATACACACATCCATTTGTATATACAATCCATAACGTTTTTAAACTCTATCGATATGACGAAATAAAAACGCGTCCTAAAGCGTGCACACCGCAGTAAATGGATGCTCACCACATAATAATACTGCATGATACAACTGCAGTCTGCAAGAGTAGATGCCAGCTTGTATACTGCAGTGACACTGCATTGCTGCTGTGCAGTGCAGTGTCGGGGCAGTATACAAGCTGCTGCAAGCAGCTGCATATGTGTGTCACCAAGATGATGAAAAGTAAAGTTTTTTCTGATATAAATTCCGTACATCTTTACACGCGTCTCCTCTGTAAAAAACAAATTAAAAACGTTGCTTCGTTTCAACACACTCAATAAACTTCAATTATAAATACGTATTAAAAAGAAATACTTCTTAACGAAAAAGCAAACGGAAAGCTCCATTATAAACCGTTATTCATTCAAATCAGACGAGTTCAAAATAATACTACTTCTAAATATGAGTTAAGGCTCTAGGTTATTTAACTTTTGGGAAGAGATGAGTATTCGTTCTTAATTGAAATGTTTGGTTATTGTCCAATTATCATTTAGGGATTCGTATCTTGCCTGCTCCACTGACACTGAGGGTATCACACAGTATAACATAACACTTCCAGAAGTGTTCAGGCATTGGATCTTCGTTAATGAGCGACTTTGCCTACCACTGGTGGCGCTGGGATTGTCTCTTAGTCCAACAATAATTTTGCCCAAAAACACTATCAAAGCTGAAGTCTGACAACGTGCCTCCGCGGAAGGTCATCCCTCAACCTTCGCTAAAGTAATGGTAAACTTCGAAGGATACACGCTGACCAAATTGAAGATATTCTTAGAAAAAGATCGGATGCGGTCTACATTCTATTTGGGGTCGTGTACGAAGATATACATTAATACGGACCAAAAGAAAGCATTCGTGTCGAAGCATTATCTTAGACTCTACCCCGGCGGGAAATAGGGGTGAGTGTACAATAAAGTGTAAATATATTAAATCGTTAGATTAGCCGTGAGGTACCGGCAGAGAAGAATAGGTGTCGTAAGAGTCAACTAAGGTACCAGAACCGACAGGTGGCGGTTGTTCCATCCAAAAAAGTTAGCTCAAATGTACAGGGCGGGGATGGGCAGCAGCCTCCCTGTCGCGAAGGCTGCGCTCTGCGAATGCCAACACGATTGCCCAGGTGGCAACACACCCCCTTTCTTGGAAAGGCCTATTTCCAACAGTGGACTTTTAATGGCTGGTATGATGATATTAAATCGTGGGGTATGTGCTAGGCATCGTACTTGAGCCGATGACGGTATATCTATCCAAAAACTGTGTGTCTCAAATGCACAGGGCGAGAATGGGCAGCAGCATTACCGGTCTGAAGCTAGACTTTGCAATTACCAACACGCAAGGGCTGGAGCTAAATTATGAACAAACTTCCCCCTTTATTGGGGAGGACTATGTCCAACAGTGGACATCCAAAGACTGATAAGATGTAGATGTTAATCATGACATGTTTACTAAATAAATGCACATGTCCATTGTGCAAAAGGTGGGTTAATTCCGAAGATTAGTGACTTACTATTTTCTTAATGTACAGATTGCACAATGTATTATGCTGGTCCATCTGAAGTTACGCATTCCAAACATTCCTGTTTCCAAATTAAGAAATATAAGTTTCCCATTTCTGTTTCCGAAATGTTAGATATTGCTAAAGGTAAGTCGCTTCGGTAAAAAAAGAAGTAACGTAAGTGAAGATGATGAAACTGACAAAACAAAAATATGAAAATGGCGCCAATTGATGTCACCACCATAAGACTCACGAGAGTAATGACAATACGCCCCCACCACAATCCAGCTAATCCCGACTCTCTTTAAATATTAATAATAAATTGTATATCAAAGAAAAGAAACAGAATGCCTTAAACGTTCTTTAAGTCGTACAACATACATCGTGTAATCTGTATTCAAAATTTAAAAAAAAAGTTAAATAAAATCAAATATTAGTATGTACTTAAAAATAAAATTTATCCATAAAACGCCAACTCTGCAATACAATATTCACCAATTTGAGCTTTCATATTAAAAAAAACACCTAATTTTGAGTATTCTTCCGTTTACATTTTCAAATCGCATATTAAGTACACAATGGACTTAATTATGAAATATATGCACTAAAACCTTTTTCTTATCAACACACAAAAAATAGAAGAGACAAGTTTAAATTATAGAGAGTTTTCTGCTTTATCATTTATTTTTTATCAAAAAGAAGTTTCAAGATATTATTTTAGGTACGTGGTATGATTTTTTATTAATTTAATAGCTGAAATATGGTCCAAGTTTCATTTTTAATATTTAAACCCATATTTTTAGTGCATGACCTTCACAATTACGAATAACACATCAATATTATGCCAACCTGTAAATTATATCCAAAGGCTTGTTGTATCTTTCATACCAGTAAATCAC
This sequence comes from Heortia vitessoides, assembly GCA_020976665.1. Classification (NCBI taxonomy): domain Eukaryota; kingdom Metazoa; phylum Arthropoda; class Insecta; order Lepidoptera; family Crambidae; genus Heortia; species Heortia vitessoides. Next base: position 18,756,085 of record JACJUM010003174.1, on the reverse strand, counting down.
ATCTAATGCCGGCGGGAAGCCACTTGATGCCAGTATATTAATTCCCTTAACAATACCAAAATATCCAATAATAAATATCCGAATACAGACATACCATAGTTTTTAGGTACATCAAACACCAATAAAAACACAGCTCAGCGTGGAGAGGATTCTATCAATTCAACCTGACTAAATGGTAACCATGCCTACTGGCATGCACTGCTAGCGAACGGTGTTAAGAAAAACATTACATAAAGTTTTATTAAACATGTATATTTAAATGTGTTCTTCGTTTACTTTCAAACGAGAACAACAATAATACTAATCGGAAATTAAGGGTTCCCTTACATGGTGCCGGTTAAAAACCCTTAGCAGTCTTGTAGACGCAGGTACATCGACTAAGCTACATACATACGCTCAGGAAACAATAATTGTATATTATATTATAGATATAGATAATGCACACCGCATCGGCGATCATCTCCGCATCTTCCTGTAACAAATAATATGTCTTGAAATAATTATGTATTTCAAACTTCGATCATCAGATGATATTTACTAGAAAAAAACAACCTGTCTCGAGTGTCAGGCGGGACTCGGAACTGCACCTTTCCCATCTTATCAGAAACTAAAAGTATCACAGAGCGTGGATGGGCAGCAGCATTCCCGTCGCAAAATCTGCTCTCTGCGATAATTGCCGCGACAGATGGCGGTATATCCATCCGAAACAATGTAGCCCAAATGCATAGGGCGGGGATCGGCAGCAGCATCTCCGTCACGAAAGCCACGATCGGCGATTGCCAACTCGCTTGCCCAGCGCGGCAATTATGGGCAAAATTCTCCCTTTCTTGGGGAGACCTATGTCCAACAATGGACTTCCAATGGCTGTAATGATGATGATGAACCAAAACACACCACTGTTTGGATGTCACATCGACATATTAAAATATCTTAAACATTAAATGTCTTTTTATTATGAAGTCAGCAAACAAGTATACAGTCCGCTAGATAGTAAACGTCACCACAGCCCATAGACGACACTCATGTCATCACAAGGATGTAACAAGCGTGTCGCCAACTCTGTGAACTGAAGAGAAACATAGTATGTCACATTTCCTCCAGAAATTTCACAGCTTCTCCTCACCTTTCAAACCAAAACACAGCAATGCGAACACTGCCATTTAGCCTTTGTAAGAGGTGTACCAAACTTTTCAATTTTATTTCTCGGGACAATTAACAAAACAAATACACCATAACCAAATGGAGAATAGAAACGGCATATTTACCGAGAAAATTGAATTGAAAGTGCATACATCGGACGGTGTCCAGTTGGATCCAATCGTATCGTTGCTAGAATTTACGTGCACACATAACGATCCACCTTCTTTCTGATCCGTTTGTGGGTATACATTTTATTAGCATTCTCATGGATGTTGCTTTTGATCACCCTGTAAATAATATTTATTCTCTTCATCATCATATCAGCCATTGGAAGTCCACTACTGGACTGGGCAATCGTGTCGGCAATCGCAGAGCGCAGCTTTCGCGATGGGGACGCTGCTGTCCATCCCCACTCTGTGCATTTAGGCTAAACTATTTCGGATGGATATACCGCCATCTATTGGTTTTCGAACCTCAGTCGACTCATACGACACCTGGCAGATAAGGTCTTTTCTTTCTAAGGTCTAAGAATTGCGTTCAAGACATAACACAGAAAAGGAAAAATCGTCATATACGTAGAAACAGATAATTTGTACAATAGAACGAACGCTGTAACTAATTTTAGCTTCGAAATTAAGGAATAAAGAAACGCCACACATATAGATCCCAATTGGTCAACTCTCAGTGAAGCTGTTTGCAATTTAATATTCTATTATAACTTTTACAGGCTCACTCTTCTATCATCGATTTATGAAAAGCCTTTGACAGACACTAACATACGAAATGGTGTAAACTTAAAAAGACTTGTTACCTCATGCATATAATACTTTCACTAATCAATCATTGCAGTGTGGAAGAATACATTAATGATAAAACAATTTGAAGTTTGAATTGCTGTACTCTAGCTTTAAGACAAAGGTTTGTTACTTGGGGTTGGAACCTTTTTTTTCACCAAAAGTTTATCTTGCACGTTTCTTTCTGATGGCACATGTAATGAACCTAGAGTAAACTTGTTTTAAGACTCTTTTGGTTCCGACAGACTTGTTTAAGGTAGGCCTAATTACACACATCAAATGACTCATTACCCCGTAGACTCATCAGGGTCATCAGTATCATATAGTAGAATCTAGAACATCCTATTATGGAAATATAATTGTTCTTATTTATAAATTTCTTGACGCTTGGCTTGTAATTGGTAAACTTCGAGATGGCCGGTATGGGAAGTATGTATGTTCGAGTCCCGCCTGAAGCCAGGCACAAGTTGATTTTGACGTGACAACGTCTTATAAATTGGTTTGCCGGGTAACACTTCAAGAAACTGCGTTACGCTCCGCTCACGTTATGCGCTCACAATGAGAGCGAGTGAGAGGCACGCGTCCCTCTCACTCGCTCTCATTGTGACGTGTGTTACGCAAATGTATTGCAAGTTATTGTATGTATATTTGTATATAAATACGTATGTATGTGTAAAGGTAAAAAAAAAATTTTGTTAATATGAAATTCAGTGCGAGATTCTTTGTATAAATTAATGTTTTAAATATAATTCTTTGTATAAAATAAATGTTTTAAATTGTTACTATTATTTCATCCTTATTCCTACTATACGAATGAATATTCACATTAAAATTATTTCACCACTCAAAGTCGTTGTCACGTAAAACTTTCGCCCGTATACCGACTTTACAGGCAACCAATTTTTTTTCAAGTAAATATTATGATCGATAATTCAAAATATTTCGTGGGATATCACAGTGAACTCACCTATTGAGTGGCTTCTCTTTATAAGTGACAGCTTTCCTCGGCCTCCGCGTGCGACCCTCGCCGGCGTGCTCCGCGTCGCTGTCGTGGCTGTCGCGCGACGCGACCGAGCGACTGTCACGCGGCACGTCGCAGCTGTCGCGCGAGTCGGAGTCGTGAGGGTCGCGCGGGCCGCCGGCGTCTCCAGCACCGTACGACTCGTCTAGCATTTCACTACTAAGGAAATTAATTAAACAATTGTAATTGTGATAATAGTACCTCACCCTATACCAGGTGTCATAAGAGGCGACTAAGGTATCAAAACCGACTGGTGGCGGTATATCTATCCGAAACGGTGTAGCTCAAATGCATAGGGCGGGGATGGTCAATACGCTTACACAGTTCAGTATTTATGGGCGAAATTCGCCCTTTCTTGAGAAGACCTATGTCCAGCTGTGGACCTCCAATGGCTTATGTGATAATGATTGTGGATGTTCACACAGCTATATATATTTGAGCTAGGCGAGTCCGTTATGTTCAGATTTTTATTTTATATTACTGCATCGACAAACAAGCATACAAATAGTCCACGTGACTGCAGCTTTCGGACGCTCGTGTCATCACAAGGATATCACTGACGGTAACCAACCTTGACTTGATGATATTATGACACATTATCCCTTCCTGTCACATCCGCACTTTATACCGGAACATAACAATGAGAACACTCTTCTTTGGCGGTATAAATAAGCAAGAGTGATGTACCAATGCAGACGTACTTTGTAAGAGGTCTACCTCTAACATGGTAGAGTACACCAAAGGCTAACTCATCAGGATTTGCGTGTTAACCTTCTGTCTATTGGCTACGGACAAGAACGACTTCGAAGGGTAGAGAAAGGTATCAACTGATTACAGCTGAGGCTAGTTATTAAAAGCCAATAGTAATGGTCAGGTTCATTTCCAGCACTTGACGACCATGCATTGACCTCTTGGACTACATGAGTCGTGTTACAGAGAAGTTTCGGGGTAACGGTACGGTCTAACAAGAGCTCCCTAGCTAATTAAAACAAGAAGACTGCCAGAATAGGTTCTTCATATCTTTCAGTTTTGAGTGAACACGCCATAAGGATTAAATCTTCCAGCGTGTGCTCTCTATAAGTTTTGTGACTTGCGAGCCCTAAGGCACCTATGTACATAATTATATCCTATATCTCCAGAATAAGAGCGACCTATATTAGACTAAGTCAACATACAGCATACAGACAGCGTAAAAGGAAGCGTATATCCAAAGTATATCACAAGCTCGTTGCCAATCCTGTGACTTGAAGAAATTGTCACATTACCTAGTAGTTTCACTGCCTCTTTCACCCTTCAAATTGAAACAGCAATGTGAACACGGCTATTTGACGGTAGTAGATGAGTGAGGTACGAATGCAAGCGACTATTGTATGAAGTCTACCTCATGTAAAAAATAATAATCACATAAGCCCCTTTCGAATCCAACACCGGCTTTAGAGTCTAGACGGGCACTTACGAGACGATGACGCCGGCGTCGGTGGAGCCGTTGGGGCTGGGCGCGTCGAACCGCATGAGCCTGGTGGCGGGCGAGGCGGGCGCGCGCGTCCGCTTGGCCGGAGACTCCTCCTCCTCCAGCCGCATCTTCGCCAACACCACCTTCAGCACGCGCCCGCTGGTACTGGGACAGGTGTTGCTATTACTCCTTAGCATCACAAATTTATTATCATAGCCGTGGTGTAGTAGAATTTGTAAATTAACCCAAAAAATGGTAGTGATCCTGTCGTGTTTTATTTGTTTTGTATCTGAGTGTTATTTATATGTACCTAAGTATTATATTCGTAATTCCTCTGTGGTCTGATAACAATAAGACAAATGATTTAAGTTACTCATCTCGGAGACAGATCGATGTATGATACGTTGTGCGTTTTATTAAAAATGAGGGCTCTGTCCCCCCCTCCTGTCTGTCTAGTGCGGCATTACCAATTGGGAAGGCCTACATCCATCAGTGAACTTTCTAGGGCTGCTTTAAAGATAGTTTATGACCATTGGGCCGGGGGGGGGGGGGGGCGTACCTCCCTCTCTTGGCAGTAAGAATATCGATGGCAGTATCCACACTAACCAAAGAAGCTCAAATGCACAAACAGAAACAGCATTCCTGGGAACCTTACGCTATGATCATATTAATATCATTATATTCACCTGTAGATAATCGAGACTTTCGAGGGCGACCTCCGTTGAGCACGCAGATAAACAAACTCTACTTCGGAACTATACGTGTCTATGGAATGTCAATCCTGCATCGAATTAGGAATAATGGGATCCATAAAAGAACCGAATCCGGAAGATTAGTGGCTTGGAGTCAATGAGTAAAAACAATCATTTTTCTAAAATATTTATATATTTACTCACACAACATCTCATATATTGACCTACTTGACTCCGAGATAAGTCAAATAAAGGACTTGTGATACAGACATCAGACACGAGAAGAATCACAAATATAACTAAATATATATTTTTAACATCCAAACACAAATACCATCATATAAATGTTTATCCTGGGTACGGATCGAACCCACGCTCTTAGCGCATAAGATAGGATCACTACCAGATGCACCATTTCATTCTTCTATATGTATAAATGTGGTGACCTAAGGTTTAAGGTAACCGATAAAAACTTTTAATTTAGCAAAGGCTACAGGCAAATTATAGGAGAATGGAAGATCTTCTGGAATTCAAATGTACGTATAAGTATTTTATTATATACATAGATCATCAGTTAAAAATATATTTTTTGTAAAAACACTATTCAATTTTCTCATGTCCTCTTCTCTTTTTTTCATTTTATCTTTTGCGCTTCTTCTTTTGCTTTACTATCTATTAGTTGACCCAACAAAAAATATATGGCGTTGAGTGATTTAGTATACTTCATTTAGTAGCATCACTAACGCCACCTGTTAGCGCAAAGTACCTGGCGCGGTGTCGCGGCGAGAAGTGCGGCGGCGTGTGGGCGGGCGCGGGCGCGGGCGGGGGCGGGGGCGGTTGTGCTTGCGCGGGCGCGGGCGCGGGCGGGGTGGCGGTCCGCTTGCGGCGCCGCACAGTGGGCGAGAACTCGCACGCCTCCGCACGCGACAGCGGCACCTCCTCCTTCTAACATAATGCCTCTTTATACTACGAGTTGAATGAAGAGTTTTTTATAATAATAAACTATTTACTAACAATATTTATTATTTACTAAATACAATTAAAACTCATTTAGAATTAGCGGTGTGGTACCGGTGGAGTAGAATAGTACCTCACTCTGTACCAGGTGTGGTAAGAGGCGATTAAGGTACCAAAACCGACAGGTGGCGGTGTATCCACCCGAAACAACGCAGCTTAAATACTACAGAATGAGAATGGACAGCAGCATCCTCGTCGTAAAGTTGCTCTCCGATTGCCACCACGCCTGCCCAGTAAGCCATTATGGGCAAAAATCCCAATATTTTGGGGAGGCCTATGTCCAACAATGGAATTTTTATGGCTGATATGATAAAAATCAAGAAATATGTAGTAAGTACTAAATTCTATTATACTCATAATATTGAGGATCCACAGGATCATAAGAGTCACCTGACACATAAATTAGGCCTACCTTATATTAGTCTGCCGGCACCAGACGGATCTTAAAAATAAGTGTAAAGCAGGTTCATTACACGAGCCACCAGAAAGGAACCTACAAGAAAAACCTTGTATGCGCAATCGGATCTATATGGCATTGATCAGTCTCGTGTAAAGATCTATTGCCTGTGATATAATCATCACGCCTGTGTCCCATTGGGGTAGGCAGAGATTATGGATCACCATTTGCTGCGATCTTGGCATACCTCTCTCGCTTCGCTTACTCGCATTAGTCTTTTCATACATGTTAGTTCATTCTTGGTACTTCTGATCCTGGCCCTTCTTTAATACGTCTTCTAGGTCGTCCAGTAACAACTCTTCCGTTGTTTATATTTGTGCAGTCATTCTACTGTCATCTCTCAAAAATTATCTCAACAAACCTTTCTCTATTGTTGTCACAAAACCATTTTTCACACCAAAACGATCTCTTGTCACACTGTTTTGAAATCTTTTTCTCAAACATAAAAAAATTGACACCATTCATGCTAAGAAGTTTTCTCAATTCGACAGCATTTATAATAATAATAATATCAAATATTATAAATGCATGCGAGTTCTAATTGAGAGACAACATCGAAATTTGACTTATTGTCAAAGTAGCTCTTTCGTAAAAGTTCTCAATTGTAAATTTTATCGTAAGTTTGTAAAAGTAATCTATCAAAAGTTACATCTCAGAATCTAGGTATTTATTATTAGAACAGGTCGAAAAACAAGCACAGTCGTGAAAGTAAGCATCACTGCAGCCTATACACGCTCGTAGTATCACAAGGATATCACTAGCGTATTATCAACCATGTGACAAAGATATTTTTTCACTTCACCCAATAATAACACTGCCTCTCTCACCCTTCAACCCGGAACACAGCAATGCGAACACTGCTATCTGGCGGTAGAAATAGGTGAGTGAGGTACCAATGTAGACGACCTTTGTACGAGGTCTTCCTCATGTAAGTACCATTTAAACTCTACTTATTCTTTAATTGTCTCTTCTTAGTAAAACATTTGTCGTCGTTTTTCACGATATTAAAAATAGTAGAGATCTCATACAAGGGTTGTCTGCATTAGGTGAGGACCTAACCACTGCCAACACTAGTGATCGTTGCTAACCTTGTGCGTTAAAAATATTATGTCACATTACCCAGTAACTTTCCTGCCTCTCTCACCATTCCAACCGGAACACAGAAATGGAAATACTGCTGTTGGGCGGTAGAAATAAGTGAGAGTGAAGTACTAATGCAGACGGCCTTTGCATGAGGTCTACCCATTCCCTGAAGTTTGCCTTAGTTGACATTTGTAATATTGCATTCTCAACGGCGATACGCAAGGAACAAAGACAGCGGTTAGTAGAGTTAGATTTGAATATATTGAAGACATCCATAAGATCTCGAGCTCTCAGCTGGCGTTGAACTTAGAGATCAATTAACGTTGAGGAACCAAGTAAAGTACATCAGTATTGGAGCATATATAAATCAAGTGTCTGTTTAAATGCTCTGTAATTACCTCTACATTGCTAGAAGGCGAGGAGCGGGTGTGAGGCTGGGGAGCGGGAGGGGGCGGGGCGACCGACCCCTCCAGCTCGGTGGTGGAGTCAGGCTCCAGAGTCCTGCGGGACTCTGATGTGCTAGCCTGGCCAAGTACGCACACGTATTGATAACATTGCTAAAAATAACATACCTTGCCATAAACATAATTCAACTTTTTTTTATCATATCGTGATATTGGTTTGTAACACATACCAATATGTAAGTTACTATATTTTTGTTAATATATAAAAACAACATGGGCACACTCAAATGGGATGACATGACAAGAGGCAACGGTCGCAAAATTAAAAAATGAAAATAATAAGTCTAATAATAATTTTGCCTAATTACTGAGACTTTAACTTACATTTAATCTCCATAGGTACAGAATAGCCGTTGGTTACCGGCATTGTAGAATAGTACCTCCCTTTGTACCAGGGTCGTAAAAGGCGACTTAGGTACCAGAACCGATAGATGGCGGTATATACATCCAAACGAGTGTAACTCAAATTGCGATTGGTACCCTACCCAGCACAGCAATTATGGGCAAAAATCTTGGGGGGGGGGGGGCTGTGACTCGCTGTGCCTGATGATGATGATGAATTACTGCTACTGGAAATATATAATAAAATAAAAAAGGAAACTATAACAAGCCTGAAAGAAAGACAAAATAGCCAAAAGTGCTGTAGGCTCCACAAATACTCCCATTCGCCTTAAAGCGTGTGAAGTGACAGGAAACAGCAAGCACTAAGTTTTCATGAGAATAAAACATATATCCTTTGTGATGGCTGAAAGCCATTTTATGCTACAACTCAGTAATGAAAACATTGACATATGGATGAAAATATTAATGATTAATGAAAGTTTTGATGATTGATTAAAACTTGATTAATGAAAACTTTGATGATTGAAAAAATCTTGGATAATTTATGAAATCTTTAATAATTGTTGAAAACTATGATGGTGGATTAAAACTGATGATAGAAAAAAACTTTCGATGATTACTGATACAAACTTTTATGATCAATGATAACTTTTATGATTGATGAAATCTTTGATGATTGACGAAAACTTCAATGATTGACGATAACTATGATGATTGATGAAATCTTTGATGGTGGATAAAAACTTTGATGATTGATGAAAACTTCAATAATTGATGAAAACTTTGATGGTTGATGAAATCTTTGATGGTGGATAAAAACTTTGATGATTGATGAAAACTTCAATGATTGATAAAAACTGAAAACATTTTACTGGATAATTAATACATTAAAAAAAAAAATAAACAAGTACCAAAGTACAACCATTTACGACGTAAAAGTAAGTAAGTAGTAGTAATTATATGAAGTTATTAACCTTATTGGACGGTCGATCTAATAACCAACTGGGCCCTTCTAACGGGTTGTCTATTCTCCTGAAAATAAAATAACCACAATTCACTAGCCATAATAAAGGTCCAATGCATCATGTAGTGTTTAGCGCAGCGAGGGGGTTTGATTCCCATTCAGGGCAAATATTTACTGACTGATATATCAACGCAGGACCTAAACCATAAGGATAAGAAACTTGAAAATTCACACAGGGTTAATATTATAAATTCTACAATTTAACGCGGATGAAACCACGGGCGCTTAGGTATGCATATATATATAATAATTTATCGCATTAAGAGCGAATGAGTGAAATGATTCGAATCTAGGATATATTCGAATCATTTCACTCATTCGGGAGAAAACTGTTCAGTATAAAATTTTAAACACGGTTTACGGCCCATTTCACTTTTATATTTTTTGTTAGACATCACCAAAGTAGCATTATAAAGCTAATGTACTGAAATGTATGATGATGAAATTAGGGAACGGCATGTACCTAGGTGGGGTGATCACTTCGTCTTCTGGTTCCACATCTTCAGTTACAGCATCCAATCTTCGCCTGCAAAGAAACATAGTTTATATGCTTCTAATCTAAAATAATTTGTCTATACTAACATTATACAATACATAGATTTAATTGTTTGTTACGATTAGACTCAAATATCACTAGACCCATTAAAAAAATGTGTCTTCGCAATCTAATCTCTGTGCCAAATTTCATCCAGATCGGTTCAGCCGCTCGGCGTGAAAGTTTAACAAACATGCATACAAACTTGTGAGCTTATAATATTAGTAAGGATTTATGTAGATTAAGTTATTAAACTTACGATGCTTCGAAATCCTCTTCTGTAACATTTTGGGCCGCCTCCAGGGATCTTTCGTTACTATCTGAAATACCAGAATAAAAAAAACTTAAAGCAAAAATATTATATAATATGTAACATCTTATAATCAATGAACATAACACAACTTGTAAAAAATTGTCATAAGCTAAAGCAGAGTAAAATAGTATCTCGCTCAGTTCCAGGTGTAGGCAAAGGTGTCTTCGCGTCAAAATGTTTAGTAAAAAGTAAAGCAAGTAAAGGTGGACACCTTTACGATCACGGCATATCCATCCGATAGCATAGCTCAAGCCCATAGTAAGAGATCAGACCTCATACAAAGATCGTTTGCATTGGTACCTCACTCTCACCTATTTCTGCCGCCAGACAGAAGCGTTCGCATTATTGTCTTTCAATTTGAATGGTAAGAGAGACAATGAGATTAGTGGGTAATGTAACTTAAATATTCCAAGGTTCCAAGTCCAAGGTTGGCAACCCGCTAGTGATATCCTAGTGATAATACAAGTAGACTCTACGCCAGTAAATTGCGATGATGCTCTATAAAAAGAATTAAGATATTCTCATCACTCTTAAAAAATAATACTCACCATCTAAGCCTAAGTCTTCAGTACTATTATCTATATCGTTTGCTTCAGGTTCAGTCTCTGCAGTGTTGCCTGTGAAGTCATTGGCGTCTATTCTAGTTAACGGAATGTATACATCTAAAAGAAAAAGTAATGATTATTTTTCATATAAAAAAGTCCAATAATAGTCTTAAACACTCATAACGTGGCTCATTGGCCCATGCAGATGTGCTCCTATTCTGTACGCCAAGGGTTGTGAGTTCCATCCCCACCCAGGATATTTATATGATAAATATGTTTGTTATGTGTCTAGGTGTTAAATGTGTACTTAATTTAATCATTGACAACAGAGGACACAAATATAATCCATATTTGTGTCCTCTGTTGGCAATGTCCATAATGGTTAAGCAGCTTATCATGAATTCAAGACAATGTATGAGAAGTTGTTTGAAATAATAATAATACACTGATGATCTCGAAGATATTCTTAGAAAATTTCTGGCGCAGGGTCTACATTCATACGGCCCTCAAGTTTAAAGATTTTAATTGGTGTAGATTAAGCAAGGAAACCAGTGTGGATTGATCATACAAATATCAACTCCAGTGGGAAATGTGTAATTTTTAATAGGTACTTTACAGTTGGGATTGTGAAGATTATGATCAAATACAGTCAAATTATTTATGAAAAATAAGACTAACTTAGTTAACTATGCAAGATAAGATACCTTGTAACATGTGCATGGGTACTGCTCTCTCAGTAATGCTTCGATTTTGATCAGGACTCCTTGTTACTGTTCCTAAAAAGTTGAATAAGCTACACAATAAAAAATATAATATTGTGATTACTTCTGTCACTTGATGTCTTTTAAACTTATAACATAAAGTTCATCTTTTTGTTGAATGAATATAAAATTATATTACTTTATAACAAAGATCAGATAGATCTAATCAATTTCTGATCAGATAAGTATCTGTCTGTTTGATGAAACTGAGAGACTGGACAGATTTTAACTTATCATTCACATGCAGATAGCTAAATTACAAAGAAGTAACTTAGAGCTAAGATTTACTACAAAGTTGGATACACTTCACAAAAATAATAAAATCTGCACTGATGCGAAACAAATTCAATCGTACCAATAATAAAGCAATCCTGATATATTCATAAAATCAAGGCAAATTAATGAGCATTTCATTAATATTTAAGCCAACTTACAAAATAACAGTTAAGGAACTCTATTTTATTGTTATGATAAATGACTTACGTGGATTACTAGTATTTAACAAGGCTCTACTCAAAGACACTACTGGCTGAATAGACTGTCCTCCCATGTTCATTGGCAGCACACGGTGAATTTTCTCCCTGTTGGGGGTTCCACTGATGTTACTCCAACGTGGTGAAGCTGTATCCAGCTCCTGACGGTCTCTCATGTATGTCTTTGCCAGTTCTATAGTCCGGGCAACAGCACCTGAAGCTTGTACTAAATGAGAGAGAGCTTCTTCACTAGCTGATTGTAAAGCTGCATCTAGTTTTCGAGCTTGAGCAGCACCGCCACTTCTCAATCTCTGCATACAAGAAAAGTCAGGATTATCTTTAGAGCTCTAAATAAATAAAATATTTTTGTTAGTGCATTCAATGTCTGAGATGTTTGACTAATTTCAAATAAGATAAAAAATAAGCATTTAAAAAAGGCACCTTGATAAATAGTTCTTATTTCTTAGTCAGTCTTTGTGTATATAATATAATAGAATGTGGTACTTTTTTATTTGCCTATTATTGGCATACATTTATATCATTAAACTTATGGAATAATAAAATTTAATTTAATAAAAAAGATTGAAAATAAAAGATAGGCATGCTTAATATGTTTTAAGCTGTTCAAAAATCAACCTTAATAGAATATGTTTTAAGACCTGTTGGATACACCATTACACAATCAATATGGAAATATTGCAGCAAACATAGACTGTTATCTTGATAAATATCGAAAGCTACTGATGAAATGTACGTCTAAGTTCACTATTATTACTTGAAAATTTAGATTCATGTCATTTCATTTACTCGCCTAATAAGATAAAAACAATCAAATGTCTGAAGGCGTAACAATACAAAAATAATACGTACACTGAGTTTCAGCCTGAGCTCGTTAATTTCTTTCATCAGCTCCAGTTTTTCGTTCTCCTTTTGGGCAGCAGTCATCTTCCAATACTGAACTTTTTGAACTAATTCATTGTTTTTCTCCCGGAGATCTTTAATTTCATCCTCAGGCGTAGCCATTGTGTTAAGTTTTTCGTACCTTACCAGGACAGTACACACAGTACTGAAAATGCTAATAAAATACAGGCACAATACTTATTATAGTTAAATTATAAAGTAAAGATTATTAAAATTAAAATAAACACGATTAAAATTCATGCAACGGGCACAAGCTCTTGACCTTTTGACAGTTAAGACAGCTAGTTTGACAATTAGCCGTTCCTATTTCAACGTTCTGTATTTTATGGTTTGATTCTCACAAAACACTAGGGATGATCGATATTTGAAAAACATCGATGTAGACATTGATATTAACATATAATCTTAAGTAATAATAATAATAATAATAAATTCCCACAACATCTCATACATTGACCTGACTCCGTGGTAAGTCGCTTAATAAAGCACTTGTGTTACGAATGCCAGACAACAGAGAAATCACAAATATACTACTTAAATACATATATTTTACACCCATACACAGAGCAAACACAAATATCATCATATAAATATTTGCTCTGGGTGGGAATCGAACCCACGACCCCTGGTGCACAAGACAGTTCAATGTATGACAAGTATCAATGTATGACAAATATCGTAACAAATAAAACTGTCCATTATATTTATGAAACGTGATTGTTACTTCCTTTAATTTGAGCTTTACAAAAAAGAAGCACTGAGTACCAGTAGTACAAAACACAATTTGCAAGATGACATTTTAACACCAAAAAATTAAGACATACTGTCACAACGCATGACTGCAGTTGGCTTAATTTTTTAGTATGGTATAACAATATATGTATTGTAATGTCATCATCGAGCAAGAATAAGACCACAGACGTTTTTTAGTAGTGAATTGAACAATCAGACTGACTGTCAAGCCATTTAAATTCAAACATAAATTTGTCACATAAGAACGTATGACTTTGCTTTGTTTTTTTTCTTTAAAAACATAAATCAAGTTCATTAAAGAATATTGCCCATACAGCCACTGACTTTTTTTTGAATGTTGATTTGTGTCATCATGTGAACAAAAGTTGAACTTGATAATCATCTGCTAATATTTAGTGGAAGCTAGTGCACTCTAGATGGCATCCAAAAGATTAATTGTGGTTGTCACATTATTCATGAAACATTGATGTATCGATAATATATTGAAATCAACCCAACGTACTAAAAACATCGATGTTTTCCAGTTAAATATAGATATTTAAGAAACATGAATATCGAACATCCCTACAATGCACTGGCAACATTGCCATGTACTGTCAGGAACGGCGTGTACATAGTCCACATTGTGTTTTGAGTTTTTTGAGGTTATAAATACGGCAAACAACATTTCGCGTGTCTGACTATAATTTGTTTAATTAAATAATGTCCTTCCGTGGAAGAGGGGGTGGAGGCGGTGGTGGTCGTGGAGGCTTCGGTGGTCGCGGCCGTGGTTTTGGGGGCGGAGGAGGTCGAGGCAGAGGCGGAGGTGGTGGCGGTTTCAGACAATATCAGGACGCTGGCCCCCCTGAGAGTGTTATCGAGCTTGGTAATTACAGCTGGCAAGTGCAAGACGACTTAGTCTGCAAAGTCAACATAGAGGACGTACCTTACTTCAATGCGCCCATTTATTTAGAAAACAAAGAACAAATCGGAAAGATTGATGAGATCTTTGGCAACCTTCGTGATTACTACGTATCAGTGAAACTATCAGACAATGTAAAAGCGAAAAGTTTCACCAAAGGACAGCAGTTGTTTATTGATCCTGCGAAATTATTGCCACTAAAGAGATTCCTGCCACAACCACCTGGCGCTAAGAGAGGTGGTGGTAGAGGAGGCAGAGGAGGTCCTAGAGGTGGCGGTGGATTCGGAAGGGGCGGCGGTGGTGGTTTCGGCAGAGGAGGCGGTGGTGGTAGAGGCGGTGGATTTAACCGTGGAGGAGGCGGAGGTCGAGGTGGCGGTTTCAATCGTGGCGGCGGCGGTGGATATGGGGGCAGAGGTGGCGGCGGTGGTTTTGGCAGAGGTGGCGGTGGTGGTTTTAGAGGTGGTCGGGGAGGAAGATAGTGTGACAGTTCAGTGGAGACTTATGTGCATTGACAGTGTGCGATCTTCATATAATGTGAGGGAGAAAGGCTCAGGCCTCATAAATGGTGACCTCTTAAAATGTTGTTGCTTTAGATATAAGTATGTAGTATTTGTTTTGGTAATGACATTAATAAGCAAGATACTAGAAATGTGTGACTTTTATATAAATACTTCTTATATTCTATGAATGCAACAAATGAATGAATAAAGATTTTCCATTATCATTAACAAATTTGTATATTTTTATTTCCACAGTTATGATCGTTGACACAGATAAATAAGCATTTGTTAAGTACTTGCATTGTTTCAAACATTTTACAGATAGGGTCATCCAATTAATATTTGTAATTTTAAGATAATAAATGTTAACATTTACATACAACTCCTTTTATTTCATAAACCCAAACACTGAATATTTTATGTATATTTTGCTGTTTGGACTGCATGCACCTGTATACTTAAAAACATTGAAATTGATTTATGAACACTAGTCTTTAACCAACCTTTTAAATTCACCTTACATACTTTAAAGATCTCTTATTACAACAGAATTATACTTGAATGCTTCTTTTACCATACCCAACATTTACTAACACATTTTTTAGTATCACTTATATTTTTCAAGGTAATTAGAAAATCAAATTTAAGTAGAAATTGATCAACTACTTATTTCCTTGACCATTCTAATTCCTTAATACCTATCTACATAAAAAGAAATCAGAAGCAAATAATTCTAATAAATGCAAAACATGCCATTCTCAGACTGGGTGATTGAGTTGGGACTGCTAGAGATGCAACCTCTTGCTGAAACTTGGCTAGACATGTTGCTCACATTTGTCACTTTTTTATTGTAATTTGCATATGTGCTAAGCCTTGACTAATGGTCATCTTAATACCTATCTACATAAAAAGAAATCAGAAGCAAATAATTCTAATAAATGCAAAACATTATGCCATTCTCAGACTGGGTGATAGAGTTGGGACTGCTAGAGATGCAACCTCTTGCTGAAACCTTGGCTAGACATGTTGCTCACATTTGTCACTTTTTTATTGTAATTTGTGTATCAGCTAAGCCTTGACCATTAGATAGATTATCACTCTACAATCTGGCTAATGTAATAACTTATTAAGAATTAAAAATGCTTTTACTTATTATAATTATAGCTTCATTATTACAAATTTTATATATTTCTATACAACCAATGATTAACTCATTGCTTGCTAATTGTTAATAGTAAGTAAAAAAATAGTTTCAGAAAGGGGGCTCAAGGTATTTAATGAGTTAATCTATACTAATATTATAAAGCTGCAGAGTTTGTATGTTTTTGAACTCTCTAATCTAAGGATCTGCCAGTATAATTTGAAAAATTCTATCAGTGTTGAAGAGTCTATTTGTCAAGGAAGGTAAATAAATAAATATATACCTCCGAAAATAAATACCTCCAAAGTCACTATTCCATGCAGACAAAATCACAGGTACTGCTAGTGAGTTATATCAACAACAAGTGCTTGTTCTTAAGAATTATAGCATTAGTATCTTACTACAATATTAGGCTACTGATGATTTGACGGTCAGCTACAGTATATCAAAACAGCAGAAGCCTCTTGTCAGTGCGAAATAATAAAACAATCCATTAAAATTCTATCACCTTATTTATTACATTTAGATTACTTATTCTAAATTTTCTAGTTCTGATTTACCAGAAGTGGGGACATAGTTACGATTCAAGGCTTTTCCTCTATGGTTAAACATGTAAAACGAGGGCAAATTACACTGAGTCTCCCATTTAATTGTGTTTAATTCAGCGGCAGCTGGAATTTCTCTTAAGTTCCCAGCCACAGCTAGAACGCCCCACATGACTGCGAAGAAGCTCAATACAGCCTGGATAACGATCTGAAATATAATAACAAATATGAGGGATTAACTCTTTCGATTATTGCAAATTTGTTACTATTCGTTTGTCACTCACATCGAGAGGTAAAGTTGTGAATTCCTGCGAAGTAATCCGCAAATACGAACGGTCTGAAAAGATACGAAAAATAATGTAGAATAAGACACAACATTGGTGTTTCAATAATTATGTGTGACTTACGTTGAGCAGCAGAGAACGCTGAATGAAATAGAGATATAAAACCTACAATTACAATAAATTTAGGAAAAGACGAAGCCATAATGTTGTTGGTGATTTTTTATGACACTGGCAAGTTAGGAATGTAAAATAATTTACAATAACCTAATTAAATTCGTTTATCCTATGAAGATATTATGTCAAACTTACACTGATAATGTCATTCAATTATTGACATTTAAGGAGTGTGTTTAGAAATGAATAAACATTTGAATAGAATGAATGATCGTAGAATAGAGTCCCATCACTTTCTCAAATAGCATGTAGTCGAAGCCTGTATCTATAGAAAAAAAAGCAGTTGTTTCAATTCTACGGCGGCGGTTGGGTGTTTTTGTTGTGATCTCTGAAGAATCGGTATTACTTTTAAAGTTGTTACTGTGTTTTTAAAACAAAATATGATTAGAAATCCAGGATTACAAGAATTTGAAATAGAAACAAAGCCGTCACGGAGACCGGGAAAACAGAAACTTGGATGGATATACGATGATAATACAGGAGCAATATTAGGGCGAACGCCTGAAAGTTGGGGTCAGTGAACTTACTGAAACAGTACTTGAAAAATATTTTTATTAAGTTTATTTATACTAAAGCTATCAGCATTAAATTTACCAAAAGATATGAAAGCTATGTAGGGCGTGGCTTGGTTAGTAAGTTACGTCTGTATTATGTTCTTGACCATTTAAAGAAATATTTGAACAATTTTGTTGATTTTATTGTAGTTAAAATATATCAGAAAGAAGATAAAATTTTAGTTTCCTTTTATATCAGTTAAATTATATAATCTGGTTACAAAATATGAGTGGTTATGTCAAAAGAAAAGTGATAGTTATAAACCAAAAAATAAGTTTTTAGCTATGTTAACATAACTTATATCCAAATTGTTTCATTTTTTTTTAGAATTATACATGTCTATAAAAACATGCATGTTTAATTTAACTCTTAAAATTTCGTTAATTTCTATGAAGTTTAATAATTGTTCCAGATAAATGCTAGGTATAAATAAGACTTGCAAGACCCTAGAGGTAGTTGATCTTTTATATTGTGTAGTACTTCATATCCAGGGTTTACAATGGTGATGTGGCTACAATCTGTAGGATTAAATTACACCTACCAATGGGATTTTCATATATTACGCATCTAGTTCTCCGTACTTAATAAGTGTGTAAATTTATTGTGACTCCTTATTCTATGCTGACTTATGATATAAGCAAAGAGATTTATGTTAAATGGCTATTATTTTTCTCTCTTTTTAAGTAACTATTTCATCTCAGTTATCTGCTATTAATACAGTGGACCCCCAGTAGTCCGACAAACATTTTGCAGGGCAGTGTCGAACTATCGAATTCTTTGGATTATAGAGTACTACCGAGAGATAGAGTAAGACCTCCTATAGTCTGCAATTTTTTACAAAAGAGTACCTTGTAATCCGACAAATTACAGATCCAATGATAAGATTACATATAAGATTACAGATACATATTATATATACATATGTACATATATGTACTCTGAAGTACAAATCATACTTGTAGATCATGTCACATTACAGGGGGCGACGGATTAGACAGGGGCCGGATTACCGGGGGTCCACTGTAGTTCCATTAAAATTAACTGATTTTACATTATCAGAGCTATTTACATGTCTGGGTTACTTAGACTGTGGAACAATGATCAAATGATAGGTCTACTTTTCTTGAGCAGACCTCCATCAAATAGTTGACATTCAATGGTTAATAGAATGATGATGTGTTCCTATTATTATATTACTTTAGCCTCTTTTTTCTTTGTATTAATTTTGTGAATTTTGATTTATCTTTACTTGGATATATTGTATTATTTGAAGGGCATATGATGATGTTTATGTATAGTAAAGTTTGTGTTTTCTGCTAGAAGCCATTGTAATAATCTTATTAATCACAGTCTGCTTACGGTTGTGTTAGCTAGTATTAAGTGCCGCCAATCCCGGCTAATCCCTGTGAAGCCTAAGAAAAAAGAAAGTATTTAAGCCAGGTTAATACTGGATCTTTATGACCTAAAAGAAAATTTTATTAGTAAATTAGCCTTTATTTTTTTATTTGCTCTTATTAATTTTCTTCTTTACAATACATAATATGAATATAAGAATATTAAAAAAATAAGAAATAACTTTAAACTATCTTTTGTGGTTACAGACTGTATTACCACAAAGGATGATTTACAGATTATATTGAATGTATTATAGATAGGTAGCTGCAGATAATAGTATTATCCTATTATCCTCTAACTCTCAATTGAGCTCACATAATTGTATATAGGTTGTACAGTATGCATAATTATGTATATGCATATTTTTAAATAAAAAAGTCAATTTTATGAAAAATTAAATTATAATTTTAGAAATGTTTTACTTTACAATATGATCATTATTTTCTTTAAGTGTCTCATTCCTGAAATTTCTATATATTATTTTACATACATTAATTACATATACATAGTGTGACATAACAGACAATGTTTTTATTCCTTAATATGTATGTCTTTTGCAGGTAAAATCCTGATATTCTATGTAATATTTTACGCGGCACTGATTGCTCTGTTCTCAATATGCATGGTGACCTTCATGCAGCAGTTCATCAACCCTCGTGTGCCTCGTCTACAGCAGGAGTACAGTGTCATTGGCACCAGCCCTGGGCTGGGTTTTAGACCCCTGCCCGATGATGTGAGGAGCACGCTTATCTACTACAAAGGAACAGGATACGACGGTTACAAGTTCTGGGAGAATCAGCTCATTGACTTTTTATCAGGTATGGTTTTAATTATATTTTTTTAGAATAGTTAAACAAAATTGATACTAAACAGTTTGTGAAACTTGTTTAAAGATTAAGTAATTTCTTTAATCTGTTTAAGGATTTAGTAGATTTTTTGAGCAACTATTTTCTTAAGTGTTATTTGGTGTATTTAAATTCATATAAGTGTGACTAGCATTCTGACATTTTGGTTTTGATGACTCTAATGGATTATGTATAAATAAATAAATTTCGACCAATATTACTAGATGTAAACATTGAAGGACATATGCTGACTAAATTGAAGACATTTGATTAATAATTATTGAAGGAAAGAGTGTAAGGTAAGAAATAGGCGCGACTTTAGCTAGTTGCTATCTGGAACTAGGAAAGGCCCTATATACAGCCTTGTGGTACCCTATTGCAACTAATGCAGCGGACTTTCTTAATTTCACCTCGTAAATTTGATTGAAAGAATCTTAATGAGTTTCTCTTAATCTCATAAAAGTATTCTTAATCCCGTAATTTCCTGAACAATGTGTCATTACGCAATAAATCAAACGCTATTCGTCAAAGAAAATCAATAAATATTGGCAGCTACTTAAACAATGATAACATTTTTTTCTCAGTGTACAAGAAGAAAGGTCAGACAGCGGGCGCTGGCCAGAACATCTACAACTGCAACTTCAAGAATCTACCGCCCCCGGGCAAGGTTTGCGACGTGGACGTCCGTAACTGGGGCCCATGCATCGAAGAGAACCATTTCTCTTTCCACACGTCCTCTCCTTGCATCTTCCTCAAGCTAAACAGGTGAGTTATACTCGTAGATCCTGGAAATGTCAGAGTACCATCAGACAAGGAATTATGCGACCAGAAACTTTTCTTAAAAAAAGCCACTACTGGAAATTATTGAAATCTTAATGATATTGTTTCTGTTGTCTGATGTTCGCAACGCAAGGGCTTTAAGCGACTTATATGTTGAGTGACTTTGTGTATGTATTATTATTGGATAATTTTTGTCATAGAATATGAATGACAGGATTTTTAACCTGTGTAAAGACTTGTAAAGACTTTTTACCTTTGTCAGGTGATAGAGGATGGTTTAGTCCACTTATTATCCAGGATTGGGAAGAGTTTGTGCGGTATAGGATCACCATCACCATAACCTTCATATCAACCAAAGCACGTCCAGAGCTGGGCATAGGACCTCCCCAAGTGATTTTAAATAGGGCCGGTAACATGCCGTCTGCATCCAGCGGTTTTAGTCAAACCGTTTGTCCTTAGGGTGGACTTCCTGCTGAATAGGGTAGTAGTTTGTATTTGACATTGAGCAAGAATGTTGGTTGGTTGAATGGCCATGCCATGAAACTACTGCTGGGAAATATTTACGATAAAAACTTTCTTGATCGGTACATCTCCATTCAGCATTCTAGAACTGATTAAAGCCTTTAATAACATTGATAGTTTTAATCTTAGGTAGATAGAATAAAATGTAATAAAATACCAATGTGGTGTAAAAGATGATGTTGTGACAACAATAGAGAAATGAATGTTGATTGTTTGGACATGTAGAATGGAGGATGCGAGCGAGGTATACCAAGATCGCAGCAAGTGGTGATCCATAGTCTCTGCCTACCCTGATAGGATAAAGGTGTGATGTATCATTATTATCATCATATTAGCCACATTAGAAGTCCACTGCTGGACATAGGCCTTCACAAGTTAGGGGGAATTTGCCCATAATTGCCGCGCCGGGCAAGCGTGTTGGCAATGTTTATCGACGGGGATGTTTTATATATTTACGCCCTGTTGTATTTCAGCTACACTGTTTCCGATGGATATACCGCCATCAGTTGGTTCTGGTTTCCGCGAAGGATTCTATTATTCTCCTTTATGGTTTCCGTGATGTATGAAAATTCCTATTAGGTTACATCAACATAGATAACACAATTCTCATTCCAGGATCTATGGATGGAGACCGGAATTCTTCAACGACACGAACAACCTACCTGCGGACATGCCAGACGACTTGCAAGGCCACATTAAAAATATCGTCGGAAACAACAGCCTCAGTGTGAGCGCCACCACTATTACCGGAGCACGCGAAGGCGGTTCGATTCCCATCACGGGGAAGCATTTATCAGATGAATATTTTCGTTCGTTGTTTCTGGATACATACATATATATATTACACTACTTTATTAATCTATCTCTCAAATTCACACCATACATACTTCGTAGTGCTTTTATGTCAACAGCATTTATTCTACTCGCGTGCTTCTTCTGCCATACCCAACATTCACTACCATAATTATGTCAGTGTTGGAATATATGTGTATGTGTCGGAATTCTTGCGACATCAGACCACCGGAATGTGAACACGCATAGGAATTGTCAGCGTTTCGTTGATATTTACTCAGTGCCTACCTCGATTTTTTTTATTATAATTATTGGCTGTGTAATACTGTGATTATATGTACTAATAAACGGTACTTAATGAATAATGTAATAAATTGCCACAACATCTCATACTTTGTTCTGGCTCCGTGGTAAGTCGCTTAAAGCACTCGTGTTACGGATGCCAGACAACAGAGGAATCACACATATACTACTTAAACGCTAATAATTAACACGCAGACTCAAAACAAACAGAAATATTCATCATATTTATGTTTGTCCTTGGTGGAAATCGAACCCACGACGCTTGGCGCACAAGATAGGATCACCATCGAATGCGCTGGCAAATATTATGATGATATCCAATATAATTGTTAAGTAATATATGTAAAAAAAATTCTCCAGGCAAATACGGTGTGGGTGTCCTGCCAGGGAGAGACGCCGGCGGACAAGGAGAACATAGGGCCGGTGCGGTACTTCCCCAACCCCGGATTCCCGGGATACTTCTATCCCTATGAAAACGCGGAGGGCTACCTCAGCCCGCTTGTCGCTGTACACCTGGAGAGGCCCAAGAGTGAGTAGCAAACAAATTGAAATTTCGAATCGATTCTTTGGTGGTGATATTCGGTATATCAATCGATTTGTTTAGTAATGCGATTTAAAATTAGTACTTGTAGATATCATCATTATCATATCAGAGGCCTTGAGGAGCCAAGAAATGGAGACTTTGCCCATAGATGCCGCGCTGAGCCAAGCGTGTTGGCAATCGCATCAAACGCGGAAGAACCTAAATAAATAAAGCTGAATGTATTGCCGTGATGTACCGGCTGAGTAGAATAGTACCTCTGCACCAGGTGTCGTAAAAGGCGACTAAGGTACCAGAACCAACAGATAGTATATCCACCCGAAACAGTGCAACTTGAATGCACAGGGTGGGAGTGGGCAGCAGCATCATTGCGAAAGCTGCGCTCTTCGATTGCCGACACGCTTGCCCAGCGCGGCAATTATGGACAAAAAACCTCACTTGAAGAGGCCTATGTCTAACAGTTGACTTCTAACAGCTGGTATGATGATGATGAAAATCATGTCCTGCACAGAAAGCCCTATCTGTCCGACATCGTAACTTAATTGACGAATCGCCCGATAGCTTAACTTAATTTTTTTTGAGAGGCTATGTGCATAGAAAATGCTGAAATGTATTTAAGATATTTACTAGAAATTGATATCTACTTGCCGTGTAGTACTGGCAGAATAGAATATGTTCTCCGTTGAACTTACGACACCTGTTGTACCAGGCGACTGAGGTACCGGAACCAACAGATGGCGGTCCTTCCGACGCAGTGTAGCTTAAATGCAACAGGGCGGGAATGGGCAGCAGCATTCTTGGCGTGGTAAGGTACGCACTGCGATTGCCACCACGCTTGCCCAGCGCGGTAATTATGGGCGAATTCTTCCTTTTTTGGGGAGGCGTAATTCCAGCGGTGGACGTTTTACTGCTGCTTTGATGATGATATCTTAGGTCTCGGTAGCACAACCGTGATACTGTCCCCCGGTATGGGTAAGATGCATGTTCGATTCCTGTCATCATATCATCTTAAGCATAACTTCAATAAATGGCTCCCTCCGTCGCCCTCCTACTGGCACTCCCAAATCATAAACATGTCGTACGCATTTTTTTTTAAATTAGATCAGGTCGACAAACAAGTATACATCCCGCGTGATAGTAAGCGTTACTGCAGCCTATACACGCTCGTAATGACAAGGATATTATTAGCCAACCTTTGACTTGGAGATACTTTGTCGCATTACCCTATAGCTTCACTGCCTCTCTCACCCTTCAAACCGGATACACATACGTGAGAGAGAGGTACCAATATAGACGACCTTTGTGTAAGGTCTACACGTATTCTTTTCGTAGGGCAGTACACCACGTTTGCCGGCAAACGCTTTGCCTCTCGAGCAATATCCGAACGCGGTAGTGCTCCTTTTTTTATCAAACAAGATATTTGTCCTCAACGACGGCCTCCTGAGCCGAGGTCGAGCCTTAGAGGCGCAATCGTTTGATAGTCGTCGGACCCGCTCCGCTTGCGAGGGTACGTGGTATGCAATGAAAATAATAACCTTAAATTATTATTTTGCCGTTCCGACAGATTAGAATAGTATCTCCCGCCAGGTGTCGTAAGAGGGGACTAAGGTACCAGAATCTAGAGATGGCGGTATATCCATCCGAAACAGTGCAGCTCAAATGTATATAGCAGGGATGGGCATTAATGTAATTATAGCGTAAAGCTACTTATATCAGAGTCAGATCAACGTACGTGATGTTGTAAAACATAAAAAAATTATTAAAAGAAAGATAAGAACATTTAATATAGACCGAAATGTACTAAGTATAACGCTGTAAAAGCCGTATGCAATTTCCAGTTTTATTACATTTTGGCTCTGCCGACGGCGGAGTAAGGAAATAAATACAGATGTGCTCAAAAATACGAGACGTCTTATTAATTATTTATTCTAAAATGAACTTTAATTTGTGTATATTTAAAATACAATCGTGACATAATAGTTATGGGAATTTTGTTATTTTGGTTTGGCGCATGGCTTATCCCGGCCGATTGAAACAGTAATTCGGTGAATGGAGTTGCTTAGTTTGTATTTTTTTTACAACCTTTTTGTTTTTTTTTTAAATTATGAAATGAGGTTTAATTGCGTTAGTTCACTTGCAAGGTTAGTTTTAAGAGAGTTGTCCTTTCGGCTTGTTTCTTGTTTCTAATTATTTTAACCTATATTTATTTTTCTTTTTTATCAAAATAGGTTGACAAGCAAGCGTACAATCTTTAGTGTGATAGTAGCCTATAGATGTATATCTACTTCTTACTAATAACACAAGGATATTACTACCGCATTGCCAACGTTGAAGATATTGTCACATTACCCTGTAATTTCTCTGCTTCTCTCATCCTTCAAACGGGAACAGCAATGCGAACAATGCTATTTGACGGTAGAGATATGTGACAGTGAGGTACCAATGTAGACAGACTACTTTTGTTTGAGGTCTACCTCATATAAAAATCCTTAATAACTGCCTGTAATAATCCTATTTTATGACCGAAGTCTGCTGCCTGGCAGCTCGTTAATTCCTATGAAACATCGCAATCTTTGATATTATCATCTTAGATCTTGGCTACAGAGGTACGTGTGATCTTTATGGTTTGTAAAATTTATCTTATCTGTATCTTACTATGATACGCCGCCATTTTTCTGATTATTGTTAATTATGTGGACAAGAAAAATAAATCAACCGAATAGATTTTTTGTAAAAATGTATGAGTAACGCCACTCCATGTTTTGTACCAACCTTTGTCTTTATTTTAATTAGATTTTAAAAATTTTAAAATTTAAAATTCGTTTTTGCTTTTGCTTATAAAGCGGACACGAGATTTAATGGAATAGCTGAGTACAGTACAGTGATAATAAATAAACAAAAAATATATATATTTGAAAAATTAAAAATAACCCTTACAAATATAATAATAATAATAATAATAATAACTTTATTCAACAACAAAAGGTAATTTAAACTAAAATACATTTTGATACTTAGGTACCTAAACTAGGTTTAGCCTGTTCTTATAGGCACCTATGCTCTAGTGTGCATGTAGGTGTGGATTTGTGTCTATATGGTCCAGTGTAATACAAAGCTTGTTAATTCAATACATTATTCACGCACACATTACATAAATACACAGAATATAATGCTAAGCCAGTACATACAGTATACAGTCCAGTCTAGCATAATATTGTTAGCAATTCCTCTGTCTTGTTGTAGTCCAATGTCAAAAGCCATTCCCTTACTGTTGTTTTGCAAGTGTATTTATTCATATTATGAATATCTATTTCTTGGTTAATTTTATTATAAATAAATGGTCCTGTAAAATTTAGAAATCGCTGTGCGAACCGTGTTCGACATGGCTGATGATTCGATATTTGCCTATTAGTTAAGAATATCATCATCAACACTGTCATTGGAAGTCCATTGCTGGACTTAAGCTTCCCCAAGAAAAGGGGAGATTTGCCTATAATTGCCGC
Source organism: Heortia vitessoides (assembly GCA_020976665.1). Lineage (NCBI taxonomy): Eukaryota > Metazoa > Arthropoda > Insecta > Lepidoptera > Crambidae > Heortia > Heortia vitessoides. Next base: position 18,729,516 of record JACJUM010003174.1, on the reverse strand, counting down.
ACTGGGCTATCGTGTTGGCAATCGCAGAGCTCAACATTTGCGACGGGGATTCTGCTGTACATTTCCACCCTGTGCATTTAAGCTGCACTATTTCGAGTGGATATACTGCCATCTGCCGGTTCCCGTACCTCAGTCATCTCACACACCTGTCACTGACAGAGGTACTTCACTCTGCCGGTACCTCACGGCATATATATGTTTGGCTTATGTTTTCTGAGAGTTATAGTATTTCAGTATATTTGTGATCACTCTATTGCCCGTAAGTAACTTATCTTGGTCTGGTGAATGTCTGAAGTGTTGTGTGAATTTATTATGATTTTTTATACCTTCTCTTCACAGCCGGTATAGTGATAAACATTGAATGTCGCGCGTGGGCGCGCAACATCAAGTACAACAGAAAGGAGCGGCTTGGAGTGGTGCATTTTGAGCTTATGATCGAGTAGAACATCTGGAGTCGCATTTACATTGAGATAAGTACCATACCAGACAGTAACACTATTTTCAATTATATGGTTGCAAATGGTTTAAAAAAGCATTTTAAAAACTGTATGATATTACTATAAATATGCAAAATAAGACAGAAAGTCTAAAATTTATGATATAATCCAGTAATGTAATTGTATATTGTATAGGTTTTGTAAGTAGACCTTAGTAGACCATCAGTGTTTTATATGCATACGCATTGCGATAAATTCCGTCCAAAATAATCTCATTTTAACTCAATACTTTTTTAATATAGTTTTAAACGTGGTCTACTAAAAAGACCACATATACACATGATATTTATATTGTTAAGTGACAAAAGTCAAGAATGTAAGCATTTATTATATAAGCGACCGATGTTTCTAAGGTCTTTAAAGTAGACCGTGCCTTAAAGACTAGTTTATTGCTATACTCTATCTGTAGTGACTTCTTATAACCATTGTGAAGTACAAAGTGTTAAATTTTGATCAATTTTAGTCAAAGTCTACTAAAAAGACCGTCTTAAGATACTGATTTATTATTAAAATAAGAGAAATCACATTTAGTTAGGCGTTAATTAAACAATAAATGGAGAATAGTACCGAGTCTTTCGAGTAGACCACCTATGACCAAATTAGTTTTCTTTCTTCAAATTAGTTTTAGACAAATTCTCAACATAGATAATTAAATTAAAAAAGACGTATGAAAAACGAAATCGCGTCACAATCTTAAAGCAGTAGAATTCGTAAAAAGGTCCATCTATAAGTGTGTAGTTTTTAATTTTGTGTGCTAAATAAATATATCATAAATGTACGTGAATTAGGATTTTCATCATATTGCCTTAAAAGACTTAATTAAAAAGCATCGGCTATTTATAAAAGCTTGATATTAATATAACGAGTAAGGGAAGGACGTGTTGGCCATAGTTATATTGCTAAATTATGTGGTCTAGTCTATTTTATTACCCATAGCATTGATGAGACCACCACGAATTGTTCTATCTATTTGATTAGCGATAGGACCACGGACAACCCCTGTATCGAATACCGTCTCTTCTATGTCCTTCATTGCATTAGGACTCTGGTCGATATTTGACCATACCAATTTAAGCTTTAAGAGCTTTACCCAAGGTTGAATATCAATTTGCGTTGCAGTGAGGACTAAATAAGTATTTAAATGGAATATAAGTAAGTGATGTAACAGGTCTTCTGGAGTAGACCGTGCCAATCGCGTTAAAGACTTATTAAATCTCAAGACAGCTAAAATTATATAATTGCATTTTGTAGCATAATTAATTGTAAGGATATTATATGAAACTCAATCCATATCAACTTTATCAAGTCTGAATGTGTCGGAGCCATTAAATGTTTATGTATTATATAATTTTAGGTAAATATAAATATTATTTTATTTTTCTTATACATACTAAGTTTTGATACTGGAGATGTTTTATATATGACAGAGGAGTGTTAAGTGTTCTTATTGATCTGTTTCGTGTTGTAATAATGTCTGTACTTGTATTACTGTATTTATTTTTTTATATTTCACTTTAGTACAATTGTTGATATAAATGGTACCGGCCAAACCACCAAAGTAACACCACACTCCTAGACCTTAACATGTCTGATACTCTTGGGTATTCCCCAATTATTGATAACATTTTGATTTTTTTAACATTTTATTTTTAGTTGTTACAGTTTTGATATAGGACTGCTAATTCGACGGTCAGAAATTCAACTGTCGTACGGGACATGTTGGCATTCAATTTTTGTATTTAATTATTTATTCAGTTTCAATAATATTTATTAAAAGCAGCTTTGACATAAGTAAAAAAAAAACATTTTCAAATAGTACAGTTATAATAAATTAATTGTTTTTATTTTCTTTTTTGTTCTTCCTGTAAACCTGAACATTGTCCCTTACGACAGTTGAATTTATGACCGTCGAATTATGATTTCCATTACATACTTCTTGCATATATTATACATTCCTTGAATTATTTTTTTATGTTCGATGTTAGTACAAACATTTATTTACTGAATACCGTCCGATATGTTAATTTTAAGACTGAATATTTGTACCATTTTTCATAAATTTACTCGTGTATCTGTTTTTGTTTATTTACTTTGTGGAGAAACAACTCTTTTGGGGTCTGTCTGTTAATTTTGTTATACCTTATGAAAAGTGACAATTATAAGAGTGGCAACGGATGAGGGACGGGCGGGGGGGGGGGGGGGGGTAAAAAATATTTGTCCAAGTCTTAAGTATATATCTCTGTTAGTTCTGCTTTTATATTAATGTTCTCACTATTTCTTCGCATATTATATAATCTCGCTAGATCTAAACTAAAAATATTAAGACAAAAGATTTGATTGTTTATTCATTTGGTACAATTTAACTCAAAATATACTCAACTGATTTTAATCATTCTATTGCCAATAAAAAGCTAGTAAGCTATATAATATTTTAAAATTTCTGAGTGAATTTATTTAGATTTTTGTACGTTTATTTATAGTTTATTTATAGTACGTTTTTTGTATAACTGAACTCATTAACTACCCGACTGAATTTGAAATTTTCTTACCTATACTAATATTATAAAGCTGAAGAGTTCGTTTGTTTGTTCGTTATAATGCGCTTATCGCAGGAACCGCTAGACCGATTTAAAAAAATCCTTCAGTGTTGGATAGTCCATTTATCGAGGAAGGCTACTTACTGTATTCCCCAGTCACTGTTCCACGCGGACGATGTTAACTCCCTGCCCATTCCTGCCCTGTTGCACACTGCTTCGGATGGATATACCGCCATCTGTCGGTTCCGGTACCTCAGTCGCCTCTTACGACTCTTGGAGACTTAATATTGTACTCTGCCGGTACCGCTCTCCGATAGTTTAAGAATACTTACATCTAAGGCGATCTCTCTGTATGACTTAACGCGATAAACAAAATATTTCTTTTTACAAAAGAAACCGTTCTCATTATCAGAGACAAATACTTGAGTAGCTTTCGAAAATACCTACAACACATTGTACGCGCCTATAAACTTTCAGGATTGTTCTAATAGAATGTAATGACAATCTATACTAATATGATAAAACTGAAGAGTTTGTTTGTTTGAACGCGCTAATCTCAGAATGCGCTGGTTGTATAGTCCATTTATCATGAGAAAGGCTACTATAACCCCCCCCCCCCTCCCCAAGTTCCTATTCTACGCGAAGTCGCGGGCACTGCTCTGACCATCGTCGTAGGCCGCAAATAATTTCTGAAATTGCGCCATTAATAAAAAAATATATAATTTGTCTTTAACTGACTTCACAATTATAAACACTGATTGTTAGTATATTAATGTTTGGTCATGTATTTTGTCTTTGTTATCTGAGGTTGTTCCAAATTGCCCTTTGCGCTCTCTACGTTATAATGTCGATAGTTCATTAACTTAATTAAAACAATTATACAATAATAGTTTGACTTATAATTATCAGTATGTATATAAAAATTCGGTAATTTGAAAACGACTGGATTTTTGCCCCATGATTTAAGAATTAAACGCAATGATTAACGAGCAAGGATGAAGGGTTTAATTAATATATATGGGTTTAATATAAATCGTGCCAGGGAAAGCTGAGCATACATACATACACTTTTAGATCTTTACCTCGAAAATTGTGGAATGTTCTATACAAACTTCTACCCCCCATTTTAGGGAAGTGTGGGAGTTATAAGGAGACAAAAGTAGCCTATGTCACTCTCCATCCCTTGAACTATCTTCACTTTACTAAATCACGTCAATTGTCCGCTCCGTTTTGCCGTGAAAGTCTGGCAAACAAACAGACATACACATCCATATTTATAATAATTAGTATGAATTGTATGGTTTAGACTTTTAAGCTGTCCTCCTAAAGCTTCCCAGACTTAAATTTTTTCCCAGTGAATTGAGAAATAATAATTTAATACTTAATTTGATGGAACGAGATGTTTATTATCATTTTTATCATATCAACCATTGGAAGCCCCTATTCGCTGCTATATTTATGATACAGGTACCATGGTACAGGGGGAGGTATAGGCTGCCGGTACCTTACAGTCTAACGTACATGGTGTTATTTTTTATTAATTGTTTTACGTGGCGGTTGCAGCTGACTTGCGTTCGCGCCGCTTGAAAACTTGATAACTTCATAACCTTGAATTGTTTGTTTGTTTACAATAATATCGCATATTAAACTAAAACGAGAAATATAAAAATAAACAATATCTTTTAAATATACAGATTTACTTACAATTTGACAGGTCCGATGGTGCAGATGGTAGTGATCTTATCTTGTGCCTCAAAAGGTCATGGGTTCGGTCCCCACCTAAGATAAATATTTATATATTGATATTTGTGTTTGTTCTGTACCTAGGTGTTTAATATATGTGTTTAAGTATTATATTTGTGATTTCTTTATCGTTTGATGTCGGTAACACATGTGCTTTAAGCGACTTATCTCTGAGTCGGGTCAGTATACATCGCATTCCTAAATAAAGAATGCATCAATCCAAATTAAAATATTTCCCACAATTCTAAAGACTAGAAGAATAGCCATTTGTTCGCAAATTTAAACGGAATTTCCAATTCCTTCAGGTAGATACCAACAAAAAACATGTGCAGACATGTTTTCTTTCCGAATAAGTTTTCGAGTCATGGACCCTAATGCGAGCATTTGCATTAAGTTCCAAAGGTCTTCATATAAGTTACAGTTTTGAGTTGTTGCTATCCTCCCCTAGGAGTGCGATATGTGGCGTGAATTTTTATTAATTTACTCTTTTGTTTTTTTCTTTGTTTTTGCTTAGTATATTTATTATTACTAAATGTGTTTATATAAACTTTGGAAGTATACAGAATTAAATGAAGTCTGAAAAGAGTATTTGTTCCATGTATTTAATTAATAACTACCTACATTATTTTACAAGAAACTATTCCACTCTAACGAATCCGTCCAAAGGAGACATGCATGTATCATTTAAGTTGTATTATTGTGTGCCTTCTTAGCTTGTAAAATAAAATACAAATTTGAATCGAGCCGTTTTTTATTTATTTGTTTGTAATTATTTTCAGCTCCCGCCTTTTTTTGGATCAGGTCGACAAACAGTCAAACAGTCCGCGTGATAGTAAGCGTTACCGCAACCTATAGACAGACGCTCGTAATCTCTCGAGGATATCACTAGCGCGTTGACAATCTTGTGTCTTGAGAATTATATCACATTACTATACCACTAATTTCACTGCATCTTAGCCTTCAAACCGGAACACATCAATGTGAACACTGCTATTTGGCGGTAGAAATAGGTGAGTAAGAGACAGTATGAGTGTGAGGTACCAATATCTACCTAAAGTGGTTATATGCTTAATTAAAAGAATCACTAGTTACTTTTATGGGAAATAATAGAATGTATCCGTTTCCTAAGCCCATGAATGATCGTTGGTTGGTTCTATCCCATTTCGTGAGCCATGGGTTTTAGGCATAGTCTCGCTCGTTAATATGCTGGCCCCCCCGGTGGCGCAGAAATTGATATTTGTGTAGTCCAGTACTAGGTTCACCCAAAAAGTTACTTCAAGCTATTTCACAAACAAAACTGAAGACTACTATATATGTATCTAGTCCATCTGCATTAGAATTTATGTAAGACAGATTTTTTCTAAATAAAATTAATAAAAAGACTAATTAACGAGCTCTCCTGATTATGAGATGGGTATCATAAAACCAATTACAAACAATGTTTCTTTTCAGAGACGTTTTAAAAAACTAATCTAGTTTAATTTTTTAGTCTTGATAGTTTTCGTGTGTTAAACTTGGTTATAATATTCGTATAAGGCATTTTTTATACCAAATAAAAAAATTGCCTTATATGTTAGCTTATTTTTATTCTCTTCATAATTTCTTGAGCTAAAAGGATATTTAAACTTTATTAGAACCGAAATTAACAGACCGCTTATGAACATAGCAATTTTCAAGAAATTATTTTTTTTAGTTGTACCCGACCACTCGTCAAAATTTGCGAAAGAGTTTCACTTTTCACAGATAGGCCACTTAGTTATTCTGTAGTCAATTCTTTGTAAACTCGTGTATAAAAAATTTGCGTTTGAGAGTGAATTGCCAATGCAGACGACTATTGTATGGTTTCTACCCGATATTTTTGATGATTTCTTGATTTACACGAATGATTATTTTTAATGTCATGATTTATCAAATTTGGTGAAATCGTTCTAGAGTTATGCGCGTAGTACATACATATTATATTTTGTTTGTATCGATGAATCGATGATCGACTAAGGTTCCATGATTCGCATTTTTCATTCAAAACATTATTACCATATCAACTCTAGGACGTCCACTACTAAACATATGATGTCCTCTTTATAGATTCAACTTACATTTTAAGGGATTTTTGCCCATAATTACTGCCATGCTAGACGTGATGATAATCGTAGACCATAGCTCCGTGACAGTTATTTTGCAGCACAAGCCCCTCAACTGTTTAGGATAGATATACCGCCACCTGTCAGTTCTGGTTCCGCAGACGCCTCTCGCTACACCTTTTGCAAAAGGAGGTACGTACTGTACTACTCTGAACGATCCTAACATGATGTTCGTTAATATTTATATGTTAGATGATAGATTCACGGCTAAGGTAGCTGTGAGGTACCGGCAGAGTAGAAACGAACCTCCACCTGTACCAGGTGTCGAAGAGCCGACTAACGTATCGGAACCGACAGATGACGGTATATCTATCCAAAACAGTACAGCTCAATTGCACAGGGTAGGAATGAGCAGCAGCATCCCCGTCGTGATAGCTGTGCTCGGCGTTTGCCAATACGTCTGACTAGCGCGGCAATTACGGGCAACATTCTCCCATTCTTGGGGAGGCCTATATCCAGCTGTGGGCTTTCAATGGCTGGTATGATGATGATGATAGATTTGGTATCCTTTAAGTTCGAATAAAACGTGATATCTCTGAATTATGGGAATATATAATAATAATTTGGCGAACACTGGTCCGCGTGATGGTAATGGATGGCGTCACCGTTACACTAGCGCGTCGCCAACCTTGTGACTTAAGGATATTATATCACATTATACAGTAATTTCAATGTATTATACTTCATACCAGAACCCAGGACTGCAAGCACAGCTGTTTGGCGGTAGAAAAAGAAGAGTATGGCAATCTACCTGTACGAAAATTGTGCTATGTTCTTAATCATATTTACAGTAGAACCCGTTTAAGACGATCACGCTTAATACGTTTTCTTGCGTAATACGCCACTTTTTGCCAGTTCCTACAATTTAAGACATATTTTACCGTTTTACCGTTAATACGCCCGATCACAGCTGGGATTGCGTAATTGACGTCGTGCTGGAAGAAGAAGAACCCGAGATACTGTGAAGTTTTCCTGGTTATTCTTCCATTGACGACAATGTGGGACCCCACCAAATTCAATCAACTGAAGATCTTATTGAGAATGTGAACAACATATCAAACGAGGCCCTAAGTGATAACGATGTAGACAAAGATGAGTCAACTCAGGTTTTGTCAAACGCCCTGGCATTATCAGCTGGTAATGATAAATCATTACGTTAGTAATAGTAATAGTGAAAGTAATATAATAGCTTCTTTAGATCAAAGCGAAGATGCAAAAGTTAAATTATGTTGAAAGTCTTTTAATTGCTAATGCATCAAAAACTTTCAGTCAAACCAAAATAAGTGATTATTTTAAATAATATAATTATACAAAATTCATAAATGTATAATTTAATACTTATCCTACGAACCAAAATTACAAAAAAATACATAATAATGTGTAATACGTTTTATTTTCCCTATTCCGCATAATACGCTTTCTCGTTTAAGACTCGTTTTTGGTAGGGTCCTTAAAATAGGGTCTTAAGCAGGTTTTTCTGTAACTAAAAAAACAATCACAGATATATATATTTCTGAATTCCTGATATAACTAACACAAATTAGCTAAGAAACTGTTTATACCTTGAGAGAAAATTCTTGTGTCCAACTGTATAATTAAACGCTGTCTGGACTGACGTCCCTGATCTTCATACTGGAATATTTATAAGTCGAATGCCGAACGCAAGGTGGGAGACAAAAAATCCGTGTTTACGTCTGCCCCGCACGTGCAAGCGACATGCGTACGCGCAGCGCAGCCGCAGTACTAGCCGTGCCGCCGGTCTATGCGGTCGTGTGACACCACACCGATTTTATTTTAATAATAATTATTTAGTAAACCGGTGGTGTATTTAGTTCTGTAAATATTTGAAAATCTCGACATTGACTTGTTTGGGTGCGGAATGATTATAGTTTGAGCTTCCGGTGACAAATTAGCTTCTAGCATCCATTTGGAAAATTCGTTTATTAAGTTTTTGTTTTACTTCTTTAAATAATAGGTATATATCAGTGATGTCGAAGTCGAACAGTTTGGAGCACGACTGGGCGCGCGCGCCCCCGCCCTCCGGCCCTCTGTGGCGGCGGTTAGCGAATATGTTATACAATCCGGAAGAAAAAAGCTTTTTGGGACGCACGCCTAAGCGATGGGGTGAGTTTAAGTTTCTTATTTCAGATGTCGGACTTTAATTTAATTGGTCATAATAATTGATTTGTCTACTGCGATATTTGTGCGGTACCAATTTTTTTTTCTTCCAATAAGTATTTTCCAACAAAATAGATTGAACCATTTCGTATGCATATAAAGTGACATAGTTCTCGACAGGCCGATGGCGCAGATGGTAGTAGTCCTATCTTGTGCGCTTGGGTCGTGGGTTCAATCCCCAACTACAGTACAAATCTGATGAGTATTTTTGGGTGAATTCATTTATAACTTTTGGGATTCGTCGGATCTCAAAGTCGGGTATGAAATGTTTTTTTGAATATTGTTATTTTATCATTTTAAACAGATACTTGAATTTTATTTATGTGGATGCAATGCCTATTTCAATCTATTTACCAGTCTTACATTTTTCAAAAGGATATTTTTCTAGACTGATTTCCAAGACTACACTCAAAGGAAATCAAGGCCATTTAGACACTTTCATAAAATCGCAATATACGTTAAACGTAGTAATCAGCTAAAGCATATTATGTATAGGTACGAGTACTTTATTGTATTTATCATTTAAGCCAAATAGAATATATGGTTTTTTATGACAATTCATAACAATAATTTTAAACCTAATAATAGGGAAATCCTAAAACTTCTGATAATAAGTACATTAACTCCCAACTAAATTCTTTTTTGTTTTTATGTAATTAATGTAGACAATGAAAAGTATTATTCTTTGATTCGATAGATTCTTGTTCTCTGCGAAAGAGCGTGTAGTTGGTAACTAACGCGGGCTATGGCCAAGCGATAGAAGCAGAAAATTTAAGTATTAGTGGAAAATATACTGGAGACACTGGAAGAGGACAGAAATTTTCACTTGTGATGCGTCAGGTGTATAGAATTGTGGCTTTTCAAAAAGACAGAGTACATACAGTGGTATAGATAACGTTATTATTTTGATATTAATTTAAGGTAGATTATGCCACACAATTATATACAACACATAATAAACAACAACGCTTGACTCTTTGTATCAACGATATTATTATTACAATATTATAGATAATAATAATTGATATGTGTCATCACATTAGCCATTGTCCAATGCTGGACTTATGCCTCCTCAAGAAAGGGGAAATTTTGCCCATAATTGGCCAAGCGTGTTGACAATCGCAGAGCGTAGCTTCGCGACGGGGATGCTGCTGACCATTCCTTTGTATGTAAGCTACACTGTTACGGATAGATAAATCTGGTGACAAGCCTGACGGCGCAGATGGTCGCGATCCCATCTTGTGCGCCACGGGTTTGATTCCCACTCAGGGCAAATATTAATATGATGATATTTGTATTTATTCTGTGTCTGGGTGTTAAATATATATATTTAGGTAGTATATTTGTGTGTTTGTATTCCTCTGTTCTCTGGCGTCCGTAACACAAGTGCTTTAAGTGACTTACCATGGATTCAGGTTAATGTATGAGATGTTTTGAGAATATTTTTATTTATTTTATTTGTCGGTTAAAGTACTTTAGTCGCCTCTTACGATACCTGATACAGGAGGTGGTACTATTTTACTCTGCCGGTACCGCACGGGTTATGTATAAGTATGGACAATAGTTTAACAAAAATAAAAAAGTGGTGCCTTATATCATCGCTTAAGCTTTCACTTTTCACAATAAATCCGCTCTAAATTTAAAACCAATAAATAGAAACCCCACCTGCAAGCGATCCTGTCATACATTTGATCAAGAACCAAGGCCGACATCACACCACAGCCAGATTACAAGACACTGTCAATACCTACTGCGTGAATGGGAACGCGCGTTTAATATTAAATACAAATATAAATGTATATTATTGAGGTTAGTAATTGTATTTTGCAAAAACCCTCTACTTGCATATAATTAAATTTTTAAGACGTTGATCAAAAGAATGTATAATAATATTTTCTAATATTAACGCGCTTACTACAGAAATTAAACTAATATTTTAACGGCTTGAAAAACGTGACTTAGTTAACACTAGCAGCGCCCCGCGGCTTTTCCCGAGTTAATTTTCTAAACTTTCATCCTAACTATACAAAAAAATACTTCACACGTGTTGTATATCTTTCAACTAAGAACCTTTAAAATGAATTTCATTCGAATAACTTCAAAAAGAGCACACTTTCATACTAACTTTGCATCCCCGTTTTACCCCCTTAGGGCTTAGGGGGTTATGTTAAAAAATCCTTACTTATTGCTCTCCTACGTTATTAAAAGAAGCCTTGTACAAAATTTCAAGTTCTAACCCGTTTAGTTTAAGCCCTGCGTTGATATGTCAGTCAGTTATTTAGTCAGCTTCTTCTTTTAGATATACATATATAGATATTACAATTTTTCGTTTGACGTTTCGGTTTCTTTTTTTTTTCAACGTTTCTGAAAATAAATCAAGTATCAAATGAATCTAGTAGTTTTAGAGTGGAATTATTACAAACGGACAATAATATTAACCTTGCCTTATTACATTATATTCTAGAAGTTTATAGAGTGATTTTATGAAATATTAGCCGTGACTGCGACTTCGTCCTCATGGAATAGTGACTGGAGGGCAGCCTTTCTCAATAAATGGACATCTTACATTAAAAGAATATTTCAAATCGAACCAGCGATTTCTGAGATAAGCGCGTTTAAACAAACAAACAAACTCTTTAGCTTTGTAATATTACTACAGATAACATAGCCTATGTGGTGACGCAAGAGTAATGGTGAAAGAATGATTAAAATTGGTTAAGTAGACAAACAATGTAATATTTCCTCTTTACAATATTAGTATTCTTTATTAAATACAGATGATTGTAACAATCTATAATAATATGTGCAGTAAATGAGAATTAAAAAAATATCACGGGCCTTGCAATGGCAGATTTTTCATATATGTTATAAGTCATCATCTGTTTTATAGTCTTCTAGTTCAAAAATATACTTGAATATTGATATCACTCAATCATCATTCTTAAAATTCATCCAATATAATTAAATCCTGAAAAATCTTTCGTATTTAAACGCAC